>CM076580.1:900776947-901167359 GCA_034641835.2 Pinus albicaulis
TATATTATTATTTGACCTCCTAAGAGGCTTATTGTTTCATTTGTTAGCTATTTTGGTGGACTTGTCACCAAAAGTTATTTAGGATAATGTTGGCCCATTAGGTAATTAAAACTCCTAATTGGTGTATAAATAAGAGCTAGATGGATTTACTTGTATGATCACTTGCATTGGGATCTCTCTCTCTTTAGAGAATTTCAATTTTTTTCCTTGGTTTTTGGAAGATGGATGAATTTTGATGTATGGATTTGATTCTTTTCTATCTTGGAGCATCTTATATTGCAAATGGGATGCTGGTTGAATATATTCTCTAACATGTAAGTGAAAATTTAATGCTATTTTTCACTCTTATGCATACATTGGAACTTCACTATTATTAGGGTTAGTTTTTTCATGTGTTTAATGTGGAATTATGTTTCTATTTAGCTTATCTATGTTTGGGCCATGTTGGATGAATGAAATGACCTAGAGACCATGTTACATTGAGAAGAATTCGCCATTTTTAATCAAGTATAAATGTTTCAATGTCACTTTTTTCCTCTTGCCTTTAACATTGGATGAAGTTGAATTTTGAAGCCTCCTTGAGTGAGAAACAAAATTTGTATTCACAACTCTCCTTGATTCCATATCCCCAAGAGGAATTAGGAACTAGTCCTTCAAAAGGTGATCATTTCAACCCCTTTTTTCACCTTTTTCCTCCCTTTCCTAGCTCTAACCTCATTAGGTCACCTACGACATCAATTTCCTAGGAAACTGACCATGTAAAAACTTCGTTCTCCTAAGCTCTACTGTGTTGGTGGGTCGCTAGGCCTCCTCCAAATTTGAAGGAAGTCTGACGGTGGAATCTCGTGATATCCCAAGCCCTAAGAAGGAAGAAGATAATTCACCCCTTCTGAAAAACAATGTTGGCCCTTATGAAGCCCTTCCTAGTGATTGGAAGGGTATCTTCTTTATTTTCCAAGACGATTCAATCAAAGAAGTGTCTTCCAAAATCGTGGATGATTCTGATGACTCTAATGAAAAATAAACTGAGAAAAAATATTCCTTTAGCCATGCCATCAATACAAGTTTTTTCTTCATGTATGAGCATTCCTCCCCTTGTTATGTGCCTTCCCTAGAAATGGATGTTTTGAATAAGTTTGTTCCCCTAGTTTTGATGAAGAACTAGTTTCCCCTGCGAAAAAAACAGAATCATGGTTTTTTCCCAAATACAACGATGAGTCCACTTATTGTTTTCCCAATTACTAAAATAATATCATCCTAAATATGTCTGAGTCATTTACTCCTTCTTACCCTAAGTATGATAGGCTTGAGATATTTTTTCATTAAATATTCATATACTTGGTTGTTGACATTTCCATCTCCTCGTTGGAGGATCAAATTAAATCCTCTCGACTGGTGTCTCTTCCTTCTTCTAATTTTCCTTTCTATGACATATGGGTATTTTTTTTTCCCACCTCCCACCTTCACAACCCCTCATATCATTATTCCCATTTGTATTGTCAGGTTCATTGCAAAAATAATCATGGAATCATGCGTTCTTGTATTGATCAATTAACATGTTGGTTGCATTGGGTCTATGATTAAACCTAGGGCCACTTGACATTGTATTTTATGCATGTTAGAGTAGGATTCATTGTGTACTTATTCTCTGCATTAGAACTAATCTCATATGATATTTCTCATGATATATTAGTTGCATAATTAAAATTACATTTTTTTTAATTACTTGTTGATTTTATGGGCTGAAAATAAGCATGGGTGATCATAAGACACTGTGAAAAACATGTTGCCCCATTGTTTTGATCGCTGATATGTGAAGGTAACAGGTCTACGATCACCAAGAGACTTCTCTCAATAATTCAGGATCCCTCTTCCACCCCATTGAAATAATATGTTCCAAAGAACAATGTTGACATATAAAATAAATAAAGGGTGAATAAAATAAATAATTATTGCATAGGGAGGTGAAGAAAGTAACTTTGTTGGGGTACTGAACATAGTCAGTGGCAGCAAAGCGATGCTTGTGTTCTTGTCACTGACTCCATTGGGGTACTAAAAAGGTATATTGGTAGTGGAGCAATACCGGAAATGAAAAACCATACTTGGAATATCTTAAACTCATGATTATATATTACCCTTTCCTAGATTGAAACAATTGTGATATAACATACTATCTTGTGTGTTTAACCAGGGAAAGGAATGGTGGGTACTATGTATATAACCATGTTGAGTGGGAGAACTAAGGAAATATGATTAATGAGTCAATACTTCCTAAAAGTTATAAAACCTTTATTGACAACTATTTCTATATAGATAAGTTGAAGTTCACCCAGTGTGTCACCAAGTGTTGCCTCCTCTACAACGCCCTCCAAAATTTTGCTACATTTTTATTTTAGAGGCTACGTATGATCTTACTGAGTGTTTCTTTTGGTAATCAAGTTTCATTTCATATTATTACACATGTTTCAAGTGTCCTTTTCATTTCCTAAGTGTTTTCAGGTGATTAAGAACATCTAGAGTGCACTTCACAACCATGACACACTTCCTAGTCACAAAATGACACTTTTGGATGCAATTGCATACACTTTGTTTGTCATAATTACATAGTGTTTTTAAAATATAATTTTAATGTATAATTATCATTATTGATGCTTTTCTAGGTTTTACTGATGAGTTTGTATGTGTCGCAATTGATTATACTTCTTAGTCATTGTGTTTTCCTATGTATCACCTTCCATACTTAGTCAATTTTTCAACTTCACAAGTCTACCCACTAGTCTATGGAGAGTGCACTGCACACTCTTAAGGCTTAATCATACCCCCCTTGTTTTTCATACTATGCCTTGTGCCCAATCGTAGCTCTTCCTCCCTTCCAAATTTTAGAACACACTCTCAAGCATCAATACCCCCTTTTTGATTGTGCTAGACTTGCCCTCTCTCCTAGCTGAGAATACAACACACCAATAGTGGTCAGTCAATCCTTCCTTATGCCTCAATATTTCCAAATTGAGGGCATAACACATCATAAACCAATAGTGAGCTCCCTTTCTTTTTGTGACTTCACCTTCCACCTTCCATCAGGCCTCCTCATCTCAGGAAAGTGCACAGTGCATCCTTAGTGTCCAACACATAGCCCCTTGCCTCCGGATAGTGTACCCTACATGAAAAATATCCCTCTTCCCCCTTCTGAGTGCATTGTTGATTCAAAAATAGTAAGTTTGAATGATAGAAGAAGATATTTTCTAGATGATGGTTTCTTTCCATGAGTGATCTTACTTGCAATTGTTTTAGAACAACAAGGAAAGGTTGCATGAGGCGATCTATCAAAGGGAACAAACCAAGGAATAATTCAGAGACAAAAGAACACGAATTGTGACAAGTGAAAGAACATTGGATTTTTATAATAAAAGTGATCCATAAAGACTCCATATGATCTCAAGACCCTTCAGAGAGTAGAAGGAAAAAACAACGAGAAATCCGCATCAAGTGTTGAAGACATAGGTGGCAGCATTATCACCTCTCAAGAAATTATATCTCACAAGTCACTGGGGGTTTAAGTCATCAATTTCAGTGACTTGTCATGATGTCTCCACATGATGATGAAATAATTGTAAATGTAAATATGTGGAGGGAAAAGAGTCATGTATGGATAAGAGAGTCACATTAGAAGCTCAAAATTCACTTAGAAGTTTAAAAGTTGTTTAGAAGTCAGAAGATTTCATTAGAAGTTGAAAAGTCACATGGGGAGTTCAAGAGTCATGAGGATATGAAAGGTCATGCCTCTAGTTATAAAAGGAGCCTCATTACTCAAAGGGAGGAATTTTCACCTTGGCTTCTCCCAAAAGGCATTATAGAGATATAGAGAGTTATTTTGGAGAGAAATTATTGGCTATAATGCTCCACTATTGGAGCTAGTGATGTTCATTGTACTCACGTATCTTGGAACTTTCACTTAATACTAGAATCTCTTTGAGCCAATACATTTTCATGCATATATCGTGGATGTTCTAAGACTATTTTGTGGATGTTTGTGATGTATGTTGGAATTCATATGTACTAAGGAAATTAAACTATTTCAGTGGATTTTGTGCTTATCTCATTGAAAGTGTGTTGTGTGTATAAATTATGGTGTAGAATTACAGTTGCTCATGAAATTTTAATCTAGATCACAAGGCACAATCTTACTTCACTGCTCTACGGAATTCAATTCACAATTTAGAAAATCAATCACAAACGTGCAATGAGAAATAACACACATTCACACAATATTTTTCTGGGGGGAAGAAAATTATAAAAAACCCTTATGCATGCTTGTATTAATTTGATGAATAGAGATGTATTACAATTGCTAGCTCAATCTGAGCTTAACCTGCAGGTGAATAACCTATCTCTCTGCTCACTAAAAATATTTGACCGAGACTTAGTCAATTTTTTCCTCTGCTTGAGCCCATATTTCCTTGTGAAAATCCTGATGAATTAGGCCCCTATTATTTAGGAATTTTCCTCCAATTTAATGTGTAATTACCAAGGTTGATCGTCTGACTTCATGCAACACTTGCACACTCAAGACTAGTCTACAACTGATGTTACACTTCCTTGTAATCTCCACCATAATTTGGGAACTCAAATTCTCTGAATGTACTATATATTTTGGGCTAATTGATTAATTAAATGGATGATCACTAAGTTAGATTGTTGTCCCACTGAACAACTAACTTTCCACTACTTCCTCCAACAATTAGCACTAGTTTAACTGAAAACAACTTGAAATAACTAACCTTGATTACTACAAATTAGAAACCACACATGCTTAACTAAACTCAAAGCCATCTAATTTGAATTTACTGACCTAACTAAGTGACAAGATCCATTTCACACAAGCTAACTGCATCCAAGTTGTCTGATGATGTGGAAATTCAAATTTACTCACTTTGACCAAGGCAAAATCAAATTGAGACTTTCTTGCTACATTTTCCAACACTCCCTCTCAGCAAGAAAGGGATTATCAACCACCCATATCCTGCACTTGTAGAACTCAAACTTCCCTCTTGAAAAATCCTTTGTTAAAATTTCAACATATTGTTCCTTTGTTGAAATGTATTGTAGCAACATTATCCGCATATGCACACAATCCCTTAAATGGTGATACTAGATATCTATATTCTTGGATCGTTTGTGAAATACCATATTCTCAGAGAGATTGATGCAACTATGATTATCATAATAGATCACAGTAAGATCCACCATCTAACCAAATAGTCCCACAAGTATCTTTCTCATTCAAATTTCCTCACATGTTGTTGGACTTGCAGCCATGTATTTTTCTTATGTCGAGTTGAGTGCAATAGATATTTACTTCCTTTTGTACTAGGAAACCGCTACAGACCCAACCAAGGAAAATTTTAAGAATGGAAATTTATTTTGAAGTTTAAAAAAATGGTGAATCTCACTAGTACCTAATATGCAAACTATAAAATGTGTATTGATGTATTTGTAAAATTATTGAAATTTATAATGATTTTATATTTACTCTCTATATAATGTTGGCGATTTTTAACATAAAATACATTTATATAGTAAAATTTGGGTGAATCATTTTTATAAAAAATGGAGATTGGCGAATCTTTTTTTTTGGAAAAATCATGGAAAATTAGCCCACTTGCGAATATTAGCCGCTAAAATTTTCCATGGACCCAACACTGAAAATTCCACCTAGTGTACTCTTTCTGTCGAATGGAATCCCTACCCAATATGAATATGTGAAGCCACATACCTTCCCTCCCTCTGTTTGTATGTACCATAAACCAAACTGTGTAGTGCCTCTCACATATCGTAAAACATGCTTAGTTGCCTTCTTAAATAATTAGGTTGGCCTAACAATAGCTTGGTTCAAGTGGTTGACTTCGTAGCATATATATGGTTGTTTGTTCACAAGATACATCAATGAACCCACTATTTTCCAATAAATGATAGCATCCACTTCTTCACTTGAAGTGGCATCCTCCTTCCTCGAGTTGGTCTCTAGAGGTGTCTCCATGGGTTTACAATTCTCCATGTAGAATCTTTGTAGTATCTCATTTTCATACTTTCCTTGAGACACAAATAGTTCCCCATTGCCTTTCCACACTTCCAACCCAAGTAAGTAGTGCATGAGACCCATGTACTTCATTTAAAATTCCTCTGCAAGGTCCTCCTTGCAAGATATGATTAGTTGCTCATCACTAGTCAAAATAAAATCATCAACATATAAGAAAATAATAAGAAATTTACCTTCTACCAAAATATGATAGAGGTTCACATCTGATTCACTTTTGATGAAGCCCAAACCAGTAAGATAACTGTCGATCCTGGTGTACCAAGCACGGGGTGCTTGTTTGAGACCATAAAACACTCTCTTGAGTCTGCACACATGAAAATCCTGATAAAATGTCTAAAGACCTTTTGGTTTCTTGAGGTACACCTCCTCCTTAATAACCTATTGATAAAGGTTGTTTTTACATCCATCTGGTGGATATTCCACCCCATCTGTGCAACTAGTGCAATAATTTATTTAATTTTTGAGTACCTTTCTATGGGAGAAAATGTTTCCTTATAGTCAATTTACTCAAATTGAGATAATACTTTGGCCAAAAATCTAGCCTTATACTTCTCTATGCTTCAGTATGATACCTTCTTAACCTTGAAGATCCATCTTGAACCCACTACTGATTTATCTACTGGTCTTGGGATCACTTCTCAAACATTGTTCTTTACCATGGATTCGTACTCTTCCACCACTGCATCAACCCATACAAGTCTCTCAACTACTTCCTCGAAATATGATGACTTAGTCTCTAAAAAATTGGTCATTAGAGCCCTGTTGCTAGTGTACCTCTTAGGTGACCTCCTTTTCCTATGCAAATTTGAAGGAGCTCCCACATTCTTGGTCGCATCCTGCACAAGTCTATCATCTTCCCTGGTTCTTTTACTACTTTCTCTATATGGATATGCTTGAGTGGATGTCCCCACTCTCTACTCCTAAATTTGTGGCTTCTCGACAACTTCTTGAGGTTCCTCCTTTGGAGCTAAAATCTCCTCTTCTTGTGGGATCTGAAGCTCCTTCCCAAGAGAGAATTGCATCACTTTCTCGTCATCAAAATTTACATACCTTCACATAACTGTCATTCTGAGGGAAGGTAAGTACACATGGTAGTTGTGAATATTTTTAATGTAGCCCACAAAAACTCCCAACTCAGCTATCAATTCAATCTTCTTCCTTGATTCTTTAGAGACATGGCAATAAAAAAAGGCTCCGAAAAATCCTAAAGTGAGACACATATGGCTTTCTCCTCGAGAAATATTCCTCTAGTATAATCATACCAAAAATCTGATGAGGACTCTGGTTCTACAAGTATATTTTTTGTGTTACATGCCTCTACCCACAAAAGCAGTGGTAGGCCTTGGTCATGTAACATATCTCTCGATTCTCCAACAATTATCTGGTTCTTTATCTCAACTACACCATTCTACTATGGGTTGTGTGGTGTTGCAAGCTCTCTTTGAATGCCTTCTTTCACACATAAATTCTTGAATTCATTTGAACATAATCACCTCCATTATTTCTCTTGAGAGCCTTCACCTTCTTGTTGGTCTCTTTCTCAACCATTGCCTTGAATTCCACAGACTTGGAGAATGTTTCATCCTTCTTTTGCATGAAGAAGATCCAACGTTTCCTGGATAAGTCATCAATAAAAATAAAATAAAAATATTTGTGTCTGTGTGGACGTTGTCAAGAAAGGTCCATGGACATTAGAGTGGATCCTTTCCAAGATTTCATGTTCTTTGTTGTCCCAATCATGGAATGTGTTTTTTACATACTTCCCCAAGGTACAACCTTTGCATATATCATGTTTCTTAGGTAGTACAATGGTTATTTGTTGCATAATATTCAAGGTGCCATGATGTAAATGGCCAAGTTTTATGTGCAAAATTTCACCGACATCGCACCTTTGCTCTTTCTATGCCTTGTTTCTTAATGCAACATCGTCTTCCAGATCTATCTTATACAGGTTCTTCACATGAACCCCTTTTTTCTTTACCTATCTAGTGACTATGTCCCTTAGGAATGATTTCCCTTTGCTAAAGATCACATCATAACCATGGTCATACAACACTGCTACATAAATGATATTTTTCTTTAGGCCTAGAACGAACATGACATCCATGAGTCGTAGAGGGGATCTCGACTTCATCTGAAATTTGACTGTACCAATATCGGTCTTTTTGTACCTTATTTCATCCCCAATATCAATGTATATTTGGTTATATTTCTACTCTAGGTCATTGAAAATCTCTCTACACCCTATCATGTGGAATGATGCACCTGAGTCCAACTCCCACATGCTCCCCATCACTGTGTTGGCCATGTATGCGATAACGGTGAAGTCAAGATTGAACTGTGAAGCCAAGGATTCACCTGTTGCTCCTCACGAGTTATTCTTGATTGAATTTTTATGTGGAAACTTCGCGGCGTAATGGAATAATTCATGAAAATTAAAGAATTTTATTTTGGACAAGTTTTTCTTCTTTCCCCTTTGGATGGATCCTGGTTTAGTTTGAGTTTTTTTTCCATTTTCCCTTCTTTCCCTTTCCAAAAAATGCAAATTTTTCTTCATCCTCCCCTTAGATGAAATCTCATCTCTGATATTCCGCCTAATCTCCTCTTATACAAAAGCATACCATAAGTGTTCCCAATACGGTAATTTCTCCCTCAAGTTCACTAAGTCTTGGTAGCTATGCCAAATTCTGGGAAGGCCTGGAAGAGATAGGCCTACCAAGTCATCTTATACAACATTTACAACAACCCGGCCAAGCTCATCACGAAATTTTGTAAATTTGTGAAAATACTACAAAATAATGTCATTCTTCTGCATCTTGATATTTCAAAGTTTATCCTTGAGAAAAAAATTCTTGTGGTCACTACTATTCTCGAACAGCTTTGTCAGTGCCTTCCACATTATGAAAGGAGTTTCTTTCCGAAGTATATTTGAGACAATATGATCTCGTAATCCATCCAACGTTATTCTCCTCACCTTGACTACTTTCTTTTATCCACTAAGCTAGGTTCTAGGAATCAGTTGATCCTAGTTTTGGAATGTCTATCTTGACATATTCCAACAATCTGTTGTCATCCAACACCACCTTCACGTGATCCTTCCATGCAATGAAATTAGAGTTGACTTCCAAGACATACTCTAGTCTTAGCCCGTTGAAGGTCATCTTCCCAACTCTAAAGAGATCCTACTACACTGAACTGCAAATTCGAACCTCCTAAGAAACAACTTTGAATTCTTGTTCTACTGTGAATCCTACTCTGATACCATGTAAAAATTATGGTGTATAATTTTAACTTCTCAAGAAATTTTAATGTAAATAACAAGAAACAATCCTACTCTATTTCTCTACGGAATTAAATTCACAATTTAGAACATCAATCACAAACATGTAATGAGAAATAACACACATGCACACATTATTTTTTCAGGGGAAATAAACTTCTAAAAACCCCTTATGTTTGCTTGCATTAATCTAATGAATAAATATGTATTACAATTTCTAGCTCAATCTGAGCTCGACCTACAAGTGAATAACCTATCTCTCTCCTCACTAAGAATATTTGACCTAGAATTAGTCAATTTCTTCCTCTTCTCGAGCCCCTATTTCCTTCCGCAAATATTAAGGAATTAGGACCCTATTATTTAGGGTTTTTCCTCCAATTGATTGTGAAATTCCCAAGGTTGATCATCTAACTACATGCAATAGTTGTACACTCAATACTAGTCTACAACTGATGTTACACAACCTTGGAATCTCCACCACAGCTACGGAACTCAAATTCTCTGCATGCAATAGCTATTTTTGGTTGATTGATCAGTTAACTAGATGATCATTGATTTAGACCGTTGTCCCACTATACAACTGACCTTCCACTAGTTCCTCCAAAATTTAGAATTATTTTAATTGAAAACAACTTGAAATAATTGACCTTGATTTCTACAAATTATAAATCACACCCGATTAACTGAAATCCAAGCTCTCTAACTCAAATTTCCTAATCTAATTGAGTGAAAAGAGGCAGGTCACACAAGTTAACTGCATCCAAGTTATCCGTTGATATGGAAATTCAAATTTTCTCAATTTAACCAAGGGAAAATCAAATTCAGACCGCCTTGCTGCATTTTTCAACATTATGATTTTTATAATGATCGTTGCATCTATGTGAACTACTTCATTTGATTACTAACGATTATTTCTCATCCATGTGCATGTGCCTTTACTAGAATAATTCTATTAATTTTCTTTTAGAGACTCACTTTGTTTCCTCGTAGTGAAAAAACTTTTGTACATTTGAAATTGAACACTTCATAAGGCATATTTTATTTCTCATTTAATAGTACGTGCACACTACTCTCTTATGTAAATCTTTAAGTAAATTCTAGTTGGGCCATATTTCCATATGAGAATTATATACCAAATGGTGTGAAGTCTAATTGGGACTTCATGTTGGGGATCTTCCCTATATGTTGGTGGTATCTAGCCTCGTCTACAGAACCGTAAATATTATATTCATTCTTGACTTTTATTTTCACATCACATGTTAAAATGGCTATATAAGAATTTGATTCCTGAAGGTCATAAACCTTTTCTACAACAAATAAAAGTAAAAATATGCACTTTAGAAACAATATCTGCAGTATTATAAGGTAAGTTTTATTAACTTCCGCATAAGTTCTCTTTCTTTACAAGAATGATCACAAATTCTTATGCACTATTTATTTTTTCATTCCATTGACTATATACTCCTATGACGTTGGTTATTTATTCAATAAATTTAAAATAAAATGTAATAAAATAATGGTAAAATATAATAAGATCATATCATATAATAATAAGAGGTAAGAATAAATAAATAATTTGATAATATTATAAAAATTGAAATAATAAAATTATTAATTTTCCTTTTTTAAGACAAACTAGCCGTTATATTTAATGACTAGTAAAATATTCTCTTCATCTATTTAAATTTGAGACCATGATATGATCTCTCATCGTGTCCTGAAGATCAACCACAATGGTTGGTTCGAAACGCGTCGACAAAATATGTTCATATGTGATTATCACCAAAATATCTCTCTATACAAATTATGGATAACATAAGCCAAATTTACAAAGTTTTCAAACGTTTAACTTACTTTTGGTAAACATAGATAAATGGGATATCTTGAACAAGTTGTTTTCCAAGGATCATATGGATGAAATTATATACAAATTACAAGAGATTTCATACCATCATGTTTAAGTATTTGACCTCAGTCAAGACCAGTTTGGGATTATTCATTCTTGAAAGCACTTCAATTTTAGTTTTGGCCATAGGCTCAAATTATGTTGAGGGAATATTTCCAATTTCTAAGGTTGTCTATAATGTCTACCTAGTTATATATAGTAAAACTTTGGGATTATATTCTCAATGTTATAGGTAATGGTTAAGATCAAGTTCTTAAAGGAATTGCAGCTTGGGATCAGTCTTATGTGTTGTTACCACTTGAAATACCTTGTCAAAGGTAGTGATAAGTTGAATTTGTTGGAGTTAGTAGGGGTTGAGTTCAATTTTTTTTCCATATTGATTGAGTTGTAAATATGGTTCTAACATTTTCTATATTGATTGAGTTTAATTCAGTGAGAAATGTCCACCCTACCATGCCCAAATGAAATTCAACAAAATATTCCAATGGGATTATTGATATACCATTCCCATTAAAACAATTGATCATGGTGGGTATTAAGTTTAAAAAATTCTAATGGGATTATCAATATGTTGTTTTCATTAGAAAAAATAATTTTGGTGCATTAGGGTTGGAAGTTTTCAAATGGATTATCTATATGTTGTTGTTAGAACAATTGATATTGGTGTGTATTTGGGTTAGGTATAGATATTTGGGATGGATATGTTAGAAATATTCCAAATTCCACAAGTTGGAGTTATATAGGTATGAAGGAATTAGGGAATGTTATTCATATTTCTTTGTAAAAGCTTTCTATTTTCGCTAATAATACCACTTAAAGAGGTGTAAAATGACAAGCAGTGAAATATTGATGTTTGTTGCACAAAACTATAAGGCATTGAGTCCCTTTTATTTTATGATGCAGGGGTATGAAGGCTTTATGATCTATAATTCCACAATTCCATGATTTAAAATTTTTAGACTTGATGTCAGTACTTGTAATTGAGAATTTTCAGTGACTTAGAAGCCTCTATGTTAGTATGAAATTTATTGGAAGTTGTACCAAAAAGATATCACTTAAGTCACAGGTGACTAGTGACCCTAACAACAATTGTGGCTACTTATACTTCATATCTGCATCAAATATGTGAGAATAACCTGTAGAAAGATAGATGTATGCAAATATAAAAGAAAAAATAGCAGAGATAAATCCAATGTAATAACTCAATATTTGAAAATGTTAAGTCCCTATATTAATAGTGTAGTCCCTTATTATGTTAGTGTAGCCCCACTTATTGTTATTGTTGTACCCCTGTAACCCCCATATTGTTATTATTGTGTCCTTACATTATTATTGTTAGGTTGGCTAGGATTACATTGTGGCCCCACTAGGATTATATTGTGGCCCCATGGAATCCTATATATGGAAGGAGGTTTTTTTCATTTGTATCATCCAATAATTGTTCATTTATGTAATGTATTGGAGGTTTCCCCCTCGAAGTGGCTCATTTCTAAGGCGTTGATATCTTAATTAGTCATTAATAATGATTTAATAATTATTCCAATGATGGTGTTAAGTAAAAATAAATAAATTAAGATTTATATAATTATTCCTACATGATTTAGTCAAATGTGACAAGGAATAATTATTAAACAATGATTTAATAATTATTCCTCGAGAAAATTGTCAAGTCCCACTAGCACAACTAGTTGAGTATGGGCCTTGTCAGAAAGGAGACCCAAGATCAAACCTCACGGAGGTTGTTTTTCCTGTGCTAAGTGGAGGAGACAAGTTAAACCTGGTTATATTAGTGATGGTGTGGCCAAGGAAGGGTGTGATGCCTGGGTGATTTTGACATATTAGATGCCCTAAGTCACGATTTCTCAAGCCACATGTCAAGCATAATGTAATATTTGATGAACTCAGACCACTTGAAAAACAAACAAAAAATATTATTCCTAGAGAAAATGACACAATAATGGCTTATTTAATTATTCTCATAAGTTTTAATCGAAAATAACTTAATAAAATTGGTTTATTAAATGATTTCTTATAGTGAAAGTGATTTTACTATGGTAAAATTAAACTCACATGGTGTATTTCAATCCACCTAGTTAAAAATGTCTAGGTGATAATTTTTTGGTGATAACAGAGTTCCACCTAATGTACGAGCGTTAGGAGAAAATCGTATGACCGAAATACTTTGTAAGTTGCACTTCCAAAAGACACCAATGGGGAGTCAAAGAGAGAGAGAGATGATTGAAGCAATTCAAGGAAGGAAAAAAATGAAGGGGGCGAGACCTAATAAATTGATATAAGTCTCCTTTTATTTGTGAGTACATGATCTCAAATGAGGCAGGGGATGCATACCCATACCCACCAAGATATCTGAGTACAACGAATAATGACGAGCCCAAAAATGTGGGACTGAGCTACAAATTACATAATACATTATCCACTGGCATCAATTGGCCAAGACATAATACGAAGAATCCCATATACATAATGTGCCTAGAAAAACATAGGCCAAGATAGAATACAATAACATTTGATTACATGATACATAATGCCCCTCAAGCTAACATGGTGAGGGGGGACCACAACCAAAGAATCCCTTTTGAACATGAAAGGGATCATAAGACTTGAACGAATCATCTAAAGGAGACATGAATTTTGTGGGCATTGCAAGTGGCTGGAACCAAACCCATCAAATTTGTGTAACTGCATCTAAGGTTGGATCATAATCTGAGGTCATCTAGGCATGTGGGGGGATACTTGAAGGGCCACCCTCTCATGAGGTCTTAGACATCTCACACACACCCAAGTATCACTGGTACAATTTCTTGGATCACTAAACCATCAAGTGTACGATTATCAATCGTTAGATAATGAGCTGGGGTCAAGCACATGAGAAATAGCCAAGTCAAAGGGAAATGATGAAAACCTCTGCTTGATCTGAGGCACAAAATAATGACGAAAGATAGAACCAAGGTACATCACCCTCTAGACTGTTCTTCTAGAATGAATGTGTTGAAGTCGACATAAGAGGGCCCCCCAAAGTTGAGGCAATGAGGAATCCTCAACTAAGGCACGAGGGATCATAGTAAAGTGACTGGTGGACTGACACCAAGGATAATAATGGAGGGATATAAAATGACAGTATGAATTATGACATCCCTTGTCATAATATAAAATGCATGGTTGACCTAGAAGTGACTGATTCAATTCTGGATGGGATGGTCAAGTACTTAGACAAAATATTTTCAATGACAGACAATATAGTTGGAGGGAAATAATAGTAACAAAGGATGATTACGACGTAAATATGGATGAAATACTGTAACATTGCATACTTGGACTCCGAATAGACTCCATAAATGCAAGGGTAACTCATCTCGGATGCTATGAACAAGGGTGACTCGATGGCGCTGCCATATAGGATAGGCCGATGGGGACCATAAAAACATGATTAAATAATGGTTACCCATGATGAAAATGGATGCACGAGATGACAAGTGCCAAGGAAAAATGGTACCGAAGTACAAGAGGCTCATATGAAGAAATTCAGTTTGAATTGGCGACAAAGTGAAACTTCGTGGAAAAAATTACTTCCAGGTGAAGTGTCGTATTACCAAAAAAAAAAAAATACCCATATAGAAATTGGTGAGAGCTTTCTAACGGTGATGACGATTTGTCAAATTGAGCTACCGTTTGGTCGAATGGGCGAAATAAAAACTAGAGTTTTTCCTATAAAATGATGTTTTCTCTCCAAATCCAATTCATTTTCTAAGTGAGTTGTGGATAATTTGGAGGAGGAGAAGGCCCTAATTATTGTAGAGATCATAGTGGAAAAACCAACCATCAGAATCTAGATCCGCGAGTTGGAGGTAGGTGGCCTAACCTTACTCCTCATTTTCAGCAGTTTAAATTTTCAGATTAGGGCCTCAACTAGCTGTGGGAGACCCTTGCCATTTCTCCTGATTGCAACATAATTTTTAGGGTCTGATATGAATTTTGGAATGCTGAAACAGGGCCAAATGTGTTTAACATTGTTTTGAGGGGAAAAACTGTATTTTGTGAAAAGGGGGAGGGAAATATAGGGGGTCTGTTCCCCACCGAGGTTGAGGACTTTTGATGCATGCCTTTAAATTTGAGCTGAAAAAAAAATAATGGTATATTTTTGCTATGGTAGAGATGAAGGTGTCATGGCGCGAATGAGACTTAGAGACTCTTCATGTAGAGATTCAGGGGAATCCAATAGTCAGAGGGGTTTTGCCTTGTTACGAGGTTCTTAAGTTTTTGGAGAACCCATTGATGAGATTTGGTGAGCCATTGATGTTGAGGATAGTGAGCTAATGGGACCCATACCAGGAGGAGTTTGTGGTACAGGGCCATAGGATCAAGCTAGCAATCCAAGACATATATTTTCTGAAAGGATTTCCCCCCTTGGGGATGGTAGGGGAGATAGATCCAATGTTACCTTGTGGGAGAAAAATATGTGAGTTTATGGATCGTCATTTTATTTCGAGTGTTCCTGCAAAGGGAACTACCATTAATATCAATGAAAAATAGAGGTTGGTGACACAAGATACAGCCGCCATAGTGGTACAAACCTTGGGTAGTCATGTTGTTCATCACATCACTGGAGGGAAGATGATGCTAGAAGAGAGTGTGCTGGAAAGGACCTACTATGGGTGGACCCAGATGATGATCTCATCGTTTAAATGACAATTGACCTTATGCATGTGACAAGCCAATTATAATTGTGCATTTGTGACAACCGTATGCTCATTATTCTTTGAGAAGATCCATACCATCTGTCCACATGTACAAATCCATGATGGGGGCCCACAAGATCCTAGGATGTACCGCTGGCGGAAAATACTGTGATGAGGTGGAGGAGGGGGAGTCAGAAGAGTGTGTTGACCTGAGTTTTTTGCACATTGGGGCCAGATGCCATTTTACATAGATGACTATCTGTACAGTGGCATGAACTATCATTGTGATCCTGACTTGCCCCTATTGCTAGGACGAGCATGGGGTCCATATGGTAAGTGAAAGTTACTATATTGTTTATTGCATTTAAAGTTTATAAAGTGCATATATGTGGTACTAATTTCCAAACTTGTGTGATGTAGATATATCACCAGTGAAACTGAAAGGATATATAGGTCGATCCGTAGCACCTGTGGCTTCATACTAGAGTGGATTGACATCATGACATAGACCAAACAGTGATGCTCTGCTAGAGGACCTCTGTTGTAGATTAAACGTGCTACTGACTGGGGTGACTGAGCGTAGATGGAATGAGTTAGAAGATCGATATACGAATTAGTGCACTGGTATTCCCTCATAGTGGCGAGGTATCACGCGGTGCATAGCGATGGGCAGTCAGGTAGTTCGATATCTACGAGCTAGTGGAATGGAGCCATTGGCTCGAGAGCCTACATATGATAGTGACTAGGGATAGGGACATATGGTTCCCATTTTTTGGTTATGTAACATGCTATGGGAATGTCAGATGTCTTTAGAGTAGTGGACTCCAAACACTTATATGTTTCAATATGATGATACATAATATGGTTATGAATTTTTGTGACGATTGTGGTTTTCCATTTGTTTATGTTTATGGTTGTCTTCTTGTATGTGATAAATTCCAATCTAGAATGTTATGTGCATTGGAATCTACATAGTGATTTTGGGCTCTAGGAACATGACTGTATGTAATGAATTCAAATTCACATGCCAAAATATTCACTTGTAGGTATTTTCTTAATAGGACATGGTTATGCACATGATAAATGCTATTCAATTGCATGATAAGTAGCAGGGAATCTAGACGAACATGAAGATGAAGTATTTGATGATCAAGGGCATCGACTAACAAACTTATCACAACATCATATTCGACTTGGTTATTGGTGGTAGATCCAATGCATATGTCGCTGGAGTGAACTGATGAAGGCAGAGGGGTGAAAATGGACCAAGTTGTCGAGGAAATATTCCTAGAGAAGCGACTCGAACCATCGAAATAACCGATATGAGGTGTGGATGATGGATCCATCTAAAATATGCAAGAAGAGAATGAATGTGATGATGGGAGGTGAGATGCAAGCTACCTAGATGTAGAATAGAAAAATATATACACATATCGGTGGGATATGTTATGGGT
This sequence comes from Pinus albicaulis, assembly GCA_034641835.2. Classification (NCBI taxonomy): domain Eukaryota; kingdom Viridiplantae; phylum Streptophyta; class Pinopsida; order Pinales; family Pinaceae; genus Pinus; species Pinus albicaulis. Next base: position 900,794,382 of record CM076580.1, read on the forward strand.
AAAATTTCTTTAGGTAGAGTGCATTATGAGGGTTAGGAAGGAGTTGGCGTTTAAAATCCTATAAAAGATATGCCCCCTTTCCAAAACACTTATGAATGATGTAAGGTCCTAGCCATAATGATTCAAACTTCTTGTTAGGTCCCTATATCACTAGTATAGCCCCTTATTATTGTTAGTGTAAACCCCTTATTTTTATTATTGTACCCTTGTAACCCCCATTTTGTTATTATTGTGCCCTTAAATTATTATTGTTAGGTCGGCTAGGATTACATTGTGGCCCACTAGGATTACATTATGCCCCCATGGACTCCTATATATAGAAAGGAGGTTTTGTAAATTGTATCATCCAAGAATTGTTCATTTATGTAATGTATTGGAGGTTGCCCCCTCGAAGTGGCTTATTTCTAAGGCGTTGATATCTCTTTTCTTCTATTTTTGGAGCCGGTTACACAACATTTGGTATCAGAGCTTTGGATTCTAGGGTTTCGCTGCTCCAAACAGGTCATCGTGGCATTTTCGCTATAACTTTTTTTCTACGAAGTTTCAGAAGCTGAAATTTTTAGGGTGCGAATAAAAAATCCTGAGGAAGCTTGTATAAAAATTTCAGAGTTTGGTTCGCAATAATTTCGGAGATATGATCTGTGGAAGTCAGGTATTTTTTCAGGCTCCTAAACAGGTCATCGTGGAATTTGCGCTATAAAGTTTTTTCTACGAAGGTTCAGAATCTGAAATTCATATGGTGCGAAGCTGAAATCCTGAGGAAATTCATCAAAAAATTTCAGAGCTTGGTTCGCAATATGTTTAGAGATATGATCTGTGGAAGGTAGTGCTTTTTCAGGCTCCTGAATTTCATCTTAAAGAGGTGATCGTGGGAAAAGTTCAATAACTCTCTCTCTGGAGATTGGATTGGAGTGCCGTCAAAATTGGTCGCAATTACACGGCTTGTAGTTTATTGGATATCAATTTTAGAGACAAAGGACAAAACAGTGACACGTGGCAAGTCGTACAAGTTCGCTCTACTGAACCAGTCCAAAATTAGGTCATTCTGGGAGATTGGACACAACTTTGTCTTGGAGAATCCAAATCAGGTCAGACCTATGGCATTTGAAAGAAGCTTCAGAGGGCTACTACAGGGCTGAATTTCAGATATCTAATATTTTCAATTACAGAGATAATTCAATTTCAATATTGAGCTCCTCAAAGCTAGTAAAAGGTGTGTATTTTTTTTTCCGAATTGCATAAGTCTTGTTTGAAGAATCAAGTTGAATTGATTCCAAGGGCATCTTGTAGAATAGATATCAATATTGGATTCTAAAATGGCCCCAAAAAAGAATTCAACACCCATTAAGCCTTCAGAAGGCTCTACTATGACTCATGAAGATGAAGAATTGTAACATGATCTATCAAAATTACAAGAGCAAGTGCAACAATTTTCACTCTCACAAAGAGAAACAAAAAATGAAATGGAAGCTAAAGAAAAGCGCTGAAGGAAGATGGATGGTTTGAAGAAAGGCATGGAAGCTTAAATGGATGTATGGAAGTGAAGATGACTGGTTTGAAGAATATGAAAGACAACATGGAAAACATGAAGAATGATCTACAAGAATACAGGAAGGTTTGATGACAAGCTTAAAAACCGAAAATGATTCCTGTACGGAGGAAATAGAAGAGAAGAACCTCCTTGAAGGAGAACAAACAAATGCTAATCATGGATTTTACAAACTAATTGAAGTGGAAGAACCACTATATTCCAAAAATGGATATGAGGAAGTTTGATGGAAAGGATCCTGTAACATGGATACTACAGATGGAGCAATATTTTGATCTCCATAACGTGCAAAACACACAAAGGTACGCATTGCAACTTTACATTTAGAACAAAATACATTTGTATGGTATCGATGGCTTTGCTCCCGTAAAAAAATTGTCACTTGGTCAATTTCTACGGAGGAAATGATAGCACATTATGAGGATACAAAGAGAAACACCTTCTTTAGCCAATTGATAAATCTCAAACAAAAGGGTTTAGTGGGGGATCACATTGAGGACTTCCAAAAATTGAATATAAGGGTAACTGATATTCCAGAGGAACACAAGATTGATCTCTTCCTAGGTACTTTAAAGGATAACATCCAACATGAAGTTCGTGTTTTGGAACCTGATTCATTGGAGAAGGCATTCAGGTTGGCAAGAAAAGTTGAATGTAAAATTATGGCGACAAGGAAGCCTACCACTCAATTCTATAAAGAAGGAAGTGTTTCTACGCCTAGATTTCCACAACCTACAAGGTTGACACCACAACAACTGGAAGAAAAAAGAGCAAAAGGGCTTTGCTACAGTTGTGATAGCAAATACACTAAAGGTCATAAGTGTGCTGAGAAGAAATTATTTTACATAGATTGTGAAGAGGAAGAAGAAATGAACAAGAAGAGGATATACACCAGGAACCAGCCCTAGAAGAGGAAGAAATGAATCCGACCATATCGTGTAATGCACTGGCAGGAATTACCACTCCTCAAACACTCAAGATAGAAGGACATATCAAGAAGAAAAAGGTAATAGTGTTGATTGATTCAGGTAGCACCCATAATTTTATTCATTGTAAGGTAGCCAAGGAATAAAATTGTTTCCTATACCCAGCACCAGAATGTCAAGTGATGGTTGCAAATGGAGGAACTATAAATTTCTCTGGAAAATGCCATAATATCAAGCTAACCATGGGGAATATGTATTGACTAGTCCAATGCTTTCCATTCCTATGGGAGGTGCTGATGTTGTACTAGGAGTACAATGGTTACAATCTTTGGGGACGGTAGCTTTAATTTTCAAGAACTTTTCTTGAAATTTTTTTCAGAAGGAAAGGAAGTCGAATTACGGGGTATTGCAGGGAAGCCAGGAAGGATAATAAGCTCTAATGTCATGACAAAGCTTCTAAATAAAGAACAGCGAGGCGTAATTGCACAATTATGCTCACTAGAAGTTCCAACATCAAAATCATCTATTTCTGCAGATCTCCAACAAGTCTTGGACAATCATTCCAAGGTGTTTGAAACTCCCAAAGGACTCCCACCTATTCGTGATCATGATCATGCTATTCATTTGATTCCAGGAAGTGTTCCTCCAAACATCAGGCCTTATAGATATCCTTACTTCCAAAAAGAGCGAAATTGAACGTATGATTGCAGAAATGTTAGAGGCGGGTATAATTCAACCCAGTCAAAGTTCTTTCTCTGCTCCTGTAGTGTTGGTACACAAGAAGGATGGATCATGGCGAATGTGTCCGGATTATAGGGAGCTCAATAAGCTCACCATTAAAGACAAATTTCCCATTCCCGTGATTGATGAATTATTGGATGAATTACATGGAGCAATTTATTTTACCAAGTTGGATCTTCATTCAGGATATCATCAAATTAGAATGAAGACTGAAGATATTCCAAAAAAATCATTTCAAACTCATGAGGGTCATTATGAATTTTTGGTCATGCCTTTTGGCCTTACCAATGCACCTTCTACATTTCAAGGGTTGATGAATTCCATTTTCAAACCCTTCCTTAGAAAATTTGTGCTAGTATTTTTTGATGATATAGTAATCTACAGCAGGTCTTGGAAGGATCATGTTGAACATGTTGACAGGGTGCTCAAACTATTGCAGGAGAAACAATTATATGCAAAAAAATCCAAATGTTTCTTTGGAGTACAAGAGGTGGAATATCTGGGTCATATTGTATCTCACGGAGGTGTTAAAGTAGACCCTAACAAAATTAAAGCCATTAAGGAATGGAAAGTCCCCACAACCATAAAGAAGTTGCGAGGATTTCTCGGGTTAACAGGGTATTATCGCAAGTTTGTTAAGAATTATGAGAGAATAGCAGCACCTCTAACAACATTATTGAAGAAAGATGCATTTTCATGGACTCCTGAAGCAACTAAGGCCTTTGAACGTCTTAAGGAGGCAATGTGCCATGCACCGGTCTTAGCTACGCCAGACTTCACAAAAACCTTTATTGTGGAATGTGATGCCTCAGGAAATGGAATTGGTGCAGCTTTAATGTAGGAAGGAAGACCCATTGCTTTTGAAAGTCGTCCAATCAAAGGAAAGTATTTACAGAAACCTATTTATGAGAAGGAAATGTTAGCAATACTGCATGCACTAAAGAAATGGCGAAATTACCTAATGGGAAGACACTTCAAGGTAAAAACTGATCATAATAGTCTTAAACACTTTTTGGAACAAAGACTATCTTCAGAAGAGCAGCAAAAATGGGTCACAAAGATGTTGGGTTATGACTTTGAAATAATCTACAAAAAAGGAAAGCTTAATGTTGTTGCAGATGCACTCTCAAGAAAGAATGAAGAGGTGAAGCATTGCTTTGTGCCATTTCTATTATCCAACCAGATTGGATAACCGAAGCAAGAGATGAATGGAAGAAGGACAAAGATGTATGGACACTCATTCAAAAGTTGCAAGAAGATCCTAGTACATCTGATACATTTAGTTGGAAAAATGATTCCTTATGGTACAAAGATCGCTTATATCTTTGTAAGAATTCCCAACTAAAACAAAAGATTCTTCTGGAATTGCACACTTCTCCTTTAGGAGGACACTCAGGATTTTTAAAAACTTACCACAGGGTGAAGAAAGAATTTTTTTGGGATGGCCTAAAATCTGATATTCGAAAGTTTGTGGCGGAATGTTTGGTTTGCCAGCAGAATAAAGTGGAAACAATTAAGACCCCAGGACTTCTACAACCTTTATCCATTCCAAGTCAACGCTGGGAGGAGATTTCAATGGATTTTATCACAGGTTTACCTAAGTCCGAAGGAAAGAGTGTCATCATGGTGGTAGTTGATAGACTTACCAAGCATGCACACTTTTGTGCATTATCTCATCCATTTAAAGCAAGTACAGTTGCTACTACATTTATGGACAGAATTCAAAAGCTACATGGAAGCCCAAAGGTTATTGTGAGCGACAGAGATCCCATTTTTACTGGAAATTTTTGGACGGAGTTATTTTCTTGTTTGGGTACTCAATTAGCTCATAGCTCATCTTATCATCCCCAATCTGATGGTCAAACTGAGATAGTAAATAAATTTTTGGAAGGATATCTTCGTTGTTTTGTATCTGATAAACAAACACAATGGGTCAAGTGGTTACCTCTTGCCGAATGGTGGTATAACACTTCCTTCCATACTGCAGCAAAAATGACCCCATTTATGGCACTTTATGGATATCATCCACCATCCATCACATCATATTTAAGAGAAAATTCGAAGGTTCAAGCAGTGGAAGATCACATCGAGCATCAGCAAGAAGTTCTCCAACTCTTGAAGGATAACCTGAATTTGGCACAAAATCGAATGAAACAACAGGCAGATCAACATCGCAGCGAGAGAAGTTTTGATGTAGGAGATTGTGTATTTTTACGGCTACAACCATATAAACAAATGTCCCTCAAGCAAGCTAAGAAGGATAATAAATTATCGTCAAAGTACTATGGTCCTTACAAGGTGTCGCAAAAGATTGGTACTATGGCATACAAATTGGAGCTTCCTGCTTCTTCGCGAGTACATCCAGTTTTCCATGTTTCGTGCTTAAAGAAGGTTATAGGTGAAAATCTTCCAGTTCAAACATATTGCCAGAACTTGATGAGGAAGGAAAAATCATATTGGAACCGGAAGCGGTCACGGAAACAAGAACTCGACAACTACGGAATCGATCAATTTCAGAGCATCTCATCAAGTGGAAGAACTTACCCACTGAAGATTCTACATGGGAGGATGAGAATTTTATACAGAAGCACCCGGAGCTACTCAAGTGTTGAGGACAACACTTTTTTTGAAGGAGAGGGGCATGTTAGGTCCCTATATCACTAGTATAGCTCCTTATTATTGTTAGTGTAAACCCCTTATTGTTATTGTTGTACCCTTGTAACCCCCATTTTGTTATTATTGTGCCCTTAAATTATTATTGTTAGGTCGGCTAGGATTACATTGTGGCCCACTAGGATTACATTATGGCCCCATGGGCTCCTATATATAGAAAGGAGGTTTTGTGAATTGTATCATCCAAGAATTGTTCATTTATGTAATGTATTGGAGGTTTCCCCCTCGAAGTGGCTCATTTCTAAGGCGTTGATATCTCTTTTCTTCTCTTTTTGGAGCTGGTTACACAACACTTCTCCTTCCCTAGGAAATCATGAGATTTATTATACATAAGAACAAGGTCACCTTCGTGAAAGGTACGAGGGTGTAATTTCTGGCCATATTGAGCTTTGGTGCACTTTTTGGCCTCTTCAATGGTTTTCAATTCCACACGATGGTCTTCATTAGCATGCTCAAGCATGATAATTTGTTGTTCTAATAGTTGGGTGTCCGAGAGGATTTTGACGACAAGGTGAAGGGAGGGGATTTCACACTCAACCGCTAAGACTACCTCCTTGCCAAAAATAAGGTGGAAAGGATTAAACCCAGTGGAAGTTTTAATAGAGGTTCTATAGGCCCACAAAGCAGGGAAGAGCATAAGGTTCGAGTTGCTCTTGTGCTTATTCACTATCCATTGAAACATAGTTTTAAGAATTTTATTGATCACTTCAACTTGGCCATTTCCTTAGGGATAATAAGAGGATGAATATTGGTGTTCAAAGCCCAACAGAGAGGATATCTCATGCCATATTACATATTCGAAATGTCAGTCATGGTCAGAAACCAATAGTTTCAGAACCCCAAATTGAGTGATAACATGGTTGAAAAATAATAAGGTTGTAGTAGCCGCAGTGTTATTGAATGTAGGCATGGGTTCAACCCATTTGGTAAAATAGTCGACGACCATGATAATATACTTGTGATTATCAGCATATGGAGGTCGACTCTCCATGAAGTCAATATCCCATTTACAGAAAGGACCAACTGCAATGATAGGATGGAGGGGAGCAGGTGGAGCTTGCACCTTAGGGGAATATAATTGACAATTGGGAGAGTGTTTGACTGCATAAATGCAGTCTCTCACGAGAGAAGGCCTAAAGTAACTAGCATGCATGATCTTCTGGGAAGTATCCATTATGGAGAGATGACCACTACAACCATCAAAGTGACAAGAATTGAGCACTTTCTCGACTTCATCATGCATGAGACAACGACGAAGGAAAATGTCTACACCACGACAATAGAGATCATCACTGATGAGGAGGTAGCAAGGGGCTTGATGTCAAATATGTTTTTGATCATCACGATTAAGATGGGGGGCAGAATTTTGGGTTTGCAGATAAGTGAGGATGTCGCCATACCAAGGATCATACGAGGTGACAAAGAACAAGTGTTCATCTGGAAGATCATCATTGACCGATGGATCTGGCGCACCAGTAGGAAATTTAGAAATGAATTCGGCAAGGGAAAAACCTTTCTTACTCTTGGGTGTGAAAAATTTTAGATCAAATTATTGAAGAATGACAATCCAATGGACATACTTCCCATTGATGATCCATCGACTCAACATGAAGGACATGGGGTTGGAATAGGAGGAGCGTTGAGGTTTTACTACCATTTCCAACTTTTCTTCATGCGAATAGGAAATAGGAGGAGCGTTGAGTTTTTTACTGGCATAGTATATGACATGCTTGTTTCCGTTGGAATATTCCTAAATGAGGACCCCAACGACCGAATAGGTGGAAGCTGAGATGTATAGAATGAATTCCCTTTCAAATTCAGGTGGACTAATCAAGGGAGCGAAAGTGAGAGCATGTTTAAGGGCATACAAAGACTCTTGAGATTGGTCATCCAAAAGGAATGGAATGGTAGATTGAAGCAGTCTAAGGAACCCATGCATGGTGGTGGCATATTTAGGAAAAAATCGACGAAGAAATTTGGCTTTGCCTTGAAGGATTTGTAACTCGTGAAGAGTAATAGGAGGTGGAAATTCAAGAATGGCTTGAACTTTGAGATGGTCAAGATTTATCCTGTCTTTGGACATCATGGATCCCAATAGTCGGCTGACGGGAGTTAAAAAGACACACTTAAGCGAGTTAAGGCGAATATTATACTTGCAAAATCAGAGAAAAATGGTATGCAAATCATGAATGTGTTACACCCAAAGCCTAGAACGATTGGTGAGATCATCAACGTATGCAAGGATAATGTGAGCCAAGTCATGGAAGCAATAAGATATGGTTCGCTGAAATGTGGCCCCAACATTCTTTAAACTTAAAGGCATGACCCTATAGGAAAAATTTCCCCATGGACTAATGAACGTGGTTTTAAGTTGATCAACACGACATATAGTTATTTGGTTATATCTGCAGAATCCATCCATAGAGGAAAGAATCTCACGCCCCACACACTCATCAATGATTTGGTCAATAAATGGTGTGGAGAAGTTGTATTTGGGACAAAATTTTTTCAGGTCACGGAAGTCAGTGTGGACATGAATGGTGCCTTGTTTCTTGAGAATGGAGAACAGAATTGGACACCCATGTGGTGTATTCAATTGGATAGATAAAGCCAACCTACTTGAGCTTATCTATTTCAGCTTTAATGGCCTCACATCTAGAAGCATTAACGAGTCTCAACTTTTAATGGACAAGGATGGCATCAAGCCATGTGTTGATATGATGTTCAACAATGTTGGGATGAAGTCCATGCATCTTCGGATAAGACTAGGTGAAAACGTCACATAAATCTAAATAACTTGGTGTAAGCATCAATTTATTCCAGGGTACAATGTGCCCCCAAGGTGATATTTTCTTCGAACCTTGGTTTATTCAAAATGTTATTCATAATGATAGGAGAGATATTGGCCATGTTTCCCTCTTCAAAATCATATGGTGCAGGAATATTATTTCTAAACCAATCGACTTCACCATGGATGAAGTCTTTCGACTCCACAACATATTGATCATGGGTTTTCCGTGGAAGGAAATATGCACGATGGTGCATATCATCCCAAGGATAATCATGGGTGGTTATGGCTTCCATGATGTCTTTGTCTAAATGGAAAATGGGTGATTGGAGGAAGAGATGCCACTTGATGTGGAGGAACTACCTGAAGCATCATCATGAAAGACAAGGTTCACATGCGCATCGAAAATAGGAGGTGATGAATGACTAGTAGATGGAATATCTACCGATGTTGAGATCTAGGTATTCGATGAAGAAGGTTCGACCAAATCAATATGGAGAAATCAAAAAGACTCTCTAGAAGAGGATCTCATGGATGATGACAGGTAGAGAATAGTAGCAATATTATATGTCATCTCGAAATATGGATGAGGGATCCCAAAGTGTGATTTCTGTTCTAGCTCAATAATGGTGCCAGAATCCATGAGTAGATAAGTGGTGGATTCGCTATGAGCGACCTCTATTTCGCAAAGTGCCTAATTGGTATCATGAAAATATTCAAGATGAGGAAAGTGGTGAGAATATTGGCCAAAGTTATCACACAAAGAACAAGGGTGATTTGTGCATAATGATTTGTTTTTCTTGGTTGACTTAGGTAAGGTAACAAAGAACTCTAGGATGTTAGAGTCAGGAAACATATTGATGAACACCTCTTTGAGATGAGGGAGTTTAGGAAAACTATTAGTAGCATTCCCAACCACATCACACAAAGCACATGGAGGTGTCATCTTTGGAGGCTTAGGAGGCGTTGGAGTTATTTGGGGTGATTTGTCTTTATTTCCATTTTTCTAGGCTTTACCCCCCTCGCTAGATGATTTCATAGTAGGTGTAAGTGCCTATTGAGGTTGTTGTGGAACTGAAGAAAAATAAGGGGAAGGCAAAATAGGTTGTACCTAGGTCAAATTTTTGTAAGGTTTAAGGTGATCAGTTAGATTTTTTGCCGATGGATCGATGTACCATACTAGGATCCCTAGAGTAATGTTGGGTAAAATCAACGTAGCCATGATATGGACAGAAAAATCTTGGGTGGGGGGAATAAGAAAGGTATCTTACCTGAAGGATAATGGCCTAGCATAACTGCTCCTAGATGGTTAAGGCCTATAGGAAATATTCCTATATTGAATGGATTAAGAGAGACACTAGCAGAAGGATGTGGTCCTTGAGGAATTATACATGTATGCTGGGTTAAGTTGGGGACAACAGGTTACGAAGCTGCTAGTTGTTGGATGGGCATACCAGATCGCTTGTGAGTGGCTTGTGATGCTTGCAACATGCAAAAAATGGATGAGTTGGGCTCAGAAGGGGTAGGTGGTGGACCATAGTAGGCAAGTAGAAAATTTATAGACTCATGGTGAGACATTTGTGACGGACGATACAGTCGTATCATCAGTCATGGATGAAATGTTGGTTTGAGGAGAACTATGTGCCTTAGGATCATAGTAAGTCAGTTTATCGACTGTGGTATCTTTCCTTTATGGGGAAAACACATCTTATAGAAAATCACATATGGGACAGCTGACATGGCATAGGTGTAACTACGACCCATAAGGATGTTGTAATCAAATGGGGGATCAATGAATTCTATATCAATGGAGACCATCTTTCCATAAAAGATGATAGGACAGTTAAGAATTAAGCCAAGGGGCTGAGATGGATGAATGTACCATGCACGGAGAGTGATGGTGGATGGGGACAAGTCTGGTGATTTAAGTTTTTTCCAAACACTAGCATCCATCACACATGTGGAGGCACCTTTGTCAATGATACACCACTATACATTGGCATTTCTTATTGAGACTGGTACTTGAAAAGAAATAGATGAAATAAGTGGGTGATGTTCTTATTGGTCAATTCCAAAGACGATCATATGATCATCTGAAGGATCCACAATGCATAGGGAATTAAGTAGATATTTGTGTTGGGATGACTAGAGAAATTCCAATGTTGACATAGTAGTAGGAGATTGTGCCAAGTCATCTACTATGTTGTAAGTGTGGGCATCTTTGGCTAAAGAAAAATTACGATGTAATGTTCCTTTGTGGATCTTGGTAATAACCTCTGCCTTAGGCTGAGGGATTTGTAAGGTACCATTTGATGATGGAATGGACTCAGTGGAAACTTTTGGTTGGGACTTAGTCACAGACTTAGTGGGTGGATTGTCATACTAGTGTGATCGAGTTTGAAGATTGACTTTCTCTCTATTGAACTCTTCATAATTGATTATGAGAATCTAATAATCGTTGGGACCATATTGTGGAGGTTGAGGCACTACCTGACCTTGTGTGGGTTGGGAAGGTATGTATCCTTGGTGAGGAAATGGATTGATAAGCTCTGTTGGCTGAGATGAAGCAAGGCCCTGAGGAAGCTGAGCTATGGGATGATTTCCTCTAGAAGTACCTACTTGGGCTTCCCATACTTGACGAATTTGAGGAAAAAAGGGAAAATCATGAGTATTAATGGCCATATACACCACAACAGGTGCAAATATTATTTGTATGAAGGGCCTTGTTATTCTTGGGTTGTCCACCCTATTCTAGGGTTGCGAGAATAGGCTGAATTCCTTGAGGTGTATTAGATGGAGGACCCTGGTTACCCTCAATATCTTGGGATTGTTTATTCATATTATCTCTCCCCTTATTATTCTTCTTGGTGTTAGGGAGATTGGTCACACTCTGTTGAGCATACACTTGACCTTGAGGAGGAGGTGGTTATTATGGTAGAGGTTCAGGAGGCATGGGAGGCTAAGATGCTTGTGCCGGAGGAGCTAGAGCACTAGGCGGTGCATAAGGAACATATGGAGGAGGGGAAACATTTGAATATATAGGTTGAGAAAAAACTGTCCCTGGCATCTACTGATGCAATTGGGGGAATGAATATGGTGTGCTCTAACCCGGATAAGGGTTTCTTGGTGGAGGGGGATAATTGTAGGAGGCATTGGTCCCCTCCTAGGGTTGACCATAACTAATCTAAGGGAGAGAATATGCTTGATGATAAGGGTGTGAAATTGATCCAACGTCGACATCATGAGATGCCCCCGGTGCATTAATAGCTCCGGGCTGAGGAAGATTGAGGAGAACGGTATAAAGATAATCTAATTGAGCATAGATCAAGTCATATTTTAGGGATATTTTGAGAGCATATTCCTCTGTTTGATGGAAGTGTGACATGACATATTTACCTATGTGGGCCAAACGAGATCTCAGGAACCAATCCATATAGACACAATATTCAAAAGCAAGTGCCTTGCATGAGCTCCTCCTTTTGCGCCATTCTTGGACATGGTCAGAAATGCAGGTGGCAGTAGTTTGACAGAATGAATTCAAGAGTTCGATCCCAGTGTTGTAACAAAGAGGTAACTGGAAATATGATAAGAAATATTTGGCGAGAGTCACAAAAGTGGAACGGTTGGCACGAGGTTGGTTGACATACCACTTAGTCGCAACTTCAATAAGCATGTGTTGTAATAACCGAAGATGAATGGATTCATCGGTAATGGAATTAGAGGAACACCACATGTGAAATGAGCGAACACGATTAGTGGGGTCTTCTACATGATTTCCATGAAAATTGGGAATAACTGAAGGAAGTTTAGTAGGCATAAATGGCCAAGTTGGGTCATGGAGAAGAGGATCGTCGATAATCTTACTAAATTATGGGAGATTCAAACTAGCCACAAAGGGTAGCAATGGAGTAGGAGTGTCTGTATCGATTGAGGTTCCACTAGTGCTATTACCTGGGGTAGGACCCAAGGTACCACCTTGGTTTCCCGCACCTACATTGGTGCCTGACATGATGGCGATATGAGGTTGAGAACAATTGGAATCAAAGGAATCAATAGACTTAGAGTTATAGGGACTCGATGGAGGACTGGGAGGATGAACTCGCACCCAAAGGGGAGGAGCAATACATCCTAAAGGGAACTGAGGATGAAGACCTTGAATTCGCCACAAACAATGCCTAAGTGGTTCAATGATGTCAAGACAAAGATAAAACTAAAGGAATAAATGGTGACAAGAAAATCAGAGTAAAAAACAACAAGAAAACACCTAGTGCAGTGGTGCCAAGTGTAAACAAAATATATAATGATCCTACTCTATTACAAGAAAACACGTCCTATCAAATGAAATGAACTCTAGCCTAAAGGTGATCTAATTCCTTAAACAATCCTGATTCTATTGTTTTAGATGGCCTTCCAAAGAACTTCTTACTTGACCAATGCTCATCCCCACAAGAAGAGTTGTCTAAATAAAGGTGTGGTAGAGACACAATTGCTTCCCACAACAATTCCTATAAGGTTTTTTCCTAATATTGGTCACTAATATTACCTTGGTCCCATGGGGGTGGTCTATTCTTGAGATTCTTTGTGATCAGTCAACATAGGTAATTCCCTACCACGGGTTGGGTATCCCCGAGGAGAACCACTCACATGATGACTTAGCCTAACCCCTTCTGAATTGGGTTTCTCACGTAGTCTGGCTTTTACCGTGGGATGGTGAAGGATTTTAAGCTCCCTAAAAACTCAACTTTTATGTCTCAATGTAAATGATCGATGGGTGTTCTTGGAAGCCTATCCCACAGATCCTACACCTAACTACACAAATTGTTTAGCCCTAATTCCAGAGTTGGATTAATCTATGTGTGTTATATTATTAAGTGGGGTGTTTAAAGTCTTGACTTGATGGTGTTAACCAAGTTCACATTCGCTTAGGGTGTGTATGTGTGTAAAAAAATGTGTTTTGTGGATGAGTAAATTGAGCATGTTTTGTGATGCCATATTCTACTGAAATGCTATAAATAATGTTGAAATATAATAGAAAAATAAACAACAAATCAAGCATAAACCCCACCCAAATAAGGCTCTAAAAAAACTAGACAAAAAGAGGTAAAAAAGCTACTCAAAACACATGAAAATGGCCTTCAAGATATAATGTCAATGGGACTAAGATCTAAGGCTCTATGCTGCTGAAAATGGTGTAGACAAACAAGAAAAAACAAAGGTGAGATCTGTTGCAAAGGATAGGCAAGAAGCTCAACAAACCAAGGATATTAAAGGGGATCCTAAGTGGGAAGGCAAGAACAAACTCAAAATGAAGTTAAAATGGCAAAATAACCTATCCCAAAGGGCTGTAATAAAGTGGTTCAACCCAAAAAACTAGAAGCTAAATTTTTTGAAAACCTTCAAATCCTCACTTAGCCAATCCCTTCCTAAAAAGGTGGAGGATTACTAGAAACCCTAGTGGGTTTTTTCTTCCTCAAAGAGAAAAAATAAGAATATACAGGCCTAAGGATAACTAAAACAAAAGTGATAGAACTCTGACCCGGTACTGTTGGACGGATAAGTCATTCTTGCAGACCAGCCAAACCTCCCAAGTGTCCTACGGACAGCTTGCAACAAACGAACAAATAAAAACTATTTTCTCTAGATAATGTTTGATTTGGAATTAACTATAACAGGGTTTTGGAAACCTACTTGTAGTCCAACGCTAATCTTCTTTCCAGTGGCTTAAAGAAAGTCGTCATCAAGGATCTGCAATCACAAACACAAGAAAAGATCAAAAGCACTTGCATAATAAAAATTAATTCATGAATCAAACATCTATCAAGATGATCAATGAATTCAAGAAATGAGATAATTAATTAAATAACCAATTGATAAAACATGATAAATAAGCGACTTAATTAAAAAACTCATTGAGAAAACGGTATTCATTCATATTATATTTAATAAAGAATAGCCTTACAACCATGTCCGCCTTGATGTCGTACAGGCCTTCCTGGGGTCCAGAACAGGCATTTCCTTTACTCTAACAAGCTTTGCACTCTCTCAGCTAAAATGCCTTGCACTTCTACAACATTTCTCTTCAAGAATTCTCAAAGTCTAACTCCAATCTCAGTTAGTTATCACCCTTGAAACTGAACCAAAGCTTTAATCTATAGGAGAAGGAAAGTGGTTATAACTCCAAAATGGAAGGGATAGAGTCCCCTTATCAAGGGATTAAGTTCCAAAATCCAAGGAATAGGATCCTTTAATGAAGGGATGCATGTTCATGATAATGGAGGGAGTGAAGCTTCGACCAAATCACGCCTTCTATAAGCTTCCAGCTAGGAGAATATTCGACCAGCTGGGCTTATAGAACTTACTTTTCCGCTCATTTTACCTTTTACGGGGGTCCACAGTTTTAATACACAAAACGTGCGGTCGGCTCCGCAGTTTTTGGAGCAAAAGGATGTGATGCCGCAGGTAAAGCTAAGGAAAAGTGTGGTACCAAGTATTTTTATGATTTTTACAAGATTTTCTCCAAATCCAGGACTTGGTTTAGGAACTTTAGGGTTGTAGACTTCTAAAGGAGTAATATATGAGTAATGATGAACCCATATAGACACTAAAACGTCATGGTGACAAATTTCAGTGTAATATATTGCCCCCTAAAGCACGAAGTCTAAGAGCATTCGAAGAGTGAAGTGCTTTATCATTTCAAGGATTAGCCTGTGGACACCCAAGTCGAAATCCTGTAAAAACATTCAATTCAAAACATATATATATCATCACTGAGGTAGGCATTCCCATATTCAGATCAAAACTTAACTAAACTTGTTCTGATACATGAATGATTTTAATATTACATCAATAGTGTAGACACAGCATGGACGTAGCCATATGTCTTGAATAGTCTACTGCATAATGAATAATAAAACTCCTCGCAGCCTGGATGGTGGAAACTAGATCCAGGGTCTTGATTTATGCTTCCTGAACTAGTACGATTCTACCCATGCAATTAAATGTGTTGAAGTCGAACATGGTAGAACCCACTTGATTACCAGTCAATGATGTGAACTATTAACAAGTGTGAGAGAAACCACCAATAATGACAATAGTTCTCAAAGTACTCAGTACAGTCCATAAAATGTGAATAAGTGATCTGAAGTCGAACATTTCACGGAATCATTCGATCGAAGGTCGATGATGCAACCTATCGTCAAAGGTGAGAAACCTGCCATTAAGGCATGCATATTTCAAGGTACTGACGGATTCTAGATCAACTTCCTAGATGATGAGCTGTCGTCGATAGAAAGTGATCCGTCATAAGCAAGGTCACGACACGAAACCATACATCAAGTTTTGAAGAAATTTTTTGCAAGGACTGACTCAGGGATGGTCAACGCGAATGGAGACTAATGTTTGCAGATGAATGGTTTGTTAGACTATCCTCTTGAACACATAACAACACTGCAGATGGTTTGGTGACAGTTGCGCTAAGCTAATACCCAAAAACCAGCTGAAGACCTTCAATTGGTTTGATTAACTGATAGGAAAGGGATTTTCCCAACCCAGGTAGAAGTGTGACAAAAAGTGTCGTGTTCAAGAGTGGTATAATTCTTTTATAAATCAAAGTGTAACAAATGAATTTATTTTCTCTCTTTTTCCCCCACCATTTCTAGCAAGTACCTCTTTATTTTTTGACAATCTTGAGGAGGATAACATTTGCTTGTTTATAACCTCATCCTTCGGATGAGCCCAACTTAGTTTAAAATCAAACCCTAAGAAGGAGTCGTCTGTTCCTGTTTGAAATTGATAGGTCCTTTACTGTTAAATTTTAACAAGTCTAGTATAGGAGAAACTCGGTGTTTTTCATTTTTAGGGAGTCAAAAGAAAAAACTTAAGAAAACTCCATGGGTGTTCTTTTTGTAAATTTAGTCTCTAAAGTCCGAAAAAGGATAAAATAATACAGGAGAGAACTCTATTGACCATGATTAGTCAACGTATACCTTTTTCGTAAATATTCCATTTCAGTCCGGAAAAGGGGTAAACTTACACTGAAAGGACGACTGTTAATTTCCTTTAACAGTTTGAATAGTCAAGTGCTCGGAAATATTTTCTTCTTTAGACAGTCTAAAAAGGGCTTAAAAGAGAACTCCAGATTTCGCTTTTTCGTAATTTTCAAGAGCCAGAAAAAGTGATAAAAGTATACTCATCATTTTCGCTTTTTAATAAGTTTTAACAAGTTCAAAAAAGGGATAAAAATGTACTCATATGGCCGACTTTCAATTTAATTTACGATTAGGAAAAGACGGAAAGAACTCGACATTTTCATGTGTTTTACGAGAATGAAAGATAGAAAAATAATCTCAGAATTTTCATGAGTTTAACGAGTCTTGAAAAATAATAACCGAAATGGACTCAGGATAGGTTACATTTTTATACAAGCTTGAAATGTAGGAAAACTATGCTTGAAAATGGTTTGTTTCATTTTTACACAAGCTTGAAACAAAGGAAAAATCATGCTTGAAAGTGGTTTCATTTTTACACAAGCTTGAAACGTAGGAAAACTGTGCTTGAGAATGGGTTTGTTTCATTTTTACACAAGCTTGAAACAAAGGAAAAATCATGCTTGAGATAAGTTTGAATGCCCCCCAAGCGTAACTTGATAGAGCACATGCCCCCCAAGCTTCATTGCATTCAACTAAGCAGACTACTAGTTACTAATAGCTGGATGGAATGAAGGTGCAATTACGAGATCAGATGAAAGACTCAACTTTGACTAGGAGAGGATTTGTTTCATTTTTTAATGAGCTTGACACAGGAAAAGAACTATGCTCATCAGGGACCGGTTTCATTTTTTAACGAGGTTGACACAGTAACAAGAACATTCCTCAAAAGGGCCTGTTTCATCTTTAACGAGGTTGACACAGTAAAAGGAACTATCCTCATAGACATGTTTCATTTTTTAACGAGGTTAACACAGTAAAAGGAACTCTCCTCATTACCCAGTGATTCATTTTTTAACGAGGTTGACACATGAGAAGAACCATCCTCATGGAATCTATCAATCTACTCTCTACAATCTACCTACATAACCTAGTGATTCATTTTTTAATGAGGTTGACACAGGAAAAGAACTGTCCTCATGGGTCTGTTTCATTTTTTAATGAGGTTGACACAGTAAGAGAATTTTCCTCATATCTACTCTCTACAATCTACCTACATAACCTATTGATTCATTTTTTAATGAGGTTGACACAGTAAAAGTAACTTTCCTCTAGCAACATGTTTCATTTTTTAACGAGGTTGACATAGTAATAGGAACTCTCCTCATAATCCATTGATTCATTTTTTAACGAGGTTGACACAGTAAAAGGAACCATCCTCATGGCCCACTGATTCATTTTTTAACGAGGTTGACCCAGTAAAAGGAACTTTCCTCTTGGCCCATTGATTCATTTTTTAATGAGGTTGACACAGTAAAAGGAACTTTCCTCATAGACATGTTTCATTTTTTAATGAGGTTGACACAGTAAAAGGAACTCTCCTCATTACCCAATGATTCATTTTTTAACGAGGTTGACACATGAGAAGAACCATCCTCATGGAATCTATCAATCTACTCTCTACAATCTACCTACATAACCTACTGATTCATTTTTTAATGAGGTTGACACAGTAAAAGGAACTTTCCTCTAGCAACATGTTTCATTTTTTAAAGAGGTTGATACAGTAATAGGAACTCTCCTCATAATCCATTGATTCATTTTTTAACGAGGTTGACACAGTAAAAGGAACCATCCTCATGTCCCATTGATTCATTTTTTAACGAGGTTGACACAGTAAAAGGAACTTTCCTCTTGGCCCATTGATTCATTTGTTAACGAGGTTGACACAGTAAAAGGAACTTTCCTCATGGCCAAATGATTCATTTTTTAATGAGGTTGACACAATAAAAGGAACTTTCCTCATAAGGTCCCTTGCCATGGCTTCCAACTGGAAGAAATACATGTAAAGGGACACTCCTCGATCATGGCTTCCAAAAGGTCTTCATAATATGGAAGAACAATTCTCTGGAAGGAACACATGTCAAGGGACTCAAAAGGGATAGGAACATCACGTTAAAATAATCCCATAGAGTTTTCCATGTCAATTACTAGATCTAAGTCAAAGGAAGTCGAGAAAAAAGTGAGAGGCTCACTTGCATCGGTAACTGAAAACATGGGACTGGTTGCCACATAATTAACCCGCGGCAGGGTAGATACCACTTTAGTAGAAGGAACTTTTAGGGGTGTTGGATTATTGGTAGTCGAATCAAAACTAGGGAATGAAATTTGGTCAACAGTCACAATGTTTCCATTGTGAGGGAAAGACATCACGCGAAAGAGTGTCGATACGACAACTTTCATTGCATAGACATAGTCTCGCCCAAGGAGTAAATTGAAATCCAAGGGGCCTCGAACCACCATAAGATTAATACAGACAGTTTTACCTTCCAAATTAATACAAAAATTAGGAAAGATCCCTAAAGGTTCACTAATGGTTATGTTAAAAGATTTCAGATTCTGCTTAACAGGCACAAGATGAGGGGAACTCAAAGCTTTCCAAGCAGTTGAGGATAAAATACTAACATAAGCACCTTCATCTACATGTGTGCGACACACATTCTTACGACAAGCCTGAACAATTATTTGAAAAGGGATGGAGGAAGGAAGACGAGGTTCTGTCAGTCTATTCCAATCAAAGGAAAAGACCTCTGTACTTGGAGGGGGTTCTATAGAAACAGGTGAAATTCCCCTTGGCGCAGAAGATTCTAATGTAACAAGAAGAACCAGAGCGGTATGAATTTCACTCTCTACGGGGAGAGTGGGTTCGACCAAATGTGAAATTGAGTCGACCACTTGATCAAATAATGGATCATCAACCTGAGTGATATGAGTTTCACTCTCCAATGGAAGAGTGGGATTGACTGTAATTGGAATTAGATCAATCACTCTATCAGTTGATGGTAGGTTGGGAGAAAGTTGACGGTAAGCAGTTGGAAGATCTTGTTGTGAAACAATAAGGTTTTCCAACAATTTTGAGGCTTCATCTATGTAAGGGAAAATGTGAGTTTGATGACTCCCTTTGCATAACCTACAAGGAAACCTAACTTTACCTTTTTCCCAGGAACCTGAGAATCACTGGTTGATGGATCAATGGAAAGTTGATGAGATTTTTCTGACCATACTTCCAAGAACTTTGGAATACCATGACAATTGATAAGGAAGCGGTCACCCTTACAAAGCTTGCAAGGGAATTTGGGTTTACGATGCATGTTAGAGGTTTCTTCAACATTACTAACACTTGCAGCCATGGTTGGTTGGTTGACTTCTTTCTTATCTTGCTTCTTCTTCTTCTTCTTCCCTTTCTTCTTCTTCTTAGTCACTTGGTTACTAGTGTCAAGGCTTTTACCAAGCGAAGAGGAAGAAAGGGAGGAAGAAATATTTTGCGAAGAAGGTAAAGGGTCAACATGAGGTTGGTGATGTTGAGATGGTGAACTCTGTTGAGGTGAAGCATCTGGTTGAGGTGGAATAATTAGAGTATTCAGGGCCAACGAAGTTGAAAATAACCATACCAGTAAACCTATTGTAAATCTAGGAAATGACAATGTAGCCATATAAGGAGGACCAACATTTCCAAAGCAAGGAAAATTACTAGGATTCTCAGTAAGAGGGGTTCCTTGGTTGGTAAATTCCAGAATAGTTGCCATTATATTCAACTTCAGTGAATTTTATTAACAATTTAAAACTAAAATTAACAATTCACAATTCACACCTAAACAATTAAAATTCACAATTCACACGTATGGTCTCTAAAAAGTAAAAAAAAACAAATGAACACGCGCTATAAAATATAGGATTCAAACCACACACAAAAAATAGATTCCCACACTAAAAACACTAGTTGGTGATGAAATCCAACATCGTAGAATTTTAATGCAGAAATGGCAGTTGGAACAGTTACCTCGACAACCTGCTTAATGAAACAGACTGGTGCAAGTTTCTCCAATATGCCATCTCGAGTGAAGATAACCCTCCAGAGAGTCCAAGTGAGTCTAGTCGACGTCTGTTCCAGGTACAGTGGGATCTTCCCTCCACCATCACCTTGGGAAAGAATCCTATAGATTATGGCCACTAAGGTTACCAACAGAAACAAATATACCTGGGGGAACAGTCTACAATCTGACACACACGCAAGGGCAGAGTAACAAAGCTCAATCCCCTTGAAGGCTCCTTGACATAATCCAAGGTTTACCGACAAGTGACCCTAGGCTCCTAAAAAATGGTTAATCTGAGGTTTACTGTTGTTAATACGTGTATATCTTCTATCGTTCCCAATGAGGAAGGATTGATTACCTCACTGGTTTGGATATGATCTCGTGCTTGACTCCTTTAGGAGGAGCTTCCCAGAGCATACATGAAATGATTGGAATTTTTCCTACCGCAAGATCGACTACTTGTTTGTTTTAATGTCTTGGAGAGTTAACTAAAACCTATTCCAAGAGACTAGCCTAAGCTATGTTGGTGGAAAGAGCCCTAAAAAGGTAAAAATTACTAGATGAATTTTATTAAGCGTTTTGTTATTTAGGCTGTTATTACTCAAAGGGTAAATGGATATGAAACCAATGGTGTTATGACCCGACTCAAAACTGAATGCAATCGAATATGATAATGTAATATTTTCAATTCGATGAATCCTAACTAAAGTAAGGAGAGAGTTTCCATTCACTTCCAACAATGCAAAAAATTGATCAATAAGAGAAAATATAACAAATTCTCTAATGCACTAATTTCATCAAGAAAAACTAATGCTAATCAATTCTATATTTTTTTATTTTTGTGTTTTTAAAACAAGCATAAAAACATGTAAATTCAAATTAAAGAAACTGATCTAAATCTACGATTGATTTTTCCATAATGTAAACTATGCAGTTGTAAACTATGCACAATTCACATGAAAACTATGCAAATGTAATCTATGCACATTTTTCATTCATATTCTGAAAATGAGAATTCTAATTATGAAAATGTGATCAATGCAAGAGAATTCTAAAACACAAGATGATTCTAATGTAATCTAAGAACCAATAGAGTGTAAGTAAAGAAAATTGGGTGAGAGTTCCAAATATCAAAAAATAAAAACACTCAAAGGCGATTAACACTCAGACACAATTTAGCCCCCCCCACCCGGTGAATGAGGGGGAATTTTTTTTGCAAAAACAAAAGAAAAAAGATGCAAAATTGTTAAGAGACTGAGACAAACCTCAAAGTAATGACCAAAGGAAATAAAATTAAGAATTTCTCCAAAAAATAAACTCAAAACACCCAATTAACTTAACGGAGACTGATGAGATTATAAGAGTGCTGAAAAGAAAATACAAGTCTGGGTATACATTGAGAATCTAACAAACTGATCCAAAAAAGAGAATTTTAAGGTTTTCTAAATATTTTCACAGGGTCCGCAGGCTTCAGTGTAAACAAGTGTGGTCCCACACTGTTTATACAAGAAAAGAGCGGAGATTCCCGCACTATTTCTAAAAGGAAAGTGCGGATACCAGAAAACTAAAAGAAAAATAAAAAAACTCTAAAACATTTTTCAGGGATTCTACAGGGATTAACTACCCAAGCCAGTATAAACCAATCAAAATTAGAAAAAATAAATTCACAAGTCAAAAATAAAAGAAATCGAAGTTCAAGATCCATTCCCCAATGGAGTCGCCAAAAATAAAAGAAATCGAAGTTCAAGATCCATTACCCAATGGAGTCACCATTTTGTTGGATGGATAAGTCATTCTTGCAGACAAGACAGACCTCCCAAGTGTCCTACGGATAGCTTGCAACAAACGGACAAGTAAAAACTATTTTCTCTAGATATTGTTTGATTTGGAATTAACTATAACATGGTTTTGGAAACCTACTTGTAGTCCAGCACTGATCTTCTTTCCAGTGGCTTGAAGAAAGTCGTCATCAAGGATCTGCAATCACAAACACAAGAAAAGATCAAAAGCACCTGCATAATAAAAATTAATTCATGAATCAAACATCTATCAAGATGATCAAGGAATTCAAGAAATGAGATAATTAATTAAATAACCCATTGATAAAAACATGATAAATAAGCTACTTAATTAAAGAACTCATTGAGAAAATGGTATTCATTCGTATTATCTTTAATAAAGAAGAGCCTTACAACCGTGTTTGCCTTGATGTCGTACAGGCCTTCCTGGGGTCTGAAACAGGTGTTCCCTTTACTTTGACAAGCTTTACACTCTCTCAGCTAAAATTCACATGGGTGTGTAATCATTCCCACATAATTATCAGTTAAGAGAGTCTGAGTTTCTACAGCATTTCTCTTCAAGAATTCTCAAATTCTAACTCCAATCTCAGTTAGTCAGTACCCTTGAAACTGAACCAAAGCTTCAATTTATAGGAGAAGGAAAGTGGTTACAACTGCAAAATGGAAGGGATAGAGTCCCCTTATCAAGGGATTAAGTTCCAAAATCCAAGGAATAGGCTCCTTTAATGAAGGGATGAATGTTCATGATAATGGAGGGAGTGAAGCTTCGACCAGATCACGCCTTCTAGAAGCTTCCAACTGGGAGAATATTCGACCAACTGAGCTTCCAGAACTTAATTTTCTGCTCATTTTACCTTTTACGGGGGTCTGCAGTTTTAATACAAAAAATGTGCGGTTGGATCCGCAGTTTTTGGAGCAAAAGGATGCGGTGTCGCAGGTAAAGCTAAGGAAAAGTGCGGTACCAAGTATTTTTATGATTTTTACAAGATTTTCTCCAAATCCAGGACTTGGTTTAGGAACTTTAGGGTTGTAGACTTCTAAGGGAGTAATATATGAGTAATGATGAACCCATATAGACACTAAAACGTCATAGTGACAAATTTCAGTGTAACAGGTACACAGACAACACTCCCGTAGTGCTGGAAAAAATCCTGAAAAAAATTCTAATTTTTTTTCAAAACGCAGGTTTTGACTTGGAATGGTTGAAAATGTTGTTTTTGGGCCAAAAAGTTCATTCCGGAGCTCAGAGCATAGTTCTGGGTTTGAAAAGTGTGTTTTTCTCCCCACGAATATCGGTCATAAGATCTCACCAGATGTTGTCATCTCCTACTTGACTGGAACCTGTGACCTACGAAAAAATCCAGAAAAACACCAGTAACCGGAAATTTGACAAAATAATGGAGAGAAATCTATAAATATAAAAAATAAGCTAAAAATAGCTACAGAAAACCCTGAAATTTCTGAAGAAAAAGTCACCCAAGAAACTGAATTGTTACACCAGTGGAGTCTCCATTTGTTAGTATGAAATTTATTGGAAGGTGTACCAAAAATATCTCACTTAAGTCACAAGTGACTAGTGACCCCAACAATAATTGTGGCTTCTTATACTTCAGGTCTGCAACAAATATGTGAGAAAAACCTGAAGAAAGATAGATGTATGCAAATTTAAAAGAATAAACAATAGAGATAAATCTGATGTAATAACCCAATCTTGGAAAATCTTTGAAAGAAGAATATTTATGAATGACAACTAGCGAAGGAGATTTACAAAGGGTTGTAAGTCCACCTCAATGGGATGGGTCCTTTGATATCCTCGTCGCTTTAGTATTCATATCTTTCCCTATCAAATGTATGAAAACCCAAACAATGTAGAACCAAAAAATTGGAGCTCGAAAGGTATGTGATGGTAATGGTGACGATGATAATGATCATGGTGAGAAATTGATGAAAACCCCTCTTATTTATAGCAAAGTATTGGGTTGATATTGAAAATGGAGAATAATAAAATATTTTTGACCAAAATCTAGATGTAACTTCTTGGAATACTTTATTATATTTTTCGAGAGGGAAAAGATATTTAAAATGGTTAAATATCTTTATTTAGAAATAATTAACACATAAAATGATTTATTATTCATTTCGCTAATAATAAAAAATGTGTGAAATGAAATAATACTAAATAATTATTTAATAATTATTCCTAGAGAAAATTAAATAAATAATGGTCTATTTAATTATTCTCATGGGTTTTAATTGAAAATAACTTAATAAAAGTGGTTTATTAAATTATTTCTTATGGTGAAAGTGATTTTACTATGGTAAAATTAAACTCACATGGTGTATTTCGATCCACCTAGTAAGAAATGGCTAGGTGATCATTTTTTGGTGATAATACTTTATTTGCACAATTGTTGGACAACAATTGGAGTTGGTATGAAATTTCTTAAGAAAATATATGATTTTCCCTTTAGGAGTTGGTTTTAGCTAAATACACAAGTTTGGCATATATACAAGAATTGTTCAGTAGATCAAAGGGCTAAATAAATTGGACCTTTTAGATAATGATTTTCTATGCGAGAAAGATTTGCGAGACATGTTTGTCTCTTGTAAAAGCATGTCCATATTATGTTTTTTGGGTTTCCAAAGTTAAGGAAACTTGGATTTGAGGACCATGAAGTCTCAAAAGTGATAAAGGAATGAGCCTCAAATTATAATATTATCTTTATGAAATTCAATTTAGAGGATTTTATTTTTAGTTCTAGTAAAAAATTATCGTGACTCAACATGTAAACCTTCTATTATCAGGCGACTCTAGCTTGGGAGATAAGATATGTAGGAAGATGTGAAGTATGTTTTCCAAAATTATAATTGCTATTTTTAGTGCCAAAAATTTAATAAGACTCCAAATAACTTCAAAAAAATACAATATTTATCAATTATAGTTCAATGATTGGAAATTGATTAATTTGTATGAAGTAAATAGGTTATAGATATGCGACACTCTCTCTAGATTCTAGAAGATTATATTTTATAAAAAATAAAATAATTTCATTTTTGTGATAATATATTTAAGGTCAAAAGATCAATTATAGGAAAAGAAAGTATACAATACCTAGATATTTTGGTTTTTCCAAGATTTATTGAACTTAGTATCTAATTTTGGGTCATTGGTGTCCAAGGTATTAGTCCATTTTATTGAAGAGATTGGAAGTTCTATTAAAATTCAATAAATGTGGTGGTTTGTACCAATTTCAAACTAAATTTAATTTTGTTAATATTTGTAGCCATTGATGAATTTTTATATACTATAACCCCAAGTACATTATTCGAAAATGGGTTGTACTATTTGATTAATTTAAATAGGTTTGATGTTTCTTTTTCCATTGCCAATTATAAATATTACTTATTTCACTGTTTATATAAAAAAATTGTAATAATGTTTTTTTTGTTATTTTATGAGGAAAAATAAAATATTTATGATATTGTTCATTTAGTATAAACTAGAGTATTAAGAATCCCAATGTCAACGATACTTAATAAGTATCCAATGTACTTTGTCAAATTTCCTTTTATAATTGTCAATTGGGGTTGGAAATCCTATCTGAACTATTGAGAAGCGTCATACAATACCTCAAGGAATGGCAATTGTACCTAAGAGAAAATATGTAGCACATACTCACATATTCAAGTGAGATCAACATCACGAATGCAAGAACCGTGACAGTATCAAAGTGGGCCATATTTAATGTTAGGGGCATCAAATTAATTAACACAAACATAATCTTCAAATTCATTCCTAGCTTATGATTTGTACACAAGTTACCAACTTAAGTATGTCAGGGTTATTACATGGCCCTATTAGATGTTTCCAGGCTTAAGGTGAGGACTAGTTCCTAGGCTAGCCCTTTTAGAAGATAGGTGTATGTGATGGTTTTATTGATTTGGGTGTACTTCATGAATGGATTCATAGTTCTATGTTAGGTTATATCAAAACATTTTTCACAAGTGTCTTTATAGATGGATTATTTAGTAATGCTTGAGTTACCTTCCTCACCTTTGTTTTTCCAATCCCTCATATTTGTATTTTTGTTTTTCTTTTGATATAGTGTTTGAAAAACTTCAGTGATTATCATGTGATAATGAAATAACCCATTTTGTGATGAATAGTTTATCACTTCATTACGGTCGAGATGTCGAGATGTTAATAGAGAGTATATTATACTTTGATAAGAATGATATGCATGGATACTCTCAGGGATGAGTCACTATATATGAGGGGGTGGAGCCTAGGATATAATTGTGATTTTTCTTGATTTAAATCCCATATTGTTCCTTGAATTTTAACATTTGGCTCATTTTATTTCTTTTATTACAATTGAATTAATATCGAGTATATACAACACCTTCTTCTTCTAGGAAAAGGTCAACATTGAACCGACATGAGAAAGTAACAACAAAAAATCAAAATATAGGACAAAAACTTAGGGGAATGATGCAAATTTTAAGTATGGATATCATGGAATGATACCACCATTATAGCCTCCTCCTTCTACCCATCCAATATAATGAAATAAATCCCTCAAGGAAGCTAACTATGGACTAGGTGCAATTGATAACCACAAAGGTGAAACAAGGGAACGTGTGTATAACCAAGAGTGGTATCTCGTCCAATTCAACTTGCCATAAATAATAGAATGCACTTAAGCATTAGATGAAATCACTTTAATACAAAATGGTTAATGTACATCATAATAAATGACATACCTTCAATGGATGAGTAAGCTAGATGAATGAATGCACTAACCTAACAGTGGATGGAGGCATTTGAGGTTGTTTATCTATGGATCACTATAGCCCTATTGGTTGATAAAATACATAATAGGAACAATATTTTCTCCTGTGGTTACTCATACTTGTGGGTGGGTAATATCTGACTCGAACTTGGGGACATGTTCTCACCGTAGAGTGCATAATCCATGTGCTTGAATGAAGATTGCATGAGAATCCCAACAATCGTTGGTGCTCATATAAGTTTTACATGTGTAACTATAAGGAAACTGCATTTAATAAAAGTTCCAGGGTTCCTATTATCACCTTGGAATTAGGAGAATCAAAATTTCAAACTAAAGTATCAAATTGAAATTAAATAGAACCTAATTATGCAATAACATCAACACGATATACAACAAATAAGGATGCAAAATCGATATGTATGACACACAATATAATTGTACCTACTATAACATGTTACAAGAATAGGATAAATATATTCATATAACCATATGAAGTCTCACTACCATCTTATTAAAAATAAACCCAACCCTTGTTCTTGATCGTGAGATAAAATTATGCCATATGAAGGACAAGGTTATCACAAGTTGGTAGAGATACATAATGATAAAACATATGATTTAACTTGTAAGGATGGACTAGAGTGATACAATCTTTCCCATATTGACAAACATGCTCTATCCATTTTTGAATGGGGATACAAT
This sequence comes from Pinus albicaulis, assembly GCA_034641835.2. Classification (NCBI taxonomy): domain Eukaryota; kingdom Viridiplantae; phylum Streptophyta; class Pinopsida; order Pinales; family Pinaceae; genus Pinus; species Pinus albicaulis. The sequence continues at coordinate 900,822,372 of CM076580.1, forward strand.
AACTTGAAAATAATGGCTCATGCTTTACTCAAAGCAAGGTACTGATGATGAAACCCATGCATTAGGGAAGGATGATCTAATTTTTTATGAAATGACACTTTTGGCTTCCATTAACATCACCTTCTAAGGAAGGAGATGGGATCATAATAAATATGAAAACTACTTATGGTTTCCTTATTATGATGAGGATGAAAAGTGTTATCTCTAAATTGGTATTGATGGGCTGCTCCACCAGACAACTTAGAGTAACTCTTTCAAACCATCTTTTGACTGAGGATTAGCCTCTTCAGCCTGATAGGTCTCTCTCAAATTAACGTATGATTTTCTCAATTAGGATTCAATCAGATGGCTAACTCTGTGATATGTAATTTAATGTATTTTATTGCAGGTGAAAAATTAAACAGGGTTCACTACCATTGGGCTAATGAAGTCAGTGTGAGGGAATTCAATGAAAATGGCTCCCCTTGTGGAAGGTGAGGATTTTAATGTTTCAATGAAAGGACTATACACACACAGGAATAGTCAATAGCTTAATGTTAAAAGGAAGTCAGAGCATGAAGAACATGAATTCTGAGTAATTCAACATCGCGATATTGGAAACAAGATATTAAGAAACATAAGACATAAGCTCTTTGAAACATTCAAAGAATCTCAGGTGAAGCAGAAACAAAGTCACTGTATATTACTGACGATAAAAAATTTACAATAGTGGTACTGTCAAATAACATTCTCCAACCCCTTCTCATTCGAATTTTTTCCTATTAATAGGCCTTTTTTCATTACATTGGATTTGCCCACCTGGCTATATCATCGAACCATCATCTTTGACGCCTATCTTAACCATAAACTATATTCATGGAACTAAAAAAGACACCTAATAACTTTAGACTTACAAGCCTATTAGGACTCTACCTTTCATTTATTACATTCATTTATCTATAGCATTGGATAATTACATCGATAATGGCCAAGTGCTTGAGTGGCACTAACCAATATAACCTAGACATAAATATACCCACTAGATTTTGGAACTGATCACCCTACGTTTAAGGAGAAGATAACCATAACATTTGATCATTGTCTTTATGTGAGCTGGAAAAGTGACATCTTTGTCAAGGAGTAAATCCCTGCTGGAGTGTCCCACTGCCACCTTTTAATACCTCCACATGGTTGGTTGCTCTTTAATACACTTTCAAAACACCAAAATACAAATAAAAACACCTCACTGCAAAAAAAGAGTGAAATAGGTAGTTTCGTAGCATAGTTTGGTAGAAAATCCATTTCAGCCATCTAGGTCAACTTTTAGCCTCTCTTCCTGATTGAGATATGTTTGTTAGATAATATAAGCCAAACACAACTCTTATCCTCCTTTTATTTCCAGCCAAAATGATATTTTTGGAAAAAAGTATCCTACAGGAATTTCCTAGCGAAATCTAGCCTTCAAGCCTGGGCTTCGCTACGAAATTGCCTAATTGGCAGAAAAACACAAAATTTTCATTTTTCTTCACAATTTCACCTTCCAAACTGAAAATGATGTTTCTTGAATGTTGCAAAATTTGTCAAAAATATTTAGGCCAACTCTTCAAACTTTGGGCACTCCATCCTTAGCAGTAGAAAGATGCATCTCCTCAGGCTCATTTATCACTTTGACTTTTAGCCCTCTTTTCTTCAATTCTTCTTGAATCATCTCCATTTTATCCTCTAGTTCTTTAAACTATCCCTTGAGCTTCTTCCTTTTAGACTATAACCACAGGTTTCTCTTTCTCGTGTTTTTCTTTACTCTCCTCAAGGAAGTGTTCTTTTCAACAACTTTTTGGCATTTTTCAGTGATTTATCATATTGGTTCAACTGATCATTTACTTTTTCTTCAAAATCTGCCATCAGATTTTTGTCTACCTTGGCCTCCTATAGTTCTAATTTGACTTTAATGACCTCTTTTCTGGCCTCTCTTAACTGTTACTGCAATACCTATACTTCAATATTTTCCACCATCTGCTCCTTTCCTTTCCTTTGCACAAAAACCTCTTTTGTTGCTGGAGATAAGTCCATGATGTATTCTATGATAGGCTGCTTTCCTTTTTCAACATTTTATGTCTTTTTGTTTTCCATGACACCCTTTTCAAGTTGTAGCCTAGTAATTGGTTTCCTTGGCTGGAATATGAAACGTTCATCTTCTCCTACAAAATATAACTTTTTAACAGTCTTACCTTTATGTTTGTTCTTTTTGTCATCTTCAATGTCTTCAGCTCTGACAATTAGAGTCTCTTCAATATCTATTTCTTGGTGGATGTCTTCAAGATTTCCCTTTCCAATGGTTTGACTTCTAGTTATCCTCCTGCTACCATGCTTTCTAATCTTCTTTTTTTTGCTTGTAGGTGATGGCTGTGTGATATCTACCTCTCGTATAGGTTATGTTTCAACATCCATTGGATCCAAGATAGGCTCTTCCTCTTTTTCATTCACACCTTCTGTCACAGCTGGAGATGAAGTGGTTTTTGGCTTTGAAGTCTTCTTAGGTTTCACTAAATCAAATTCATACCCACTGATGAAAAGGAAATATGCCCAATCTCTGTTTAATTTCTTCAATTCCTCCAGCACTAAGATTTTAATCAAACCATGGTGAAAAATGGATGTCTCACTGCCTTCAGCCCTGGCTTGGACCTTATCAAACATCTTCCCTAAGCTCCTAAACACAAAGAAAGGAAGATCAAGGGGCTGCTTACCAATGAAATGTAAAAGGAGCCTAAAATGGTACAATTAGACCATATGAAACCTCTCCTCACAGGTAAAGTAATTCTGGATCACAAACAACAATTTAGAATAATTTTCCTTCATAAAAATCCTTAGAATCCTTGATTCCATGTCAGCTCTGATGTGTTCTAATTTGACAAACTCCTCACAACTCTACATTTTGAATTTAGTGGCTTTGAACCACTCTTCACCTTCTCTTGGTATCTCTGTAGCTTGAGAAATGGTATCAGGTGACACTGTGAAATTTAAAACCCCCACCTTCGAGGTTGTGCTTATAAAGTTCACTAAAAATTCCTTTGATATATGGGCATGAAATCCATGAAGCTTTTGAAAAAATTTCAGACGTCTGACATTTCTGAATGTATCCATGAAACTGGGGTCTTCATTTAATAACTTGAGGTCCATGGGATCATATCTCACACAATAGCCTCCCTTGTTCAGCTTCTTCTTCATAGCCATTCTTCTTTATAACCACGTTGTCTCTCTAACTGTGACACTTGCAGATAAAAACACTAGACATAAGCTCTTGTGGTGGCAGCCAACTCTTCAAAGATGATACTAGATTGTTGCATGCAAGGCTTCGAACAACAGATGATAGAGAGATGTTTTGAGATGAATTTAAAATGAAATTTTAAAGTTGGGAGAATGATGCCAAATGTGGAAATAAAATGGTAATGATGAGGGTAATTAAGATCTTGAATGCTTGGGTGATCATGATAACTAATTGGGTTACCTCACCTTTACCCCTGACCATCCATATTTTGAAAACTCATCGTCCTCTATTTTCTGCAAAAAAACATGATTCCATAGCGAATATAATTATAAACCTGGAAGATTCGCTACGAAATTTTCAGGTGATTTCGTAGCTAAATCTGCCATTCTATAGTTATATTCACTACCAAACGGTGAAAAAAAGACAGGTGTAACTTGTTTCATTTGAGACCATGCATGTGAAAACTTAGTGGAATTGGGTGGATTTGACTGACATGACATGACTAATGGGGGGTTTTATACTTAGGGTAAGGTTTATTTCATGGATTTTTTCATCAAATTCATGAACCAATCTATTAAGACAAAGTGAAACCTAGGTGAGTGAGGTGAGTGACCCTATCAATGAAATTTTGAAAATTTATGTGTGATAACAAATAGGAAGTATGGATTTGGATCTTGAAAGAAAAATTTTTCCCAAGTTTAAGTCTTGTTGCACCTTCTCATGCAATAATAAATATTTTTAAAAACCCATAAGCTAGAGGCATTCCTATCCCATAGATATTCAACACCAAAAAAATACAATTTTCAACTACATTTAAATGGTAGGTTGAGGATGATGTGCGAAAGGAGATGGTTGGATATCATCATAGGAGAGATATAGTAGGTCATCCTTTGATGGTTGAAACAAATATTTGTAAAATATCCTCTTCATATTTTCCAAAATCATAATCATCACTACATAAGTATGGTTGGAAGAGGTGACGAGAATCATCCCAACATGTTCTTATAAAGAATGACTGCCCCAAGTGTAATAATTACATACACTCAACTATAAAAGTATCATTAGTGTAAAAAATTAGATCTCCATCGAAATGATAGTGATTCATATCTCATTTTCATTTTCCCACATTTAAAAAACCATTAATGTTATTCTCATCTCCAAAATGTTAATAGGCACTATATTTTTGAAGTTGTCAAAAAATGTATCATAGAATTTGGAAAAATGTAAAGGAATAGAGTTCATCTCATTCTCATCTTCATGGGAAAGAGAATCATCTTTAATATGATAATGTTTGTAGACATGATCTTCAACATAATATGCTTCACTAAAATATTTATTGGGATCATTATATTGATAATTATGTTCCTCTTGATATTTAATTTGATCAAGAAGGACTTATTGTTGCACTTGGTAACTTTATTCATCAATTTCTTCTTTTTTAAGTACTTATGTGTCTTGAGAAAGATCTATAAGAACTTATTCTGGAAGGGCCTTGGTTAGCTCTTGAAGGGTATCTCCATACCATTACTCTTTTGCTCCAACACCTAAGAAATTTTTCAATAAACACTGCAATAGAATTCATAAGAACACTTAATCCATTCCCTTTGTTATTCTTTGAAATACTCAATGAACAATATCATGAGTGCATTTTAATGAACCATATTAATTTCTAAACTATAATTTAGGAATACTCCAAAATTATTAATAACTTAATAAGGATAACCATTGAATTTTGGAACATATTTCATGCAATTTATACCTATTTTCACTGCGATAAATAGCCTCCAAATTTTTCCCACACTTGAATTTTGGAGCCTAATAAGGATCATACGGTTTGTCACCTTATGGTTACTCCATGGTCATTTGTTTTTTTGTAAATAATCATCTTCATGTTTTCATCTTGTCGCAGTTGTCACTTTTGTTGTTTTCACTCCTACGTGTGTCGCACCTTAGTGTATCACCAAAAGTAGTTCTAGTGCACCCTTCTATAGTACATGGTTGTACATGTCATTAAAATATGCGCTATACACATTCTTACAACTTAGTGCACCTTTTTTTCACATTCTTCACCTCTGTCATAGCTTATGTTCTAATTGTTGTAATGTGTAGTTTCAAAAATAACATTTAGAAATAGGTATCTCTTGGCTGTCGTTTCAAGGTGTGATTAATGTTTATGAGTCATGTGAATTTAGTTGGATTGTATTTATGGAATTTATGTGTGTGATCCATGTTTGAGTCATGTTAGGATGCATTTCTTTCTCCTACTCTATTGGTCCCACACTTAGCCATTTTGAGATTTCTTCTTGGTCCTCTTGCTTACTGCAAGTTGTAAAGGAATTATCCCTCTTACTAGGTGATGAGCGCAACTTATCCACGAGCCTCATTATCATATTTTTTTCCTCCCATACTTTTGCACTATCTATTTTATAAGGTATCCTACCTTTCACAGTGCATTAGTACTTCCTAGGATAAGTGACCTAGCCTTTTTCTTCCTCCCTCAGCGAAAATCGCATTCCATATGAATAAGCAGCCATTATTGGAGAGAATTGTTCCCTCCCAAGACTTTGAAAACACTTAAAACAATGAATCGTGCGTCGGAAAAATAATGCACACTTTGGAAAAACAAGTACCTTCTCTCCCTTCAAAATCACACTTCAAAACAATGAAGCACACTTCATAACAAAAAATCGCACTTCAGAGCAATGAAGTTCACTTTAGAACAACAAGGTGCACTTCGAAAAATAAATGAACTTTTGTCTATTAAAAATCACATGGCACACTCACGAAGCATGAAGCCTTAGGGCACATGGGGCACTCACAAAGAATGAATCCTTCATCCTTCCCTTAGAGTGCATGGCGCACTCATGAAGCATGAAGACTTAATCCTTCCCTTAGAGCGCATGGCACATGCACAAAGTGTTATAGCATAATTTTTCACCCTCAGGTGATTCATGATTGTCTTTATGGCTTTGGGCACCCATTCCCACAGACTTGAACAAAATTCATTAAAAAACAGTGTTAAAATTTCCATACGCGGGTATGCCCAGAATTTTCCGCGTATGCCATTAAAATCATTAAAACATATATAAAAATTCCCTATTTTCGGCCTGGGTTGATGGTTACTCCAGTAGTTCAACCACCCCAATATGTGGCCAAATGTTTCCAACTGATTGAAACTACTTTGAGGGAGTATAAAAGCCCCTCATGTGCATGGCCTAAGGGAGGGAGAAATTTTATAGACATTATACTCTGTTGGAATCCCAATTCAAGTCTGAATTCTCGTGCCTCCTGCATTTTCCCAGATTTATACAGGAAACCCTTGTTTCCTGGAGATGTTCATCCATTTATATGCCATCTCGAGTGCACAAGTCTTGAAAGTATCTTAGCGAGGCAAGGGCGGGTTGGATCCGGACGACGGTCTGTTCGAAGATCGTGGAAGGATTCAGGTGATCTCTCCACTTTTAATACTGTACATGCTGTTCGTAATAATGAAGAACCATCTTTTTCTTGAACTTATGTGTTAATGTTTACTTATATGTGTGAAAAGATTATCATTTAAGCATTTATTATGGTTTATATAATGTTTCACATGGATTGCACTAACGTTTAGGAGAAGTATATGTTGTACAACTAGGTTTCCGTGCACGTTCTTTCTTGTTTTCCAGGTTGAAGGAGGAAGAAGGGTTGCTGGGGGTTTAGACCCCGCGGGATCTACATCGGACGTAGGACTACGGGTGAGTTCTACTATCATTGTTATCTAGTTTTTAGCATTCAAGTGTGGTTGTGTGTGAGTCCTTCTGAATAGCATGCCCTGATCTGTGGAGGTTTTGACCCAACAAACCTCTAGGGTGTTTTTCCCCGAAACAGAACTGGCGACTCCGCTGGGGACCACATTCTTGTGATTCCCCGGTTGGGTGGTTTCAGTTGTTTGAAAGGTTTCCAACAGTCTTAACTTTTATTTCTATTCCAGTTAACTCTTTCTCAGTCAGACTGAAGACTTGGTTCCTTATCCAGGCTTGATCTTTTTTTATTTTTTATTATTTACCTTTTCATACACGGGTTTGTCTGCACACATACGCGTATACACTCAATTTTTGTTAAAGGGAGTCGCGTATACGTGGGTTTCCTTTACCACAGTCGCGTATGCACACTTGTTTCAAAACTGTCAAGCAGCGCATGCCTGGGTGAATTTTGAAATTTTTGATTTCTTGGCTTTTTAGTCTTGTCTGCCTGTGGAGACCTGTTCCTGCAGTGTCTTTGTATCATCTGGATTGTGTTGAAAGTGGTCTTGGGTCTTTTCTCTCTCTTGTTTGGTTGAAAACTAGCTTATTTGGCAAAGTTTGTTTCTTGTGCTTGCATTTCTGGTTCGAGTACCAAGATCTCTTCCTGGGAATTCTTGGCTGTTCTGCTTCATCAGAATAGAGAGCTTCTACTCATTTAATCTTTCCTACCTTTGTGTCTTGCTGTGCACTTCGATTTTTTCCCATTTCTTGGTTGGTTTTCTTGAGTTCAGTTGACTAGGTCTTGTTGCAATTTTTGAAGAGTCTTTCTTGGTTCTTTGAAGTTTTTGTTTGCTGCAAGGTTGTACTATTCTTCTAGGCTGAGTTACTGAGTTTCTTATCTTCTTTTGCTCATATAAATCTTGCTACTAAGTAGCCTTGTAAGATTTGGAGCGTTTTTGAAGTTTTGCTTGAGATTCAGAGTTGTTTGGCTTGGGATTTGATAGTCTTCTTGGTCTCTTCGAGCTCTTCCTTTTTATAAAATTCAAAAGCTCAAAAAACATTTTGTTTTGGCATTTGCTTTTGTTTTGCATTTTTGTTTTCGTTTCGTTATATCTTTTGAAGCTTTGTTGAGATTTCTTCCCTTTGGTTTTTGACTTGATTTTGGAAAGGAATTGTCATTGGTTTCTTCCTCTTGTTTCAAGCGTTTTTGGTGTCTTTATACTAAGAGTTTCTGATTTTGGGAACTAGCTTTGTGGACAACCAAAAAGAGATAAAATTGAAGGATCTTTGGGAAATTTCTCTCTGCTTTAGTAGATTTTGCATCTTAGAATTTGCATGCTCTTAGTGATTTGCATCAGGTGCACTTAAGCATTTAGTCTTTTTCATAGTTTTTGTGAGTGTGAAGTTTGTTATCTGAAAAGAAAATCTTTTTAGTCTCGTAGAACCTTTGTAGAAATTTCTTTTCATCGAAAGGCAATTACTGCATTTGCATGTAGTTTGGTTTTTATTAATTTCTTTTCTGCATCACAAAACACCACGAGTTTCATTTCCGTATCCCTTTGACTTAATATAACAGTCGATTAAAATAAGTGCTATAATTTAAAAACAACTAGCAAGTTTTTATTAAGTTTCATACACCAACTAGCTAGGTTGTAGGGCCTTGGATTAGGTGAGTGGAGAGTTAAATCTCCAAGGCCGCTTAAACAAAAACATAGAAGTTGATTAATTGAGTGAAATCCAACTCTGTTAGGTGGACTGGGAAAGCTCTCCTCCAAAGAGTCAAGCGCGAGGGGAAGTGAAGGCCGAGAAGAGAGATAACCCCTCTCTGATTTGCTAAATCTGACCTCAAGACCATTCCACCCGGCTTCTGACACAGATTGGTGCCCATAGTTGCCATTCCTAGGTTCCACATAGGTGATTGCGGGGGGGAGTACCCTTGGTACCTGAGGCAGACGTTGTATCACTTCCAGCAGTACTTCTGGGGGGTTCCCTTGCGATGCTTGGGTACTTGTGCCAGCAAAGGCTATTGTTAGGAGGTCGGCGTAACTGTTTCTATTACCTTCGCTAGTAGGCCTGGGCCATAATTATCCCAGACTACTTTCGGGAGGTCCTATTCTTCGCTTTCTTGTATTTTGGTGTCCGGTCCTAATCACCCGGAGCGGAAATACCTGAAGGCTATTTGCTTGATTGTATCTCAGGGATTTTTTGTAGTGAGTGCTCTTTGCTCCTAGCTTGCCTAGCTTTATACTTTTTTGAGTCTAATTAAAATTTGTTAAAGTGGCTGATCAAGCGCCTCGTCGATCGAGGAGAATCTGGGGGTTATCTCCCGAGAGTTCAGAGCCTTCTTCAAGAAGGCGTAGGAGTAGTTTAGCAGGTGAGTATCACCCTGTGATGTCTGACGCAGTGGAGAGAGATCCGCCACAAGGGTCTGAAGGTTTCGTAGCTGATTCTGGTGTTGGTTCCGAGAGGAGCGCTCCGCTCACCTCGCGAGTTTTATTTCCGCAGGAAGAAGAAGTTCAAATAGAGGAAGTACCTGAACCCTCTGTGTCACTTCCATCTCCTCTTCCTCCTGATTATCCGTTCTTTGTTGAATACATCAGACCTGAGTCAGAGAGACCGGAAGATCCTCCGTATTATTCATACCTTTCGATGGCCACGACTGGGAACGCGGATTCTGCTGTGAGTGCTGCAGGCATTCAAACTCCTGATTCTATTGAAGGAGGAGGCACTATTGCTATATATTCGATTGCTTCTAGTACTGCTATGTTTGGCTCTGGTTTCACCCAAGCACATGCTTCTCAATCTGGTCCCTTTTTTTTTGGAATGCCCACTAGTGGGATTCCTTCTTTTTCCTTTTTCCGCTGCTGCAGCTGCATCTACACCCATGTCTTCCATGGCTAGTGGATCAGCTTCTTTTCAAGGGTTCCCCTTTGGAACTGGGCACATTCCTAGTTCAAATCCTTCTTTAGGGTCCTTTCCGTTTACTTCTCAGACCTAGAGTTTCAACCCTTGGTCTGGAGGTCAGAATTAGACTACTTTTACAGGTTGGAACCCTGTATTCACTACAGCGGGGGCAGGGAATCAGTTTTATGCTGGTTACCAAGGGAATGCTTCTTTCCCTTCGTCGAGTGCTTATCAGACCTTTTCCCCTCTTTCTAATGCCTGGAGCCCCTATCAGGGGCTTTCCTCTTCATTTCATACTTCAGTGGGGGGAACTAGTCCGGTCTTTGATAACTCTGTGTTGGGAGGAGGTTCTTCTCCTTTTTCTACGACTTCTTTCTGGCAACCTGGTGCCTTATAAAATCCAGGGTATTATTTTCAGAATGTTGGGAATTCATCCCATCAAGGATGGAATCCTCAGGCTCTGCCTCGTTTACCTTTTCTGGCAACGTTAAACTTACCAGATCTGTCGAAATTGACGAATGATCCGATCCAGTACAGTCTGGGGTGGCCTCTGGTTCCCACAAAAATTCCTTCAGACATTCCAAAGTTTGAAGGCAATAATGGTGAGGATCCGGCTGATCACATCACCACCTTCCATTTATGGTGTTCTTCTAACTCCCTGATCGATGATTCGATTAGGTTGAAATTGTTTCAACGCACCCTAACTGGAAACGATGCCAAATGGTATATTGAGCTAACTGGGGGCAGTTTTGCTACATTTGGAGATCTGGTTGTTACATTTCTAAATCTTTTCCAGTTGCCAGTCCGCTATGATGCCGAGACTGAACTCCTAGCTAATTTTAAATAGAACGACGCAACCCACATTTCTGACCATATTCAGGAATGGCGGAGAAGGAAGAGGCTTATTAAAGATCATATTCTAGGAGAATTCCTTTTGGAATGGTTTCTGAAATCTCTGCAGTCAGAAATTTCTAAAGATGTATCCCTATCTGGGGTATTTTCTGAGGAACAGACCATTTTTAGGGCCCAGCAACTTGAATTGATATATTCTCAGTCTGGGGTCCTTCATAAATATTTTCCCAATGCTCCTTGCTCCAAATTAGATTTATCCAAAACTAAGCCTGGTCCTCATGGTGATGGACTTATTGGGTCGATCAATAGTGGTGCAGCTAGCCTGCTTACTCAATTGCAGCAGTTGTCTTTGCAATCTGCTCCTTCTGGTCAGGTTGTGCCTGTTGAGTCATCGCCTTCCCAATCTTTATCGATAAATGCTGTCCAAACTTCTGATCCAAATGGAAATCAACAATCTGAAGGGAAGAAGAAGGGATGAAATAATAAGAAAAAGGGAAAGAATGGGAAGGGTAATGCAAATAAAACCAACGAGCATGTTGGTGAGGGTCAAAAGGATAAAAATAAAGTGAAGTTTCCATGCAAGCTATGTGCTGGAGACCATCTTACACACCTTTGCCCTAAAATTCAAGATGCGCAATGCTTGTTAGCTCAGCAGGGTTCTTCCAGTTCCTAGGCTGTGTTAACAAACCCTTTTCCCCAAGGGCAACAACTAGTTGTTGGCGTGAATCAAAGTACTGGGGCTTCCTCTGGGGGCACCCAGGAAGGGGAAATTTCGTCAAACATATTCATGATGAGTGCTCACGCGGATATCGCTACGAGATCCCGTGATTATGGCGGAGAAGAGTCTTCGAAAGCTAAGGATGCTTCTGATGCTACTGAGCTGCTTCATATTACGAGGCCTACTATTGAGCCTATACCTCGGATGCCCAAAGCATCTACCAAGCATTTGACGATTAATCCAAACGCTAGGGCTTCCCAGAACTACTCTATTGTGGAAGATCTGGCGCAGAGTCCTTGTGCCATGTCGACTTTAGAGGTGCTCCAGTCTTGTCCGGCTCAGCGCAGTGCTTTGCTCACTGCTCTTAGGGCTATAGATCCAAAGAACTCTCTTATGATTACCTTCTATATGACTAATTTTAATAAGAGACTCCCCCATCATATGGCTTTCCATATCAAATCATCGTATCGAAAATGCAATATTTTTCGAACGGTCGTTGATGAGGGTGCTTCCACATGTGTGATGTCTCTCGCATGCTGGAAGGGAATTGGATCTCCCGCAGCTGCTCCTTCTGCTACTCTTCTGACTGCGTTTGACGGTCATTCTCACAAGCCCCATGGTATTGTCCCATCTTTTCCCATCTGTGTTGGGGGAAAAAATGTAAATATAGAGGTTGAGATAGTAGATGCAAGCTTGGACTACAACCTTCTGTTGGGGAGAAACTGGATTTATGAGATGGATGCTATTGCATCCTCATTATTTCGAATTATTTGTTTCCCCCACGAAGGGAGGATTGTTACAGTGGACCAACTGGACTGTCCTCCTGTAGACCCGAATGCGTCTACTGACTCAACTATTCCAAAATTGGATAATACCAGGCCGCCTGTTGAGAATATAGGGGTAGGAATGTATTCTTCTTTGATGGGTACTTTCGATATTCCTCCTCCTACGGTTCATATAAATGCAATTTCATTCTCCAAGGCTCCTCTTCGAAGAGAGTTCTTTAGAACTCATTATTTTTCGAACCCTTGGACCTTACCTTCCCCTACCGCCACATTAGCAGAAGGTCAAGTGGGTGGAATGGCATTTCCAATGTCTGCAACTGAGATTGCTTATCAGTCTTTTGTTGACACTGCAGAGTCCATTCCAGCTCCTCTTTCTCCGGATGAGTTGGATGGAGATGTGGCTCCGGCTTGGATGCTTAGTTCTTCTTCTGCCCAGGATTGCCTTGATACCACTCTTCCATCTGAAGAGGCCATCCTGGAAGCTATGACTGGTATAGATAGACTGTGGGATGATTTTCATCATCGGTCTTACTTTTTACCTGATTTAAGCGAAGTTGAATTAAGTTTTCCGAGTCCTCCGTCTCCTGGTCCTGTTCGCCCAGTCCTGAACCCTTTAGCACCAACACAGGTTTATGCTGAAGGGAACATGGTTGTGGTTTCTCCAACTATCCCGGTGAACATTTCCAGGGATCCCAATATTATTGAGAATGTCTTCATCGGAGCTGAATGTTCCCCTGAAGAGATTCAGATTTACACCGAGCTCTTTAAAGAGTATAGGGATGTATTCGCTTGGTATTATGAGGAAATGCCTGGTATAGATCCATCTATTGTCCAGCATGAGATCAAGACTTACGAAAACGCTAAGCCTATGAGGTAAAAACTTCGTCCGGTCAATCATAGGAAGGCAAAAGCTATCAAAGCTGAGGTGGAGAAGCTGCTTAAGGTGGGATTTATTTTCTCTGTTCCTTTGACTGAATGGGTTTCAAACCCTGTTCCCGTAGATAAAAAAACAAGGAACAATTCGAGTTTGCATTGATTTCAGAGACCTAAATAAAGCATGTCCTAAAGATAATTACCCCACACCATTTATAGATCAGATCATTGACGAGTGTGCTGGTAATGAGATTTTCTCCTTCATGGATGGTTTCTCTGGATATAATCAGATTACTATCCGTCCTGAAGATCAGCATAAGACTGCCTTTATTTGTCCCTGGGGTACTTTTGCATACAAGAAGATGCCTTTTGGTCTTAAAAATGCTGGGGCTACATTTCAGCGGGCCATGTCATATGCCTTCCACGACATCAAAAAGATTATCAAGGCCTATTTGGATGATTTAGCTGCTCATTTTCGAAAGAGGATGGATCATCCTGCTCACCTCCGTCAAATATTTGAACGATGTTGTTTCTATAAGATTAGGTTGAATCCAAACAAGTGCATTTTCGCGGTTACATCCGGTCGGTTATTGGGATTCATTATGTCTAGGGAAGGGATTAGGGTAGATCCCTTCAAGGTTGAGGCAATACTTCGGTTGCCTCCCCCGTCCTCTATTCGTCAAATTCAAAGTCTACAAGGGAAGTCTAATTTTCTTCGGAGATTTATCGTAAATTATGTTGAAGTTACCAAGGGATTTATGAGATTGTTGAAGAAGGGAGTTCCATTTCTTTGGGATGACTTTGCTCAACGCTCATTCAATGCTTTGAAAAAAGCATTGACCTCTGCTCCTTTATTGAGTCCACCTGATTATAGCAGGGATTTCCTTTTGTATCTTGCAGCAGCAGAATCTACTATTGGTATGGTTCTGGTTCAGGAAGATGATGCTCTTGCAGAGCATGTTATATACTATCTTAGTCGAGGATTGGTAGGACCTGAACTTTGGTACACTCCGATAGAAAAGTCAACTTTAGCAGCTGTTCATCCTGTACAGCGACTCCGACATTACATTATTCTACGAAAAAATTATGTTTTGGCAGCAGCCAATCCATTTCAGTTTGTCCTCAGTAGGCGAGTGATTGGGGGCAAATACAATAGATGGATTGTGATTTTGCAGGAATTTGATCTTGAGTTTATGTCTGCCAAGTCCAAGAAATCATTAGTTTTCACGGAATTGACCTCCGAGTTGCCCTGTGGGGAAGAAATGATTTATGATGAATCCTTCCCGGATGAACATTTGTTTCTTATCTCTCCACAGGATCCTTGGTATGGAGATATAATTTTGTATCTTCAGACTGCAGAGTTTCCCTCTACTTTTTCGAAAGATGAGCGCCGTAAGTTGCGTCACTTGGCTAAGAATTACTTGATTATTGGTAATGATTTATACCACCGAAGGGATGATTCAATCCTGAGACGTTGCTTAACTCTCGAAGAAGCTGAGGCTGTGCTGAATGTTTGCCATAATGGAGCTTGTGGTGGTCATTTATCTAGGCTTGCTACAGCCCAAAAGATCTTGCGTGCTGGGAACTTTTGGCCTTCGATTTTCAAGAATTGTATGGAGTCGGTCAAAAAGTGTCATCCATGTCAAGTTTATACTCGAAAAATGCGCGCTCATCCAGCTCCGCTTTTTCCCGTCATTACTGTCGGTCCCTTCACAAAGTGGGGTATTGATTATACTACTTGTAACCTGCCTTCAGCTAAAGGTCACAAGTACATTATTGTAGCAGTAGACTACTTTACGAAGTGGGTCGAGGCTATGCCTACTTTTGGGAATGATGGTGAGACTGCAACTCTTTTTATTTTCAACCAAGTTATTTCTCGTTTTGGTATTCCTAGAGAGATTGTCACTAATCATGGCAGTCATTTTCAGAATAGCATGATGGCTGAGTTGGCTCTAAAATTAGGTTTCCGACAGGAGCATTCATCTCCGTATTATCCTTAAGCCAATGGGCAAGTGGAAGCCGTGAATAAATCCTTGAAGACAATTCTTCAAAGGACAATTGATAAAGCTAGATCCAACTGGCATATTATGCTATATCTTGCACTTTGGGCATATAGGACGTTAGTGAAAACTGCAACTGGCTTTACTCCGTTTCAGCTAGTGCACGGGCTGGTATCCGTATTTCCCATTGAATGTGAGATTCCTTCTCTTAAGTTAGCTGTTGAACTTCTTCCTGACACTTCTAGTCTTGAAGAACGTCTCCTTCATCTGGAACATCTCAATGAGCAGCGTCGGGATACCGCCACGATGAATGAAGCACATAAAAACCGAGTTAAAGTTCAGTACGATAAGGCGGTCAAGTCTAGGGTTTTTTCGAAAGGTGACCTTGTTTTGGTCTATGCCCAAGAAAAAGATGCCCTGGGGGCAGGAAAGTTTAAGTCTATGTGGTATGGCCCCTTTATCGTTAAAAAATTCCTTAAGAAAGGAGCATATACCTTGGTTGATTTTGAAGGGAACGAGTTGCCGGAGCCCAGAAATGGGCTCTATTTGAAGAAGTATTATGCCTAGGCTTCGGCCTGGCATGTTGCTTTTGTATATAGTAGTTTTTCTTTGTACATATCTGGTTGTTTTTCGATCTTTGATGGGTTGGTGATGTTTTTTGATCTGCTTTGGCAGGTTGTGTCGGATGTCATGAGTCACTTTGGTTTCGCCGATGGTGCTAGTAGACACACCCGGAACTTAGCTTCCGCGGCTTGGGTGCTTCATTATCCATCCAGTCAGCTGTTAGTATCAAGAGGGGTCTGCATTGGTCCTGCTTCCAATAACATAGCAGAATACACTGCAATTGTTTATCTACTCTCGGAGGCAATATCTTTGGGTGTTGATTCGTTGGTAGTTTTCTTGGACTCTCAGCTGGTGGTGTCGCAGTTGAACAATACTTATCGGGTTCGAGATCCATTTTTACTCGGGTTGTTCTTGAGGGTACATTTGTTACAAAGATCATTTCAATTTTTAACTTTCATTCATATTCCTCGAGCTGACAATTGGATGGCAGACTCATTAGCTAATCAAGCAATTGATTGGCACATTAATCATTCCATAAAATAAAATTTAATCATCAAAAACATCATACATTTTGATACATTTGTCACATAACATCAAACATCGTTGTATATATATCATCAGAGTGTTCAAAAAACTATACAAAATTTGGATCCATAAGTCATACAAAAAATTGGGCTTATGCCCGATCATGTTCAGTCTCAAAAAATATACATATGATACATCATATCTATCTACTCCTGAGGTCCCTGCCCAGAAGTTTTGTTCCTATAGAACACGATCGCAGTAGCAACTCGGCGGAATAACCGTACCCAGTCGCGAGGTACTCCTACTACCTGACTCTGGATGGCCTCAGGCAGATCTTCCACTGCAGCCATAGGCACTTGGCGGGTTAACCCCTCCAAGTTCCTCTGTACGGCATGGAGGGTTCTGTCTGAGTCTACTGTATCCGCCTCGCCCCTGCGACGCTTTTGTCGTGGGTATCCCTCAGGTCGAACTGGTCCAATATCTATTTCATGATCATTTTAAAATTGTAAGACATTTTGAATCCAATCAAAAACATCTTTGTTTTTCATTTTTTCATACATATTGAAAAATCCAAAAAAATTATATAAGTCAAAAAATTGCAAACTTACCGACTGTGCCCCATGCCGCGCCTGGTGGAAGGACAAGATCTGGATCACCACGAAAGTCCATCCCGGCATAGGGATAGTCATCCACAGCGATGATTTGTTCTCTCCACCATTGGAAGAACTCATCATCCCAAGTGGTTCGGGGAACTTCACTTCTCCCCAATATCTTCATCATGTCTGCCCAGTGGGAAATTCTTGGGTCTCTCGGGTTGCTGATGGTAGAGATCACTCTGGGTCTCAGCGCTGGAATCTTCTCGAAGAAGAATGTCATCAAAATTGTACCATATCCAAAATGTTTTGTCTTTGCTTTTCGGATAGAAGTCAATTGTTGCTTCATGTTCATCAATAGAGCTATGCACCAATCATATACATGAGTTAAGCATTCCACTGCTATACTCATTTGCGTCCTGGATGCCTGGTGTAGAGAAGCTGATCCTGCTACTCTCCCAATGGTAAAAAGGAGGATTTTTATGTGCAAGTCTCTTAAATCTTTGATTGCAATTTGAGTTCCAACTTTCTTGGAACCCTCTATGCAGTAGACGTGGACGTAATCTTCCACGGTTAGTCCTCCCAAAGGCTTACCATGCAAGTCTACTGGCTCCCCCCTCTGGGAGAGTCCAGTAATAAAATATATATCTTCCACCTCGATGCGTATGGGCATCTGATCTATGATGAAGCAGTCTTCTTCCGGTTCCCAATAGTTCACAAGCATTTCGAGCAACCGGACATTACTCTTCATATTTGGCATTTTGAAAAACTTGAGCAACCCGCAATTCCGAAGAATATTCAGTGATACTTGGTCCTGCATGACTTCATTGTATATAGCACTGTGTTCACACTCTCTCCATGATATGGTCATCCTGCAAAATTTCAATAATTCGTTCATTAGCTACGCATTTTTTCATTTTGGGTTGCGCATACGCGACTTTCTTTGTGCACAGTCGCGTATATACGCGACTTGGTCATTATCAACCTGCATATGCACAAACCCGTGATTTTTAGCAAGTGATTCCATGGTGAAAATTCCTAATTTTTAAATTATGAATGGAAAAAATGAATAACAATGATGGTTTATGATATTACCTGACAAATTCGGTGAAGTTTGACGGTCGGTTGCTCCTGTTTTGACGAAAGAGGCTTTTTTCTCCATAGCACTTTTTCCCAAATCAGCAATGTAACAATGAACCGAATATGAGGTAATTTGTCTATTTATGCCCAAAAAGTTGAAAATTTTCGCAAAAATTTGTTATGCTTATTTTTTCAATCTATCTTAAGCTGCATAACTTGGATGCTTGGAAGTGCCCAGATTGGTATATTTTTAGGTACATTTTGACGAATTTGAGATTTTTCCCGGTTTTTTATCCATGACTGCTGACCCGTCATGGCAGGTATATGATCTTCACTGGCATATAGGTTAGGGAATCCACTTTCCGTTGCATTTTGCATACTAGCCTCCATTCTGATCACTTGCCATAGTGTCGATCCCATCAGGTCATGAGTATTACACCCATTTCACTCGTTGATTATTTAATCATGACTTGGTGGTAGAGCCTTCCTTTACATGGGCTTCCTAGTTAGTTCCTCGCTATCACTTGTGGCCCATGCTGCGTTTTATGTAGTCTCGGGAGTCCTCTTTAGTCCCGCCATGACTTATGTGTTGAAGCTTCATTCTTCTTCTTCCTCACTATCATTTTTCTGGCTATTACCCTAGAGGCTCCCTGGTGTTGTTGAGTTGTATTACTGCATTGCATATTGGCTACTTGTTTATCTTGGCCTTTAGCTGGCTTCATTTGGTCTCAATGTTTAAGCCAAATTTTGACCTTGTCTATCTGTACAAGTTAACCATTGCATGCACTTGACTATCGCGACTTGACACCCTTTTACCCATGGATGGAACATTCCTCTGAGTATCGCTTACTAGTTTCCGCCACCTTGCATTGAGCATAGGATCGTTCCAATCCCAGGAACTAGTGCATCTATTTCTTGATACTCGTTCTATCCATTGTACCATCGCATTATTTTATTCTTTTTCAGGCTTATTATATGAAAAAGACAAAAAAATAAAATATAACAAAAAGAGCGGGAACGGGATGTAACTTCATAATTTGATGGCAGTACAGTGTCAGTTTGTTGCCCTTGAACAAAGCATATACACTTATATATCTTTCCTCCATTTGGGATGGTTTTAGTTTTGACCTAGGTTCAACCTTTACCTTGTTTCACTTGTCAGTCCTCCCCCGGTTGGTTATCTCTTCCAATCATATGGAGAGTTTGTTCTGCCTCCTGCATAATAGACTTATATAGTGTCACTTTTTACTGCCATGGTCATCACGAGTCATGCTTTTGTTCAAGGGAAGTCTAACCAGAGTCGGCCATTCTGCGGTGTCTTTTGACTCATTATTCAGTCGTCCTTCCCGGTCTTGTCAGTATCTTGTTCTATCACATCAGATGTTTCGGGGAAAATCACCCTAGAGGTTTGTTGGGTTTAAACCTCCACAGAGCAGGGCATGCTACTTAAGAAGGACTCACGCAACCATACATGTTCATGAAAAACTAAATAGAGTAGATTGAGGAAGTTACGTGTAGGTCCTACGGTTGAAGCAGATCCCGCGGGGTCCAAACCCCCAGCAACCCTTCTTCCTTCTTAACCTGAAAGACAAGAAGATACAAGCACAAAGAACTGGTTGTACAACATATATCTACTCTAAATGTTAGTGAAATCCATATGAAACATTAGATAAACCATAATGAATACTTAAATAACAATATTCTCATATATGCAAGCGGACACTAACACGTATATTTCGGGAACAAGACGATTCTTCTGTATTATAAATAGCATGTACAGAAATATGAGTGGAGAGATCACCTGAATTCTTCCACGATCTTCGAGCAGACCGTCGTCCGGATCCGTCCCACCCTTGCCTCGCTAAGATTCCTTCCGAACTGGTGCATACGAGATGACATATAAAGAGATGAGCATCTCCAGGAAACAAAGGTTTCCTATAATGAACTGGGAAGTGTAGGAGGCACGGGAATTCAGACTTGGATAGGGAATACCAACAGAGTATAATATCAATAATTTCTCTCTCTCCCTTAGGCCATCCACATGAGGGGCTTTTATACTCCCTCAAAGTAGTTTCAATAGTTGGAAACAGTTGGCCACGTGCTGGGGTGGTTGAACTACCAGAGTAACCATCAACCCAGCCCGAAAATAGGGATTTTTTATATATATTTTAATAATTTTAATGGCATACGCGGAAAGTACATGTGGACTCGCGTATACACGCGGAAAAGTCTGGGCATAACGGCGTATGGGGAATTTAACACTGTTTTTTAGTGAATTTTGTCCAAGTCTGTAGGAATGGGTGCCCAAAGCCATAAAAGCAATCATGAATCATATGAAGGTGAGAAATGATGCTATAACAGATGCCCCCTAATATATGAGGTCAGAAGGGGTACATGATGGCCGAAATGTATTATGCACATAGAAAGAACTTCGCAAGGACAAGAGAGGACTTCACCAGATTTCAGCCTACCAAAAACCAATGAAAGAAAACAGAGAGTCAACTCATGCTGAGGCGGGCATACCCATGCTCAGTGAAAAATACATCATATGGAAAGTATTGAATAGATCCAACATGTATACAAGTATAGCTGAATTGAAAGTACACAATGAATCATCTGAGCATGGCCCGGAAATACAAGTCTGAATCAATATCCAAGTATCACATATAGAAAGCTGATCAAAGATGCTACAACTGGATGTCTGATCAAATAAGTAACTGAATCTCCAAGTACCGAATCATAAGAGGTGGAACAAACGGTACAATCACGCAACTCGGGAGGCAACATATAAGATGCTGTTGTACTGCACTGCAACATATAAGGGTGGACGGCTCACTGGAAAAAACTGAATGGACTGTCAAAAGTGAACCGAGAAATGCTGATGCAACCCGAGGTCTTCACCGATCACTATGGCACAATTCTACACAATGGGAATAAATGAGCTGAAGTCGACCATGTGAGAAATCGTTGGATTACCGGTCAATAATGTATACCATTAACCAACGCGAGACAACCCACCAATAATGAAAATGAGTGTCAAGGTGCCCCAGTACAATCTAACAAGTGCGAATGAATGAGTTGAAGTCGAACACTTGAAAGAATCTACCAATCGGGAGGCAATGATGAATCCCCACTGTCGATAGCGAAGAGTCTGCCACTGATGACTGCAAACCCTAAGGTACTGACAAAAAGACTCTAGACCTTATTCCCAGAGTAATGAATCGGAGTCGATGGGAAAATATCTTCTGGAAGGAAGGCATTAAGGCATCCCACATCAGTCCAGCGTGAGTGTAACCCGCAGGCCAAGATTTGGAAGGAATTGGACGAAATAGAGTGATGGAACCAAAACCGAAGTACGTTTCCGACATGCACAAGATGAAGCTAGTGCACGGAAGAAACCCTCTGAACCAACCAATAATGAAAGCTGACACAGAGGGGAGAAATCCACCGATAGGGTCAAATGGAAATCAAGGTACTGCACGAATCCTAAGTGTGATAATGTATGCTGACGTCGAACACAGGGGAAACCACTCAGTCAAAGACCCATAATGATGATCAAATGTTGAGCACAAGGTCACCTATCAATGATGGGAATAGGGCCAGGGTGCAGCTCTAGGTTTGCTCTCAGAGCAATGTGTTGTAGTCGATAAGAGACAAACTCGCCAGCAAGAAGTCAATGGGGACCTTCTCAAACCAGCACGAGCAGAAAACCAAAACATCTGATGTGATAGAACAAGATACTGAGAAGACCGGGAAGGCCGACTGAATAATGAGTGAAGAGACACCGCAGAATGGC
This sequence comes from Pinus albicaulis, assembly GCA_034641835.2. Lineage (NCBI taxonomy): Eukaryota > Viridiplantae > Streptophyta > Pinopsida > Pinales > Pinaceae > Pinus > Pinus albicaulis. The sequence goes on from CM076580.1 coordinate 900,844,028, forward strand.
CGACTCTAGCTAGACTTACCTTGAACCAAAGCACGACTCTGATGACCATGGCAATAAAAAGTGACACTGTATAAGTCTGTCATGCAGGAGGCAGAACAAACTCTCCATATGATTGGAAGAGATAACCAACTGGGGGAGGACCGACAAGTGAAACCAGGTAAAGGCTGATCCTAGGTCAAAAACTAAAACCATCCCAAATGTAGGAAATATATTTAAGTATATGTGCTTTGTTCAAGGGCGACAAACTGACTCTGTATTGCCATAAAAACAACGAAGATACATCCTGTTCCCGCTCTTTTTGTTATATTTGATTTTTTTGTCTTTTTCATATAATAAGCCTGAAAAAGAATAAAAGAATGCTATGGTACAATGGATATAACGAGTATCAAAAAATCAGATGCACTAGTTCCTGGGATTGGACCAATCCTATGCTCAATGCAAGGTGGTGGAAACTGGTAAGCGATACTCAAAGGAACGTTCCATCCATGGGTAAAAAGGTGTCAAGTCGCGATAGCTAAGTGCATGCAATAGTTAACTTGTACAAATAGTCAAGGTCAAAAGTTGGCTTAAACACTGAGTCCAAATGAAGCTGGCTAAAGGCCAGGATAAACAAGTAGCCAATATGCAATGCAGTAATACAACTTAACGACACCAGGGAGCCTCTAGGGTAAAAGCCAGAAAAATGATAGTGAGGAAGGAGAAGAATGAAGCTTCAACACATAAGTCATGGCAGGACTAAAGAGGACTCCCGAGCCTACATAAAACGCAGCATGGGCAACAAGTGATAGCGAGGAACTAACTAGGAAGCCCATGGAAAGGAAGGCTCTACCATCAAGTCATGATTAAATAATCGGTGAGTGAAATGGGTGTAGTAGTCATGACCTGATGGAATCGACCCTATGGCAAGTGATCAGTATGAAGGCTAGTATGCAAGATGTAACGGAAAGTGATTTCCCTAACCTATATGCCAGTGAAGATCATATACCTGCCGTGACGAGTCAGTAATCATGGATCAAAAATGGGAAAAATCTCAAATTCGTCAAAATGTACCTGAAAACATACCAAACTGGGCACTTCCAAGCATCCGGGTTATGCAGCTTAAGATAGATCGAAAAAATAAGCATAACAAATTTTTGCGAAAATTTTCAACTTTTTAGGCATAAATAGGCAAATTACCTCATATTTGGTTCATTATTACATTGCTGATTTGGAAAAAAGTGCTCTGGAGCAAAAAACTTCTTTCGTCAAATCAGGAACAACCGACCGTCGAATCGCACCGAATTTGTCAGGTAAGCTCCTCAATCATCCTTGCAAATCATTTTGTCCGTTTATAAATTAAAATTTAGTGATTTTCACCACAGAAACCCTTTCCAAAAAACACGGGTTTGCGCATACGCGGGTTGGTAACAGGAAAGTCGCGTATACACGCGACTGTGCATAAAGAAAGCTGCGTATGCGCAAGCCCAAATGAAAAATGCGTGGCTAATGAAGGATTTGTTGAATTTTGACAGGATGACAATCTCATGGAGAGAGCGTGAACACAGTGCAATTGATCAAGAGGTCATGCAAGATCGAGCATCGCAAAATATTCTTCGGAATTGCGGATTGTTCAAATTTTTCAAAATGCCAAATATGAAAAGCAATGTCCGGTTGCTAGAAATGCTCGTCAATTATTGGGAATCGGAAGACGACTAATTTATGATAGATTAGATGCCAGTACAAATTGAAGTGGAAGACATATATTTTATCACTGGACTCTCCCGGAGGGGGGAAATAGTAGACTTGCACGGGAAGCCCCTAGGAGGGCTAACCGTGGAAGATTATGTCCACATGTATTGCGTAGAGGGTTCCAAGAAAGTTGGAACTCAGATTGCGATTAAAGATTTAAAGGATTTGCACATGAAAATCCTCCTTTTCACCATTGGCAGAGTGGCAGGATCTGCCTCCCTACATCAGGCGTCCAGGACGCAAATGAGCATAGCAATAGAATGCTTGACTCATGTGTATGATTGGTGCACAGCCCTATTACTGAACATGAAGCAACAGTTGACCTCAATCCACCAAGAAAAGACCAAACACTTTGGATACGGTACTATTTTGATGACATTCTTCTTTGAGAAGATACCAACATTGAGACCTAGAGTTATCTCTACCATCAGCAGCTCGAGAGACCCAAGAATTGCCCGTTGGGCGGACATGATGAAGAGATTAGGGGGAAGTGAAGTTCCCCGGACCACTTGGGGTGATGAGTTCTTCCTTTGGTGGGGAGAACAAATCATCACTGTGGACGACTATCCCTATGCCGGGATGGACTTTCGTGGAGATCCAGATTTTGTTCTTCCACCAGGCACAGCATGGGGCACAGTCGGTAAGTTTGCAAAATTTTTTTGACTTATGTAATTTTTTTTGGATTTTTTCAAATATGTATGAAAAAATGAAAAAAAACATGTTTTTGATTGGATTCATAATTACTGATAATGTAAACATGATCATGATACAGATATTGGACCAGTTCGACCTAAGGGTTTCCCACGCCACAAGCGTCGCAGGGGCGAAGCAAATACAGTGGATTCAGATAGGACCCTCCAAGCTGTGCAGAGGAACTTGGAGGGGTTAACCCGCCAAATACCTATGGCTGCCGTGGAAGATCTGCTGGAAGCCATCCAGAGACAGGTGGTAGGAGTGCCCCGAGACTGGGTACGATTATTCCGCCGAGTTGCCACCGCGGTCACGTTCTATAGTAACACGACCTCTGGGCAGGGACCTCAGGAGTAGATAGATATTATGTATTAGATGACTGTATATTCTTTTTCGAGACTGAACATGAGCGGGCATAAGCCCAAATTTTGTATGACCTTATGGATCCAAATTTTGTAAAGTTTTTGAACACTCTGATGATATATATACAGAGATATTTGATGTGATGTGATAAATGTATCAAAATGTATGATGTTTTTGATGAAATTTTTTTATTGTATGGAATGATTAATATGCCAATCAATTTATTGATTAGCTAATGAGTCTGCTAACCAATTGTCAGCTCGAGGAATATGAATGAAAGTTAAATAATGAAATTATCTTTGTAACAAACGTACCCTCAAGAACAACCGTAATAAAAATGGGTCTCGAACCCGATAAGTATTGTTCAACTGCGACACCACCAGCTGAGAGTCCAAGAAAACTACCAACGAATCAACACCCAAAGATATTGCGTCCGAGAGTAGATAAATAACTGTAGTGTATTCTGCTATATTATTGGAAGCAGGACCAATGCAGACCCCTCTTGATACTAACAGTTGACCGGATGGATAATGAAGCACCCAAGCCGTGGAAGCTAAGTTCCGGGTGTGTCTACTAGCACCATCGGTGAAACCAAAATGACTCATGACATCCAACACAACCTGCCAAAGCAGATCAAAAACATCACCAACTCATCAAAGATCGAAAATCAACCAGATATGTACAAAACAAAACTACTATATACAAAAGCAACATGCCAGGACAAAGCCTAGGCATAATACTTCTTCAAATAGAGCCCATTTCGGGGCTCCGGCAACTCGTTCCCTTCAAAATCAACCAAGGTATATGCTCCTTTCTTAAGGACTTTTTTAATGATGAAGGGGCCATACCACATAGACTTAAACTTTCCTGCCCCCAGGGCATCTTTTTCTTGGGCATAGACCAAAACAAGGTCACCTTCCGAAAAAACCCTGGGTTTGACCGCCTTATCGTACTGAACTTTAACTCGGTTTTTATGTGCTTCATTCATCGTGGCGGCATCCCGACGCTGCTCATCGAGATGTTCTAGATGAAGGATCCGTTCTTCAATACTTGAAGTGTCAGGAAGAAGCTCAACAGCTAACTTAAGAGAAGGAATCTCACATTCAATGGGAAATACAGATTCCACCCCGTGCACTAGCTGAAACGAAGTAAAGCCAGTTGCAGTTTTCACTGACGTCCTGTATGCCCAAAGTGCGGGATATAGCATAATATGCCAGTTGGATCTAGCTTTATCAATTGTCCTTTGAAGAATTGTCTTCAAGGATTTATTCATGGCTTCCACTTGCCCATTGGCTTGAGGATAATATGGAGATGAATGCTCCTGCCGGAAACCCAATTTGAGAGCCAACTCAGCCATCATACTATTCTGAAAATGACTTCCATGATCAGTGACAATCTCTCTGGGAATACCAAAACGAGCGATAAACTGGTTGAAAAGGAAAAGAGCTGCAGTCTCACCATCGTTCCCAAAAGTAGGCATAGCCTCGACCCACTTCGTAAAGTAGTCTACTGCTACAATAATGTACTTGTGACCTTTAGCCGAAGGCGGGTTACAAGTAGTATAATCAATACCCCACTTTGTAAAGGGACCGACAGTAATGACTGGAAAAAGAAAAGCTGGATGAGCGCGCATTTTTTGAGTATAGACTTGACACGGATGACACTTTTTGACCGATTCGATACAATCCTTGAAAATCCAGGGCCAAAAGTACCCAGCACGCAAAATCTTTTGAGCTGTATCAAGCCCAGATAAATGACCCCCACAAGCTCCACTGTGGGAATCATTCAACACAGCCTCAGCTTCTTCGAAAGTCAAGCAGCGTCTCAGGATTGAATCAACCCCTCGATGGTATAAAGCATCACCAATAATCAAATAATTCTTGGCCAAGTGACGCAGCTTACGATGCTCATCTTTCGAAAAAGTAGAGGGAAACTTCACAGTCTGGAGATACACAATGATATCTCCGTACCAAGGATCCTGTGAAGAGATAAGAAACAAATGTTCATCTGGAAAGGATTCATCATAGATCATCTCCTCCCCACAGGGCAACTCGGAGATCAATTCCGCGAAAACTAATGATTTCTTGGACTTGGTAGACATAAACTCAAGATCAAATTCTTGTAAAATCACAATCCATCTATTGTATTTTCCCCCAATCACTCGCCTACTGAGGACAAAATGAAATGGATTGGCTGCTGCCAAAACAAAAGTTTTGCGAAGAATAATGTAATGCCAGAGTCGCTGTACAGCATGAACTGCTGCTAAAGCTAATTTTTCTATCGGAGTGTACCGGAGTTCAGGTCCTACCAAGCCTCGACTAAGGTAGTATATAACATTCTCTGCAAGAGCATCATCCTCCTGAACCAGAACCATACCAATAGTAGATTCTGCTGCTGCCAGATACAAAAGGAAATCCCTGCTATAATCAGGTGGACTCAATAAAGGAGCAGAGGTCAATGCTTTTTTCAAAGCATCGAACGAGCGTTGAACGAAGTCATCCCAAAGAAATGGAACTCCCTTCTTCAACAATCTCATAAATCCCTTTGTAACTTCAGCATAATTTACGATAAATCTCCGAAGAAAATTAGACTTTCCTTGTAGACTTTGAAGCTGACGAATAGAGGACGGGGGAGGCAACCGAAGTATCGCGTCAACCTTGAAGGGATCTACCCTAATCCCTTCCCTAGACACAATGAATCCCAATAACCGACCGGATGTAACCGCAAAAATGCACTTGTTCGGATTCAATATAATCTTATAGAAATGACATCGTTCAAATATTTGCCGGAGGTGAGCAGGATGATCCATCCTCTTTCGAGAATGAGCAGCTAAATCATCCAAATACGCCTCGATAATCTTTTTGATGTCGTGGAAGGGATATGACATGGCCCGCTGAAAGGTAGCCCCAGCATTTTTAAGACCAAAAGGCATCTTCTTGTATGCAAATGTACCCCAGGGACAAATAAAGGCAGTCTTATGTTGATCTTCAGGACAGATAGTAATCTGATTATATCCGGAGAAACCGTCCATGAAGGAGAAAATCTCATTACCGGCACACTCGTCAATGATTCGATCAATAAATGGTGTGGGGTAATTATCTTTAGGACATGCTTTATTTAGGTCTCTGAAATCGATGCAAACTCGAATCCTTCCTTGCTTTTTATCTACAGGAACGGGGTTTGAAACCCATTCAGTCAAAGGAACAGGGAAAATGAATCCCACCTTAAGCAGCTTCTCAACTTCAGCTTTGATAGCTGCTGCCTTCCTAGGATTGACCGGACGAAGTTTTTGCCTCACCGGCTTAGCGTTTTCATACGTCTTGATCTCATGTTGGACAATAGATGGGTCTATACCAGGCATTTCCTCATAAGACCAAGCGAATACATCCCTATACTCTTTAAAGAGCTCGGTGTAAATTTGAACCTCTTCATGGGAACATTCAGCTCCGATGAAGACATTCTCAATAATATTGGGATCCCTGGAAATGTTCACCGGGATAGTAGGAGAAATCACAGCCATGTTCCCTTCAGCATAAACCTGTGTTGGTGCTAAAGGGTTCAAGATTGGGTGAACAGGGCCAGGAGACTAAGGACTTGGGAAACTAGTTTCAACTTCGCTCAAGTCAGGTAAAAAGTAAGACCGATGATGCAAGTCATCCCACGGTCTATCTATACCAGTCATGGCTTCTAGGATGGCCTCTTCAGATGGAAGAGTGGTATCAAGGCAATCTTGGGTAGAAGAAGAACTAAGTGTCCAAGCCGGAGCCAAATCTCCATCCAAATCTTCCGATGACAGAGGAGCTGGGATGGATTCTGCAGAGTCAACAATAGACTGATACGCAATCTCAGCTACAGAAATAGGAAATGCCATTCCACCCACTTGACCTTCTGCTAATGTGGCAGTAGGGGAAGGTAAGGTCCAAGGGTCCGAAAAATAATGAGTTCTGAAGAACTCTCTTCGAAGAGGAGTCTTGGAGGATGAAATTGCATTAATATGAACCGTAGGAGGAGGAATATCGAAAGTACCCATCAAGGAAGAATACATTCCAACTCCTAAATTCTCAACAGGCGCCTCAGAATTATCCAACTTAGGAACAGATGAGTCAGTAGACGCATTCGGGTCTACAGGAGGACAGTCCAGTTGATCCACTGTAACAATCCTCTCTTCGTGGGGGAAACATATAATGCGAAATAATGAGGATGCAATGGCATCCATCTCATAAATCCAATTTCTCCCCAACAGAAGGTTGTAGTCCAATCTTGCGTCAACTACCTCAACCTCTATATTGACAGTTTTGCTCCCAACACAGATGGGCAAAGCTGGGACAATACCATGGGGCCTGTGAGAATGACCATCGAACGCAGTCAGAAGAGTGGTAGATGGAACAGCTTTGGGAGATCCAAGTGTCTTCCAGCATGCGAGAGACATCACGCATGTGGAAGCACCCTCATCAACAACCGTCTGAAAGATGTTGCACTTCCGGTACGATGATTTAATATGAAAAGCCATGTGATGAGGAAGTCTCTTCTTAAAATTAGTCATATCAAAAGTAATCAGAAGAGAATTTTTTAGATCAATAGCCCCAATGGCAGTGAGCAAAGCACTGCGCTGAGCCAGACAAGACTGGAGTACCTCTAAAGCTGACATAGCACAAGGACTCTGCGCCAGATCTTCCACAATCGAGTAGTTCTGGGCAGCCCTAGCATTTGGATTAATTGTTGATCGCTTAGAAGATGCTTTGGGCATCCGAGGCATAGACTCAATAGTAGGCTTCGTAATGTGAAGCGGCTCAGTAGCATCAGGGACTTCCTTAGCTTTCGAAGACTCTTCTCCGCCATAATCACGGGATCTCGTAGCGATATCCGTGTGAGCACTCATCATGAAAATGTTCGATGGAATTTCCCCTTCCTGGGTGCCCCCAGAGGAAGCCCCAGGATTTTGGTTCATGCCAACAACTAATTGTTGCCCTTGGGGAAAAGGGTTTTTTAACACAGCCTGGGAACTAGAAGAACCTTGCTGGGCTAACAAGCGCTGCGCATCCTGAATTTTAGGGCAAAGGTGTGTAAGATGGTCTCCAACACATAGCTTGCATGGAAACTTCACTTTCCTTTTCTCCTTTGGACCCTCTCCTTTTATTTGCATTACCCTTCCCATTCTTGCCCTTTTTCTTATTATTGCGTCCCTTCTTCTTCCCTTCGGATTGTTGATTTCCTTTGGGATCAGAAGCTTGGACAGCATTTATGGACAAAGACTGGGAAGGTGATGACTCAGTAGGCACAACCTGACCAGAAGGAGCAGATTGCAAAGACAACTGCTGCAGTTGAGTAAGCAGGCTGGCTGCACCACTATTGATTGATCCAATCAGTCCGTCGCCATGAGGACTGGGCTTAGTTTTAGATAAATCTAATTTGGAGCGAGGAGCATTAGGAAAATACTTGTGAAGGACCCCAGACTGAGAATATATCAACTCTAGCTGCTGGGCCCTAAAAATGGCGTGCTCCTCAGAAAATACCCCAGAGAGGGATACATCTTTCGAAATATCGGACTGCAGGGATTTTAGAAACCATTCCAAAAGGAATTCACCTGGAATATGAGCTTTAATCAACCTCTTCCTTCTCCTCCATTCCTGAATGTGATCAGAAATGTGGGTTGCGTCGTCCTGCTTAAAATTAGCTAGGAGTTCAGTCCCAGCATCATATCGGACAGGCAACTGAAAATGGTTTAGAAATGTAACATCCAGTTCTCCAAATGTAGCAAAACTTCCCCCAGTTAGCTCAATATACCATTTGGCAGTGTTTCCAGTTAGGGTGCGTTGAAATAATCTCAACCTAATCGAATCATCGATCAGGGAGTTCGAAGAACATCATAAATGGAAAGTAGTAATGTGGTCAGCCGGATCTTCTCCATTCTTACCTTCAAACTTTGGATTGTCTGAAGGAAGTTTGGTGGGAACTGGAGGCCACCCCGGACTATAACAAATCGAATCATTAGTCAACTTCGATAGATCTGGCAAGTTTAACGTTGCCAGAAAAGGTAAGCGAGGCGGAGCCTGAGGATTCCATCCTTGATGGGATGGATTCCCAACATTCTAAAAATAATACCCTGGATTTGATGAGGCACCAGGTTGCCAAAAAGGACTCGTAGAAAAAGGAGAAGAACCTCCTCCCAACGTAGAGTTACCAAAGCCCAGACCAGTTCCCCCCGCTGAAGTATGAAATGAAGAGGAAAGCCCCTGATAGGGGTTCCAGGCATTAGAAAGAGGAGAAAAGGTCTGATAAGCACTCGACGAAGGGAAAGAAGTATTCCCTTGGTGACCAGCGTAAAAATGATTCCCTGCCCCCGCTGTAGTGAACACAGGGTTCCACCCTGTAAAAGTAGTCGAACTTTGCCCCCCAGACCAAGGGTTGAAACTCTGGGTCTGAGAAGTAAACGGAAAGGACCCTAAAGAAGGATTTGAACTAGGAATGTGTCCAGTTCCGAAGGGGAACCCTTGAAAAGACGCTGATCCACTAGCCATGGAAGACATGGGTGTAGATCCAGCTGCAGCAGCGGAAAAGGAAAAAGAAGGAATCCCACTAGTGGGCATTCCGAAACAGAAGGGACCAGAATGAGAAGCGTGTGCTTGGGTGAAACCAGAGCCAAACACAGCAGCACTAGAAGCAATCGAAGATAAAGCAATAGTGCCCCCTCCTTCAACAGAAGCAGGAGTCTGAATGCCTGAAGCACTCACAGCAGAAGCCACGTTCCCAGTCGTGGCTATCGAAAGGTATGAATAATATGGAGGATCTTCTGGTCTCTCTGACTCAGGTTCGATGTATTGCACAACGAACGGATAATCAGGAGGAAGAGGAGATGGACCTGACCCAGGAGGTTCAGGTAATTCCTCAATTTGAAAATCTTCTTCCTGAGGAAATAAAACTCGCGAGGTGAGCGGAACGCTCCTCTCGGAACCGACACCAGAATTAGCTATGAAACCTTCAGACCCTTGTGGAGGATCTCTCTCCACTGCGTCAGACGTCACAGGGTGGTAACCACCTGCTAAATCAATCCTACGCCTTCTCGAAGAAGGCTCTGGACTCTCGGGAGATAACCCCCGGATTCTCCTCGATTGACGAGGCGCTTGATCAGCCACTTTTATAGATTTTAAATTAGACTCAAAAAAGTGAAAAGCTAGGCAAGCTAGGAGCAAAGAGCACTCACTATAAGAAAAATCCCTGAGATACAATCAAGCAAACAACCTTCAAGTATTTCCGCTCCGGGTGATGAGGACCGGACACCAAAATACAGGAAAGCGAAATATAGGACCTCCCGAAAGTAGTCTGGGATAATTACGGCCTAGGCCTACTAGCGAAGGTATCAGAAACAGTTACGCCGACCTCCTAACGACAGCCTTTGCTGGCTCAAGCACCCAAGATTCGCAAGGGTACCCCCCAGAAGTACTGTTGAAAGTGATGCGACGTCTGCCTCAGGTACCACGGGTATTCCCCCCCGCAGTCACCTGTGTGGAACCTAGGAGTGGCAACTATGGGCACCAATCCGTGTCAGAAGCCGGGCGGAACGGTCTTGAGGTCAGATTCAGCTAATCAGAGAGGGGGTATCCCTCTTCTCAGCCTTCACTTCCCTTCGCGCTTGACTCTCTGGAGGAGAGCTTTCCCGGTCCACCTAATGGAGTTGGATTTCGCTCAATTAATCAACTTCTATGTTTTGTTTGAGCGGCCTTGGAGAGTTAACTCTCCACTCACCTAATCCAAGGCCCTACAACCTAGCTAGTTGGTGTATGACACTTAGAAAACTTGCTAGTTGAGTTTAAATTATATCGCTTATTTTAATGGGCTGTTATGTTAAGTCACAGGGATGTGGAAATGAAACTTATGATGTTTTGACGCAGAAAGAAATTAATAAAAACCAAACTACATGCAAATGTAGTTATTGTCTTTCGATGAAAAGCAACTTCTACACGGGTTCTACGAGATTAAAAGTTGTATTTTTCTTTTCAGATAGCAAACTCACACTCACAAAAACTATGAAAATGACTAAATGTTTAAATGCACCTGATGCAAATCACTACAAGCATGCAAATCCTAAGATGCAAAATCTCCTAAAGCAGAGTGAAATTTCCCAAAATTCCTTCAGTTTTATCTCTTTTTTGGTTGTCCAGAAAGCTAGTTCCAAAAATAAAGAACTCTTAATATGAAGACACCAAAAACGCTTAACAACAAGAGGAAGAAATCAATGACAACTCCTTTCCAGAATCAAGCCAAAATCCAAAGGCAAGAAACCTCAACAAAGCTTCAAAAGATACAAAGAAACGAAAACAAAAATGCAAACAACAAAGCAAAATATTTTTTGAGCTTTTGAGTTTTATAAAAGAGTTCGAAAAGACCAAGTAAAACTATAAAATCCCAAGCCAAACAACACTGAATTTTAAGCGAAAACTTCCAAAAAATGCTCCAAATCTTATAGGGCTAACTAGTAGCAAGATAAATATGAGCAAAAGAAGACAAGAAAACTCAGCCACTCAGCCTAGAAGAATAGTGGAACCTTGCCGAAAAAAAAAACTTCAAAGAACCAAGAAAGACTCTTCAAAAGTTGCAACAAGACCTAGCCAACTGACCTCAAGAAAACCAACCAAGAAATGGGAAAAAATCGTAGTGCAAAGCAAAACACAAAGATAGGAAAGAGTAAATGAGTAGGAGCTCTCTGTTCTGATGAAGCAGAACAACCAAGAATGCCTAGAAAGAGATCTTGGTACTCAAACCAGAAGTGCCAGCACAAGAAACAACACTTTGCCAAAAAGACTAGTTTTCAATCAAACAAAAGAGAGAAAATACCAAAGACCACTTTCTTCACAATCCAGAGGGTACAAAGACACTGCAGGAACAGGTCTCCACAGATAGAAAGGACTAAAAAGCCAAGGAATCCAAAATTTCAAAATTTGCCTAGGTATATGCTACTTCACAGTTTAGCAACAAGCATGCATACGCGACTGTGCTAAAGGAAACACGTGTATACGCGACTCCCTTTAGACAAACTTGCGTGTATACGCGACTGTGTGCAGAAAAAATCACGTATATAAAGGTAAATAATGAAAAAAAAAAAAGGATCAAGCCTGGATAAGAAACCAGGACTTCAGTCTGACTGAGAAAGAGTAAACTTGACTGCAAATAGAAGTTAAAACTGTTGGAAACCTATCAAACAGCTGAAACCACCCAACAGGGGAATCACAAGAATGTGATCCCCAGTGGAGTCGCTAGTTCTGTTTCGGGGAAAATCACCCTAGAGGTTTGTTGGGTTTAAACCTCCACAAAGCAGGGCATGCTACTTAAGAAGGACTCACGCAACCATACATGTTCATGAAAAACTAAATAGAGTAGATCGAGGAAGTTACCCGTAGGTCCTATGGTTGAAGCAGATCCCGCGGGGTCCAAACCCCCAGCAACCCTTCTTCCTTCTTAACCTGAAAGACAAGAAGATACAAGCACGAAGAACTAGTTGTACAACATATATCTACTCTAAATGTTAGTGAAATCCATATGAAACATTAGATAAACCATAATGAATGCTTAAATAACAATATTCTCATATATGCAAGCAGACACTAACACGTATATTTCGGGAACAAGATGGTTCTTCTGTATTATAAATAGCATGTACAGAAATAACGAGTGGAGAGATCACCTGAATCCTTCCACGATCTTCGAGCAGACCGTCGTCCGGATCCATCCCACCCTTGCCTCGCTAAGATTCCTTCCGAACTGGTGCATACGAGATGACATATAAAGAGATGAGCATCTCCAGGAAACAAGGGTTTCCTGTAATGAACTAGGAAGTGCAGGAGGCACGGGAATTCAGACTTGGATAGGGAATACCAACAGAGTATAACATCAATAATTTCTCTCTCCCTTAGGCCATGCACATGAGGGGCTTTTATACTCCCTCAAAGTAGTTTCAACAGTTGGAAACAGTTGGCCACGTGCTGGGGTGGTTGAACTACCAGAGTAACCATCAACCCAGCCCGAAAATAGGGATTTTTTATATATTTTTTAATAATTTTAATGGCATACGCGGGAAAGTACATGTGGACTCGCGTATACACGCGGAAGAGTCTGGGCATAACCGCGTATGGGGAATTTAACACTGTTTTTTAGTGAATTTTGTCCAAGTCTGTAGGAATGGGTTCCCAAAGCCATAAAAGCAATCATGAATCATATGAAGGTGAGAAATGATGCTATAACATCAGATTTTTTTGTCCTCTGCTTGTGCTGGTTTGAGAAGGTCTCCATTGACTTCTTGCTGGCGGGTTTGTCTCTTATCGACTACGACACATTGCTCTAAGAGCAAACCTAGAGCCGCACCCTGGCCCTATTTCCATCATTGATAGGTGACCTTGTGCTCAGCATTTGATCATCATTATGGGTCTTTGACTGAGTGGTTGCCCCTGTGTTCGACGTCAGCATACATTATCACACTTGGGATTCGTGCAGTACCTTGATTTCCATTTGACCCTATTGGCGGATATCTCGCCTCTGTGTCAGATTTCATTATTGGTTGGTTCAAAGGGTTTCTTCCGTGCGCTAGATTCATCTTGTGCACGTCGGAAACATACTTTGGTTTGGTTCCGTCACTCTACTTCGTCTGATTCCTTCCAAATCTCGGCCTGCGAGTTACATTCGCGCTGGACTGATGTGGGATGCCTTAATGCTTTCCTTCTAGCAGATATTTTCCCATCGACTCCGACTCATTGCTCTGGGAATAAGGTCTAGAGTCTTTTTTTCAGTACCTTAGGGTTTGCAGTCATTAGTGGTAGACTCTTCGCTATCGACAGTGGGGATTCATCATTGCCTCCTGATTGGTAGATTCTTTCAAGTGTTCGACTTCAAATCATTCATTTGCACTTGTTAGATTGTACTAAGGCACCTTGACACTCATTTTCATTATTGGTGGGTTGTCTCGCATTGGTTAATGGTATACATCATTGACCGGTAATCCAACAATTTCTCACATGGTCGACTTCAGCTCATTTATTCCCATTGTGTAGAATTGTGCCATAGTGATCGGTGAAGACCTCGGGTTGCATCAGCATTTCTCGGTTCACTTTTGACAGTCCATTCAGTTTCTGCCAGTGATGTCGTTCACCCTTATATGTTGCAGTGTCAGTACAACAACATCCTATATGTTGGCTCCCGAGTTGCGTGATTGTACCGTTTATTCCACCTCTTATGATTTGGTACTTGGAGATTCAGTTACTTATATGATTAGACATCCAGTTTCAGCATCATTGATCAGCTTTCTATATGTGATACTTAGACATTGATTCTGACTTGTACTTCCGGGCCATGCTCAGATGATTCATTGTGTACTTTCAGTTCAAATATACTTGTATACATGTTGGATCTATTAAGTACTTTCGATATGATGTATTTTTGACTAAGCATGGGTATGCCCGCCTCAGCATGAGTTGACTCTCTGTTTTCTTTCATTGGTTTTTGGCAGGCTGAAATCTGGTGAAGTCCTCTCTTGTCCTTGCGAAGTTCTTTCTATGTGCATAATACATTTTGGCCATCATGTACCCCTTCTAAACTCATATATTAGGGGGCATCTTTTATAGCATCATTTTTCACCCTCAAGTGATTCATGATTGTCTTTATGGCTTTGGGCACCCATTCCCACAGACTTGAACAAAATTCATTAAAAAACAGTGTTAAAATTACCATACGCGGGTATGCCCAGACTTTTCCACATGTATACGCGAGTCCACATGTAATTTTCCATGTATGCCATTAAAATCATTAAAAAATATATAAAAAATCCCTATTTTCGGGCTAGGTTGATGATTACTCTGGTAGTTCAACCACCCCAGCACGTGGTCAACTGTTTCCAACTGATTGAAACTACTTTCAGGGAGTATAAAAGCCCCTCATGTGCATGGCCTAAGGGAGAGAGAAATTTTATGGACATTATACTCTGTTGAAATCCCAGTTCAAGTCTAATTCCCCGTGCCTCCTACACTTTCCCAGATTTATACAGGAAACCCTTGTTTCCTGGAGATGTTCATCCATTTATATGCCATCTCGAGTGCACAAGTCTTGGAAGAATCTTAGCGAGGCAAGGGCGGGACGAATCCGGACGACGGTTTGCTCGAAGATCATGGAAGGATTCAGGTGATCTCTCCACTTTTACTACTATACATGCTGTTCGTGATAATGAAGAACCATCTTGTTCCTGAACTCGTGTGTTAATGTTTATTTATATGTGTGAAAATATTATCATTTAAGCATTTATTATGGTTTATATAATGTTTCACATGGATTGCACTAACGTTTAGGAGAAGTATATGTTGTACAACTAGGTTTCCGTGCATGTTCTTTCTTGTTTTCCAGGTTGAAGGAGGAAGAAGGGTTGTTGGGGGTTTGGACCCTGCGGGATCTACATCGGACGTAGGACTACGGGTGAGTTCTATTATCATTGTTATCTAGTTTTTAGCATTCAAATGTGGTTGTGTGTGAGTCCTTCTGAATAGCATGCCCTGATCTGTGGAGGTTTTGACCCAACAAACCTCTAGGGTGTTTTTCCCCGAAACACAAAGCATGAAGCCTTAGGGTGCATGGTAAACTCACGAAGCATGAAACCTTCGTCCTTCCCTCTTCCCTTAGGAAACATGGCAAACACATGAAGCATGAATCCTTCATCCTTACCTCTTCCCTTAGGGCACATTGCGTAGTCACAAAGCCTAAATCCTGTTGAGATTCAACAAGAATATTCAGCACCCATGCCTAGTGCATTAAGCACTTGGTTGCATTCAACACCTAGTTTCATTAAGAACCCAGACTAGGGTGGGGCCCACAATGTTATTTTGGGTGCATTTCTATTTTTATTATCCCTTAATTAAGATGGACATTAAAATGTAATCTATTCTCAATGTGGAATTGAATGAGTTAACTGATAGTGATAAATTCAGTTAGCTAGTTGATTTTGAGTTAGAGGTTGGTTGGTGAGACATGCAAATTAATTCTAGTTGTAGCAAAGTTCGAAGTGCAATGGTGCATGAGTTGGTGCAAGTTGTAAACAATTTAACTCAGTTAAGTGAGTTAAACTCAATTGTGATAGTTGTAACTGAAGATACACTAGTGAGAGATTCAGTGAATTAAATATTAATTAATTCACAATCAGTGATCTCACATGCAACTGAGGGTTTACTATTATTAGCTGCATGCATGTCAGATCTAGTCGAGACCCAGTTGAGTTCTAGGTGAAAGGGAGGTTGACTATTAGTTGTAGGATTATCTTCTTGCACACATGCAGGAAAAAACCCATTAGAGTTCCCATGATACTTGTGCAGTTAAGGTAGGCAAGAATTCCTATCTTTTAGGGATCTTTACCATCAGGGATTGCACAAGAAAGGAAGGTTGTCTGGAGGCTGAGAATTGGTTATGTGTTGGTCAGTTTTGCATATGAAAGTGTGAGACGAATAGCTGAATGTTGGAGGTTCTTGTGAGAAGAGAAGGACATTGTATTTGTTTCATGATCCATGCTTAATATACAATAGAAGATAGTGGGGTTTTTAGCTGTAAGATTTCCTCGAGAAATTATCTGTGTTGTGTGTGATTTATATTTCTTCATGTTGATGTGATTAGCGATTATGTTTTTAATTCCGCAAAATATTTGTGGAAGCAATTCAGTTTTTAAATTTAGTACATTGTTAGATTGGTTGAATCCAAGATATACATGCTTGTTGTATAATTTCTACATGGTACCAGAGCACAGGAAATTGCATAAGTGAAGCAGGAGTTGAGTTTGTGACTGGATAGAATTCAAATTCGCAGAAGGACTTTCTTGGTGCTACAACTGATTGAAGATTGAAATGGATTTCAATGGCTCGAGGTTAGAGTATGCACTTGAGGGCAGCTCAAACTACATTGCTTGGAAGGACAAGATGGAGGCATTACTCGAAGATAATGACTTGAGGGAATTCATTGACAGTGATGTTCCTAAGCTAGATGATGTAGATTCTGAAAATCTTGATGCATGGAAAAAGAAAGTGGAAAAAGTGAGGAGAATCCTGTTGGAGGGAGTACGAGACCACATTGTCTTAAGCCTCCATGGGAAATCCACACCATATGCAATTTATAAGGCTTTGATGGATCTATTCCAAAGTAACAACGACCATAGGAAATTGGCACTCAAAGATAATTTCGGGAAGATCATGATGGAAAAGGGCGACACCATTCCAAAATATATCACGAATTTTTTTCAATGTCGGGATGAATTGGGGAGTGTGGGAATAATAGTCGCTGATGATGATTCGGTGAGATTGGCTCTCCTATAAATTCCTAAGATTTGGCATAGTTATCAAGACTCTTCCAATGGAAGGAAAACAATTCCAGATTGGGAACGACTGTGGTCAGATTTGGTGCATGAGGAGTTCAGACGGAACACCACAGATGGATCTTCATCTAAGAATGAGGATGAATAGTATTTTTCTTTGGCTACCAAGGAAAGGAAGGGGAAGGCGAAGAAATTCCATTCAAAATCTGAGTTCAAGAATGGAAAGAAGCAGGACATGTCCAAGGTGAAGTGTTTGCACTGTCACGAGCATGGCCATTTTGCTACTAATTGTCCACAAAATAAGAAGAACAAGAAGGTTGTTGAATCTATAATAGGTGAGGCCCTTCCCGCAAAATTTGAGCTTGAATTCTCATTGATCGCATTCATGGTGTTCATTGCATTAGGATCTGTGTGGTATTTGGATAATGGTACTTCCTTTCACATGACGGGAGATAAGGAACTTTTCAATGACTTGGAGGAGAAACATCTCCAGATGCATATTGAAATGGGTGACTAAGGACAATACAATGCTACCAGGATTGGTACCATTACCTTTCAGAGGGAGTCAAGTAAACCATTTAAATTAAAATATGTAATGCATGTACCAGTTCTGAAGAAAAAAATGGTCTTAGTCGCAATGTTGGAGGATAGAGGCTATGACGTTGTTTTTAGTGATGGAAAAGCTTTCCTGCGACATAAAACAATGGGTCAAGTCAAGATGATATGGATTCAAGTTAAGAATCTCTACAAGATGGAGGTAGATGGCTGCGCAATAATGATGGGAAAGGCAGATCAAGTGGTGAGCCGGGATGACGGAAAATTATGGCACAGACGATTGGGCCATCTTCACCATGGAGCCTTGAAAGTCATGCATCAGATTTCTACTGGTCTTCCCACGGGTACAATTGTGCAGTCAGATACATGCAAGGGATTTACTATGGGAAAATATGTAAAGGCCACCTTTCATGAGAAGGAAAACCGAGCTTCGGGGATCCTTGAGAGAGTTCACATAGACGTGTGTGGTCCTTTCTCGGTTGCTTCAAAATAAAAACATAAGTACTATGCAATATTTGTTGATGATTTTTCTCATAAGTGTTGGATCTTCTTCATGCAGAAGAAATATCAAACATTCTCTAAGTTTTGTGAGTTTAAGGCACCGATGGAGAAAGAGTTGGGGAAGCAAGTGAACGCTCTTAGGAGCGATAATGGTGGAGAATAAATCTCCAACAAATTCAATAACTTCTATATAAAATAAGGAATTCGAAGAGAACTCATAGCGCCTCATAACCCACAACAAAATGGGCCGTGGAGAGCAAGAACATAACTATTGTGGGTGCAGCACGGGCAATGTTGCATGATCAAGGCCTACCGATGTATCTGTGGGCAGAAGCATGCAATACAATGGTACATGTGCAAAACCGTTGTCCTCATAGAGTACTTGGCATGATTACACCTGAAGAGGCTTTCACTGGTAAGAAACCTGATGCTTCACACTTTAAGATTTTTGGCTCATCTGTTTATGTGCATGTGACCAAGGACACTAGGAAGAAGTTGGAACCAACAACTGAGGTTGGGATTTTTTTAAGGTACATTAAAACACCCCATAATTATCATGTGTATTTTCGAAACAACAAAATGACTATTGTGCTACGAGATATCAAATTTGATGAGGAGAAAGCCATGCGGTTGTCCCTTGAGAGGGAGTTGGACTTGCATGCAGAAGAGGAATTGTTGGTTCCCAAGGATGAGTCTCAAGATGTGGATCAGCAACATGAGGAGGTTCATGGAGTGGAGGAAATCACTCATGAAAATCCATCCATTAGAAATGGCAAAAGGCGCACCATGGAAGATGATAGGCTAAGACTTGATGCTGCACGGAATGTAGGAGCCCCTACTTCATAGCACAAACAAAGATAGTCTCCTGATCGATTTACTGGATATATGGATCTTATTAGCAAATGTATTGTGACTGAACCATCTTCCTTTCAGGAAGAAGTGTAGCAGCCTACTTGGGTTGATGCAAAGGTGGAGGAGTATGACTCCATTTCCAAGAACAGTGCATGGGAGATAGTCCCAAGACTAGTCGAAAAATCAGTGGTTGGGTCGAGATGGATCTACAAGGTAAATAAAGCTGCTAATGGGAGTGTGGAGAAATACAAGGATAGATTTGTGGCTCGAGGTTTCTCACAAATAAAGGGGATAGATTATGATGAGACTTTTGTGCATGTCGCAAGGTACTCTTCCATAAGATCCATCCTTGCACTCTCAGCGCAGATGAGTTGGTTCATTCATCAGATGGATGTGAAAACTACATTTCTTAATGGGATCATTGAGGAAGAGGTGTACATAGAGAAACCTGAAGGTTTTGAGATATTCAACAGTGAGTCACATGTATGCATACTCAAAAGAGAGTTGTATGGGCTGAAGCAAGCACACCATGCTTGGTACACTCGGATAGACAACTATTTCACCGGACTAGGCTTCACCAAAAGTGAAGCAGATGCAAACCTATACTATATTGTGGTTGAAGGTAAGCTATTGATCATTGTTCTTTATGTTGGTGATCTAATTTTGATTGGTGATGAGCATCTAATACACTCATGCAAGGAGGATCTTGCAAGGGAGTTCGAAATGAAGTATGTGGGCCTCCTTCATTATTTCCTTGGATTGGAAATATGGCAGTGGGATGATGAAATTTTTGTGTCTCAAGGAAAGTATGCAAAGGAGATATTGGGTAATTTTAACATGGATAGCTGCAAACCCATGGATACTCTTCTTCCAGGACATTGGAGGAAAGAGGATGCTACTTCTGGAGAGGTAGTGGATTCTACTGTCTATCGATAGTTAGTGGGTTCACTAATGTATTTGGTGAACATGAGACCAAACATTTTCTACGTAGTTAACAAGTTGAGTCAAGCTATGGTTAAGCCTATCGATCTCTTTGTCGAGGCATAAAAGGTATCTTTTTAACACCTATTTATCTCACATTAATTATCAATCCGAGAGCGAATTTTTATTTCAAGAGTGTACTCAGTTTGAGGCAGCAATTTATCCAAGAGTAATGCTGTGAAGATGTAGTACAGAACAAATGCAAAGGTAACAAATGCTTGTAAAGAAACCTACTTACAGTGACATGAATGGAAAGATTAAACTACATCAATCTTGCAAAACATCGATCAGGGATGCAGTAGCAGTAACTCTTTCCCTTAGAAATCGATGCAAGATAACCAATCTAGGGACTTGGAAGCAAAAGCCTCTATCCTCTACAGTTGGAGATCTTAAAGAAATTGAAACAAAATAAAATTCAATAAAAACAATGTAAAGGAAACGAAAGCTGGAAAGGAACAACAACATGTAACTATACTCATCTATTTTCTAATCGAAGACTATGCATAAACAATGAACAAAAATGAAACAACAATGTGAAATGAACATAAATTACAATAAGCAATTCAACAATAATTAACTCTGCAATCATAATGAAACCAAACATGATTATCACACAACAGAAATGAAAGAATAGAAATACAAACAGCGGATCGCTCCACCAGGGCCGGGCCCTCAACCGCTGGTGAAAGCGCCGCTGGGCTACTGCAGAACTCGAGAAATGGAATGAAAACGCCTCTTTGTATTAATCAAACATGAATAGCTTTTACATCAGTTTCTCTTTGATCACAAGATTCAAGGAATTACAGTGTTACAAGATGAATACAATAATCATCCATTTTCCTCCATCCTCCCTCCATACACAATACATGTTCTCCTTTTATAATTAGAAGGAGGAGAAATTAAATAGCAAATATAATCTTCCATAACAATATGATCAACCAGAAAATATATTTCCAACAATCTTTGAACAAGAGCAAGGCGAATTTGGCTTTGCAGCTGAGATTTGGAGGATGGCCGCAACAACAGAACTGAGAAAATCGTGCTCAAAGAACCCTGTTTTTCTCCCAATACAGGCCGAATTTGGGCAAACCGTTTTTATTACAGTTAATTGGGTCCGTTATGGACAAAACCCATGTTTCGGATTTTCCAGATTCTTCTTCGTTTGCCCAGAATCTTAACCGAAAAATTGTCACTTATTATTCCAGTGGATTTCTGAGTTGGAATATCTCATGATGATTTAGAAATCAAATCTGTAATTTAGGAAATATCTTGGAGGATAAAATGATAAATGATATTAATAAACCATCATTGATAAAATTATGCATAATTATAATCAATTTATTAAAAATAAAGGAGAAGAAATAATATTCATCCATAAGAGCATAAATCATTATAAAATGGATTTATATTATAAATTATAATAAATGACATGATAAAGAAGAGTAAGAATGGATAAAATAAGTGTTAAGAAGTGGTCGTATTCACGGCCCAACACTCTTTTAGAAGGCAGGGAAGCATGTCCTAAGATACCTGAGGGGAACATCAGAGTATGGTATATGGTACAGACAAATGGATGGAGTGAAGTTGCATGGCTTCACAGATGCAGATTGGGTTGGAAGTCCATCGGACAGAAATAACACATCAGGGAGAATCTTTAGCATTGGATCGACAACGTTTTCCTGGTATAGTAGGAAACAACGATCCGTGGCACTCAGTTCAACGGAAGCATAATACATGGCAGCAAGTCAAGCCACATGTGAGCCAATCTGGATGAGAAATATCTTGGTTGGTTTGTTTGGTTCTCAGATGGATCTGTCAATGATTCATTGTGATAATCATAGTTGCATTAAATTCTCGATTAATCTTGTGTTTCATGATAGGTCCAAGAATATAGATATCTGGTACCATCATTTGAGAGATTGTGTGGAGAGGAGGATTATGTTGCTTCAGTACATTCCCATGGAAGATCAAGATGTAGATATTCTGACGAAGGCGCTCACCAGAAGAAAATTCGAATACCATAGAGACAGGATCGGGGTGAAGGATAATCCCTTTCTTATTGAGAGGGAGTGTTGAGATTCAACAAGAAGATTCAGCACCCATGCCTAGTGCATTAAGAACCTAGTTGCATTCAACGCTTGGTTACATTAAGCACCCAGACTAGGGTGGGGCCCATAATGCTATTTTTGGGTGCATGCATATTTCTATTATCCCTTAATTAAGATGGACATTAAATTGTAATCTATTCTCAATGTGGAATTGAATGAGTTAACTAAAAGTGATAAATTCAGTTAGCTAGTGGATTTCGAGTTAGAGGTTGGTTGGTGAGACATGAAGAGTAATTCTAGTTGTAACAGAGTTCGAAGTGCAGTGGTGCATGAGTTGGTGCAAGTTGTAAACAATTCAACTCAGTTAAGTGAGTTAAAATCAGTTGTGCTAGTTGTAATTGAAGATACACTAGTGAGAGATTCATTGAAATAAATATTAATTAATTCACAGTCAGTGATATCACATGCAACTGAGGATTTACTATTATTAGCTGCATACATGTCAGATCTAGTGGAGACCCACTTGAGTTCTAGGTGAAAGGGAGGTTGACTATCAGTTGTAGGATTATCTTGTTGCACACATGCAGTCAAACACCCATTGGAGTGCCCATGATACTTGCACAGTCAAGGAAGTCAATAATTCCTATCTTTTAGGGATATTTACCATCAAGGATTGTGCAAGCAAGGCAGGATGTCTGGAGGCTGAGAATTGGCTATGTGTTTGTCAGTTTTGCATATGAAAGTGTGAGACATATAACTAAATATTGGAGGCTCTTGTGAGAAGAGTAAGACATTGTATTTTTTCATGATCCATGCTTAATATACAATAGAAGATAGTGGGGTTTTTAGCTGTAATATTTCCCAGGGAAATTATCTAAGTTGTGTGTGATTGATATTTCTTCATGTTCATGTGATTAGTGATTGTGTTTTTAATTCCGCAAAATATTTGTAGAAGCGATTCAATTTTTAACTTTAGTACATTTTTAGATCAGGTGAATCCAAGATATACATGCTTGTTGTATAATTTCTACAAAGCCTTCATTTGAGTGCACTCCTTTGACTCGAATAATTGTGCCCTCCTTGTTCCTCTTAAGTGCATGAGCACACTAGGAAGGCTTGAAGCATGACCCCTTATTCCCTTTGATGTGTTCCCTTGCAACCTCTTAGCCTCTTTGAGCACATGAGTGCACCCTGAACCCACAAATTATCTCCCTTCGTGCTTCAGACTTGCGCCCTGTTCCCTTGATCCTTCTCTATATTTTTCTTGAGCGCACAAGAACTCCTTGAATTCCTATTGTGATATTTGACCCTTCAATCCCTTTAGCATAATGAAAATGAACAATGGAGCCTTCTTAATCCATTGGTGATTTTGAATTTGATCTCCTAATTAAGCCTCCTCCTTTTAATCCTATCACAAGCCTATCATGAGTTGAACTAATTTTTCCTTTCCATGAATGATCTTCATTAGCAGGAGTATTATCTCAACATGAAAAGGTGATGCTCAAGGAATATAGTAAAGAAGATGAAAAAAGAACACTTGCAGAGAAGAATCACAAAGAAGAACAACCATGAAGAAATGAAGAAAATCATGGACCAAGATAGAAAGAAGACATTGCATAATGACTCCGAGGATTCCAATATTGATCAAAGACCCTTTGGAGGGTGAAGATAAGTGTTACATAGTAATTTCACCCTGTTCACTTCTCCTTCCTAATCCTGAAGTGCCCTATTATGAAAACTGTGTAGTATATACACCATGGAAAATACATCAAGATATCCCTTGAAAATCAAGAAAAAGCTACCTTGAATATTTTCTGAAGAAACTTAGCTTAAAACCTAAATTTCTCGGTTAGCGCTCTTTGTTAGTTGTATGCCCATTTTGATGGCATGTTGCAACACTTTGAAATAGCGTTGTCTGATCCATATTTATGAAGGAGCGCAACAAAATACGAATATAACCATAAATACAAATATGCAACAGAAATATAACTTCATTTCATTAATATCAAATAACATAAATATGCTTACAGACATAATGGAAATAAACTAGTTAGGGCACTAGTAGCTTATCTATGAGAAGAGATGTGGTGGCTACATGCCTATGAACTGTGTTACAATGAGGCTGAAGGGACTATTTTTTATTAAGAAACAAAGGAAAATCCTAAATATCCAAAAACCTAACCCTAGGAGATGAAGCGCCAAAACTATGGGCCCCGTTTGGGTAAATTGGTACACAACTTCCCAGGGATGTAAATTTGGCATATGATATTTGTTTGACATGCACAATATCGTTAGAAATATATATCTGAGGACTAAAACTTTTGATGTGGAAACATCAAAGTTACTTCCATGTTGCTCTTGATTTTCCAAAAAAACGCCATTTAGGGCCTCAAAATGGCTCCAGAAGTTCAAGACCCAAAAAATTTCTAAAAATAGTAAATTGTGCTAAAACTAAAAAGCTGAAAGAAATGGTGGTGGGAGTCCAAGTGGAATAGGTGAGTGGCCACTAATATAAACCTGGATCATTCCCTCCCCCCTTACGAAGCAATTTTACCCATTGCGTTGAGTTCCTCCATGAGATGAGTAAAATTCTGTTGAACTTGGTCCCTAGTGAGCCACTTGCTTTGGTGATGGTGTATGACATATATCGGAGAGGGCGAAGCTTGTGGTGGGGTCCAGCGAGACGCTCCTTCTAAAAATGTAGCCACACTTTGTCTGCCACCTGGAATTTGTGTGCACCCCATGTTGATCATGGCGTTGCTTGTACTTGGCATTGGATTTTTCCAAGATGTCATGGACCTATTGGCGGACATGATGAATGCGTTAAAAAAATTTGGTTGCTTTATCAGCCTCAGATAGTAAATTTGTGGATTCTCTCTATGTGGTTGCATGAGGTATGGAAACATTATGTGGCGACATGCCTGGGGTCAGATCAATGGAGAGATCATGTTCCTTTGTTTCTCGTGTGCCTGGGGTATTCCTGTACGAATTTGTCCATCTGTTGGTGTCGTGTAGGGCAGCCCTGTTTCGAGGCTATGGCCATAATATTCTTCTGCTTAAATTTATGCTCGATCTTGGTGGCATATCAATATGTCGTGCCAAGTGAGGTAATGTCAAGGAAATCCATTTCCTCCTGAATGTATCTGTGCAAACAGCTGTGGTACTTGAGCAAAAAATGTCTCTATGAATCTTTAATAGCCAACTTTGTGCATAGAGTATGGAAAAAATTTGTTAGTTCGTGCACATCTTGATCCCTTTGCTACCGCATCGTGGTCCATTGGACGTACTTGTCCTCATACCTCCCCACAAGGTAATATTTTTCCTTGATTCCATCTTGGAAAGAATTCCAAGTGGGTGCAGCTGAGAATAGAAAGGGTTCCTTCCCGTCCTTTTGCTCATAGTAGCTTTCCCACAAGTCTTTGACATAGGGGGTAGCTTTGAGGAGTGAAAAAGTAATATTTTCTCAGTCGGCAAAATAATGGACCGAGAATTACCCTTCCAGAAAATTCAACCATCTATCTATGGCATCTGCATATATTTGGCCTTCAAATACAGGAATTTCTAAGTTGGCTTGTACCTTGAAAGGAGTGGCACCTCCAGAGTGGCTGCTGGATGCATATGCACCACTGGTGGGCAGTCGTTGAAGGATCTGGGCAAAGTTATCCATCATCGCGTTCCTTTGTTTCTCGAGTGCCTCCTCGAGCAACATTTTGGTAGGATCTATTGCGTCCTCATCTTTCTTTTCTTCTTCCATGGTAGGTCATCGGGGTTTGCGAGGCTGATCTTGCAAGGGTTCAACCAAATCGAGCCCTAACTCCTTATACCCTGACCTCGTTGTGGACATGCAAAGAAAAACAGAGAAAGAGAAGACCGCTCCGATAAAATTGTTCCGGATTTATGAAGGAACGCAACAGAATAAGAATATAACCATAAATACAAATATGCAATAGAAATATAACTACATTTCATTAATATCAAATAACATAAATATTCTTACAGACATAATGGAAATAAACTAGTTAGGGCACTACTAGCTTATCTCTAAGACGATATGTGGTAGCTACAGGCCTCTAAACTGTGTAATAATGAGGCTCGAGGGCCTATTTATTATCGAGAAACAAAGGAAAACCCCAAACATCCAAAAACCTAACCCTAGGAGGTGAAGCACCAAAACTATGGGCCCCATTTGGGTAAATTGGTACATCAAATTTTTAGGGACGTATCTTTGGCATTCGATCTCCGTTTGGCACACAAAATACCTTGTTAGAAATATATATTCGAGGACTACAACATTTTGACATGAGAAACATGAAGAAGCATTCATGTTGCTCCCAGGTTTCCCAAAAAACATCGTTTAGGGCCTCAAAACAACTCCAAAAGTTCAGGACTCAAAAAATTGCTAAAAATAGTAAATTGTGTTGAAACCGAAAAACTGAAAGAAATGATGGTGGGGCCCAAGTGTAATAGGTTAGTGGCCACCAATACCCTCCTATATCACCTCCAATGCGCTTTTGATAGGAAAAATCACGATGAACCTCTTCTAGCAGTTTTTCCTCAAATGGAGACGAAGCTTTGTGCACTAGAAGCTTCCAGAACAACAAGATGAAAATGGTTTGATGCAGATATGCTCGAGCTCTCTCATTTGGAGCTCGTGATATTATCATTAGAGAATTTTCCCTTGAGAAGTAGGCCTTCCTCCTTATTTTATGGATCCCTAACTCCCTCTCCCTACCAATAAAGTGAATCCCATCCTTCCATTATCGGTTGGTCTTCCCTAATCATTATTCCTTTGCATCCCTATATTATGATTATGCTCAATTTTCCACTTGGGATAAGGATAGCTCGAAGAGTGTCGGTTTGGACTTGGACATCACCAAAGGGAGGTCTACAACATCAAGGTCACGGTTGTATGCTTCCTCTTTCTATGATTAATAATACAACTAATGTTTCACTTTCCATATTTGTCTAGATATCTATGAAAGTAGCCTAGTTCTCCTTGATCTGTTAGATAGTTTGTATTTGATGTAGGCTATGTATCCTATCACATTTCTTGTTGTTTTATTTTGAATTCCTATAGGTATTCAAATTCCACAAGAAGCGAAGAGCGAGCCTAAAGGATCGTGGAATCAAGGCCTTCACCAAAGGACTGGACGATAGCATTAGGAAGAGGTAGGTTCTTCTTATTTTTCTTCTGCTTTGAATACAAAATGGGAAAGGGTTAATTAGTTAGTCTTGTGTGTTTTTAGACCCACTCTAGGGCTAGAGAGATCATATCTATCCACAGAGGGGATTGTATTCACAACAAAATTGGCGACTACACTGGGGAACTATAACCTCTTCGTCTCTCCTTTTTCGATTTGGTTTTTTGACCAGTTTGACTGATCATCAAGATTTGATTCTGTTTAGGTCTCTATAAGTCTACATAGTGCTTGATTTTTTCTTTAGGGTTTCAAGTCTGGTTTGATTTTTTAAATTCTTTTTATTTTTTCTTTTATTTCTCACCCAACGTGTTTTTTTTCCTCATAGAAGCGCTGACAGAGCTATTTTATATAAAATAGTTGCATTGATCTACCTTTCAGCACAATTTTTCCTTTCACAGGTGTGATGACCCTAGAGGTAAGAAAAAAATAGGGTTTCCCTTGAGTTTCCATTGTGTCTTGTCCTCTGAGGTGTCTTTCTAGTCCGATATGATCTGGTACCACTATATTTAGCTTTATTTCCTTGTTTGAGAGATTAATGTGCCTCTTTGACCCTATTTTGCATTTGCGTGAAGTTCGATCACCCTCCAGGGTTTCTAAGTCAATTTTCCTTCACTAGTCACTTATGTGTGTCATCAAGATATTGATTGGCTCTATCTAAGGGCTCTGCTGCAATCATTCGGAACATTATTTCATATTTCTTTTGGCTTGAATTCGCAAAGTTGCTTTAATTTTCACTAAATCATTATTGCACTTCGAAATCACCTTTGATTGACTGCCGAACATAGATCACGGTTGTTTTATTTGAGAGCTTGAGAGAGTATGTTTGTTTTGATTTCCAATTTTGAAAGATAAATCTGAAAGTCATTTTCATTCAGAGATTTTAAATTGGTTCATTCCTCTTCATTTTGAAAAGAAAAAGTGAAAGTAATTTTCATTCAAGTACTTTTGGAACGATTTGTTTTCCATTCGAAAAAGATAAAGTGAAAGGAAATTTTTCCTTTCAATTGTTTGTATGTTTGGTTAGTTTTTCTTTGATTGGTTCATTAATTGCATTAAGTTTGCATTTGAGCATCAAAAGTAAATATATATATATATATATATATATATATATATATATATATATATATATATATATATATGTTCGGTGCATCTTAGTGAAGAAAGAAGTGATTTCGTTTTCAGTAAGATTGCATTTGGGATAGTGAAAGTGAATGCATTAGAGTTGCATTTCAGTAATTTTGAGCTAGCTGGGGGGCATCATTGCTTGTTTCATTGCTTGTTTGTTTCATTCTCGATTTCACTTTCTCCCTCATTAGTTAGATTTCATCGAAATGAAATGATTTTTTTTTTTGCATTTATATGCATTGTAGGGATTCAGGTGACATCGTTGTTGAGCCCAAAATTGAAACATAATCAAAGATTAAATTTAAAATTTATTCAATTAACCTTAAGGATCATTTGGAATTAACACAAACATCTAGATTTATAGGCTAGAGACGTGTTATGACATTGTTAAGTGTAGCAACTTTCGCTAACAGCCTGTATTTCATCCCAAGGCTGATATCCCGTCCCATGTATGGAAGTATATAGGACTATGCTCCACGTATGAAAAGTATAAGGGGACACTCTCATCGAACAGTTAGACATTAAACAATGCTACTATGGATTGAGATCCCACGTACTGTCGAGCATATTTTGGGAGACCCCACTAGGTTGCAAACCTGCCATAGGTAATCGAGTCGACCACCTTGTAGACATGATACACTGAACACAACATTCAGGGAGATTGGTTTTCTTATGTTAAGTCCTTGGTAATTTATTTTTCCAAGGTGTATATTACAGTTCATGGATGCCTAGTAATAATTTATGCGTAGATTACCCTTTTTTTAATTTATTTTTTAATTATAAATTTTACTGCCCATGATAACATCCTACCTGTGCTTTACTCCTAGCCTTATCTTGTTGTAGGTTTTAACCCTGTACAGAAATTATCTACAAACAAATCTTAAAAATATAAAATAAACAATAGCGAGAGCATAAAACATAAAACAGATATACATAGAGATTTTCCCTTGGATCCAAAATCGGGACGACCAGCTTGATTTTTCATTCTTTTCCTTTTAGTGTTACAACACATATATATACATGTCGAAGCATACATAAACCCCAATCCATTAACCCTAGATTAGAACACAACCATAGTTCCCTTGACTGGATCTACAAAATGCCAAGGGTTGAAAACCATCATGCCCCAAAACCATGTGCAAACCCATGCACAAAACCATGGGTGGGTCCCCCCACCAAAAGAATATAACACATACCCAACATTCTCCCACTTGTTGTTTTATTTCCACAGGGGACCATAGGAGAGCTTAGTCATCATCCCAGCTTTGCAACACCCATTGTTTCTCTACACCAAGAGAACTTCTAAGCGCTCACAGACTTCGTCAATGCATCTGCAACATTCTTCAAAGTGTCCACCTTTACCAGCAACACCCTTTTAGCCTCAACCATATCTCTCACAAAGTGATATTGCACATCAATTTTCTTTTTCTTTGAATGATAAGCAGGGTTCTTAGCCAAGAAAATTGCACTTTGGCTCAGTCTATCCTTATAGCTTGCTGCACCAACCCCATACTTGAACACAATCTTTGCAACCAAACTGCTTCCTTGCTTGCATGAGTGGATGCCATGTATTCTCCCTCTGTAGTTGAAAGAGCCACTACAAACTATCTTTTACTCATCCAACTAACTGCACCTCCAAATAGGCTAAACACATACCCACTTGTAGATCTTCTTTTTTCCAGATATCCAGCCCAGTATGCATCAACAAAACCACGAATTTCCAACACTCTTTCCAATCCTAGTCTTCCTTGGTGGCACAATCCATAATCACTAGTGCCACAGAAATATCTGAAAACCCACTTCACTGTTGTCCAATGCTCCTTCCCTGGGTTTGACATAAACCTGCTCAATACTCCCACTGCATGTGCAATGTCTAGTCTAGTACATACCATTGCATACATTAGGCTACCCACTGCACTTGGATATGGAACATGGGACATATCCTCCTCTTCTTCTTGTGTCTTGGGACATTGTTAAACAAACATCTTTACACCTACAAGAATCATAACATTCACCGGTTTACTATCCTACATATTGAACCTCTACAATATAGTCTTGAAATACTTCCTATGGTTTAACCAAAGCTTCCTCTTTACCCGATCTCTCTTAATTTCCATGCCCAAAATATAGTTTGCAGCACCAATATCCATCATGTCAAATTTGGAGAATAGTTGGGTCTTCAAATCATGGATAGTTTCTTTGTCATTTCCAATCAACAACATATTATCCACATACAAGACCTAATAAATAACATGGTCACCAATTAATTTAAAATAAACACAGTGATCTTCCTTGCTTCTAGTGAAGTCAATTCCCCGTATATAGGTATCAAATTTCTGATACCACATCCTTGGTGACTATTTTAACCCATACATAGAATTATTTAACCTGCATACCAGTTCTTTCTTCCCCTTTACCATAAAGCCTTCAAGTTTTTTCATGTAGATATCCTCTTCCAGATCCCCGTGAAGAAATTTTGTCTTCACATCCATCTTTTCTACCTCAAAATCAAATGCAACAGCAACAGATAAAAGTAATCTAATAGAAGTAACTTTGGCAACAGGAGAAAAAATATCACCAAAATAAATTCCTGACACCTGGGAATAACCTTTTGCTACCAATAGAGCTTTGTATTTCTCCACCTTGCCTTCTACATTCATCTTCTTCTTAAACAACCATCTGCTCCCGATGGGCCTGTTCACACCTAGCCACCACATCCCATGCCTCATTTTTGTGCAAGGATGCCATTTCATCAACCATGGCCTCCTTCCAGAGTTTTCCATCTCCGACCCATCGTCTCACTAAGCCTGATCATCAGCTATAGTTAAAGAAAGGTACATTGTTTGTGCGTATGGACTATACCTTTCTGATTGTCTTCTTTCCCGAACTGATCTTCTCACAGATGGAGTTTGTGGCTCTTCCTCTTCTAAGTCTTCTTCTGTTGTAGAGTTTGATTCATCCTCCTTTAGCTCAAACTCTATCTTCTCAGGTTCCTTTGGTAGGACTTCATGTTTAACAACATCTTTCACCTCTCTAAACACCACATCTTGGTTGTACACAACCTTCCTTGTTTTCGAGTTCCAAAGCTTGTAATCCTTTAAACCAACCTTATACCCAATAAAGATGCACCTTTCAGATTTATTATCCAACTTGGTCCTTTTCTCCTTTGGAACATGTACATATGCATCACATCCAAATACCCTCAGATGTGAAAGAGAGGGTTTCTTACCAGTCCATACCTCATGTGGAGTCTTATCCTCCAACGCTAATGAAGGTGATCTGTTAACCAAGTAACATGCAGTCTCCACTGCCTCTGTCTAGAATTCTTGTCCTAACTTGGTACCACTAAGCATGCTTCTTGCCTTTTCCATCAGCGTTCTAATCATTCTTTCTGCAACTCCATTTTGCTGAGGTGTGTATGGAGTAGTCTTTTGACGTGCTATACCA
Organism: Pinus albicaulis; assembly: GCA_034641835.2. NCBI lineage: Eukaryota > Viridiplantae > Streptophyta > Pinopsida > Pinales > Pinaceae > Pinus > Pinus albicaulis. The sequence goes on from CM076580.1 coordinate 900,875,845, forward strand.
CACTTCTTATAGAACTCTTCAAATTCCTTCTTGCAGAACTCCCCACCATTTTCTAGTCCTCAGCACCTTTTTCTTCTTCTTTGTTTGGTTTTCCACTAGAGCCTTAAATTCTTTAAATATGTCAAAGACTTCAAATTTCTTCCTCAAGAAATATATCTTCCTCAAGAAATATATCCATGTATTCCTTGAGAAGTCATCTATGAATGAAACATAGTACACAGACTTACCCAGTGATGGAACCGACACAAGTCCAAACACATCACTGTGCATAAGCTCTAATATCTTGTTCGCCCTCTTAGCACCAGAAGGAAAACTCACTCAATTCTGCTTCCCATATACAAAATTTTCACAAAAATAAAAATACAAAGAGCTATTAGACATACCTTCTACCATACCATTTCCATGCAGTAGCCAAAGGCCCTTCTCTCCAGTATGTGCAAGCTTTTGATGCCATAGCATGGTATTTTCTCCAGAGACCACTACGCTTTCTGCTCCACTTTTGAGAACCATAGAACTGTTGCACCCATCAATAATAGTGTTTCCATGAAGCTTGTATAGAGTTCTAATCCGAACTCCCCGCATTAATACTAGTGCTCCCCGAACCATATTACGGGTATCTTTCTCGAACATTGTTTTTACACCTGCATCATCCATCTTGCTTACAAAAATCAGATTTATGGCCAATGCAGGAATGTGTAGAACACCAAGAAGTGTTCTAATTATAATACCAAATGTAGGTTTTAACCCTATACAAAAATTATCTGCAAACAAACCTTAAAAACAGAAAATAAACAATAGCGAGAGCATAAAACATAAAACGGACATACACAGAGATTTTCCCCTGGATCCCAAATCGGGACAACCAGCTTGATTTTTCATTCTTTTCCTTTTAGTGTTACAACACACACACACACACACACACACACACACATATATATATATATATATGTCGAAGCATACATAAACCCCAATCCATTAACCCTGGATTAGAACATAACTGTAGTTCCCTTAATCAGATCTACAAAATACCAGGGGCTGAAAACCATCATGCCCCAAAACCATGTGCAAACCCATGCACAAAACCATGGGTGGGTTTTCCCACCGAAAAATAGGGTCCAATTTTTTTTTTCCAAGGGCACTACCCCAGACCCTGAACAGGGGGGCTGTCGCCCCCCCCGCGTGACCTCCCTGTTGCGCCTAGTGCACCGTACAGGGTGGGCTATCGCCCCCTCTATGACGCCCCCATGCATGAGTAGTCGTGGAAAGAATATAACACATACCCAACACTTGCCTCGTTAATTATAAATCATAATTTCTCAAAAAGTGATTCACCTGTCCCTTCTTTGATCTTGTCCTAAAGGTCATCATGGTTGAATCTTCAAATTCGCCTCACTCCTCCTTTGAAGGAACTCAAGGAACTCCTCCTAATATTCTACAATTTCCACCTGGGCCTCTTGAAGCTCAAGGTGTTGAACTTGGAATTGTAATCAGTGTCCAACTGATCTCATCTCGACCACCACCTGATGACTCACTTTCATCTTCATCTGAGGATCCCGAGCTAGAAAGTCCTGAACATTCTGAACAGTTTATGGTATTTCCTCCAAATCCACTCTATGATCTATTTGTGATATCTCCTGAGCGTCTGTATAGTCCTTTTGATAGTCCCAACGTTTCTTGTGTGGCTTCTCCTGTAGCATATCATACTACTGCTTGTTAGTTTTTTCCACAACCATGGCGTCGAATGCCAAGGATACTCCATTTGTGATTACTCAGAGTATTCCTCTAGAAACTTTCGCAACCCATCCCGGAAGTTGACATTGAGTCTATGTTCCCTCCAAAAGGTTTTCCTTATGTTTCCACTCCTCATGATATAGGAAGTGGGACGAGTATGCCCTCTAGTCAAGTCGTTGACTCGTGTCTTCACTTCCATCTAGGTATACTTCTTTCAAAAACCTTTTTTCGAGGGCCTATGGGGCCACATCTATATTTCACAACCCCATTTGGTCAACGGGATTTTCCCCATATTATGACCCATTTGTCTCAGATTGGGTTTCCATTTCACAAGCTGCTACTCAACCTACGGTTTCTGTAGGTCAAATGACCATTTCGCTAGGATCATCTGCTCTTGTGTCACTATCCACGATCATTTCCGTCCCACGTTTGAGTCGAACATCTATGGTTTCATATGTGCCTAGGGGGAAATCACATACTTTATACATACCTCCCCTTTTGAGTGGGGGAAATATGAACCTAGGACTGTAATGAGGGTGGGACAACCAGTAACTAGTCTAAGTGGAACTTTGCTTTCACACCCAACAAGTTTTGTCGTAGGAACCTCTCTACTGGGTGGTCATCCTAATTCGGCTCAACTTTTTTATCAACAACCCCACATTCAGTACCCTCAAGTTCAGCAACCCCATGTTCAACAATCGAACATAAAATATCAGTATGTTCAACAACCGAATGTACGGTACCCGCATGTTCAATGACTAAACATCTCATAACAAATATCCAGCAGCCCCAAAACCCGTTAGGTAACATTGCAGCTATCCTTCAGTTTGGTCCTCAAATCCAAACTGGTCTGACCCTCTCTCTAGCTCAAACTGGAACTTACCCCAATCAACTTGGTGTCCAATACCAACAAATTCCTCAAGGTCAGTTCTAGTAACCCCAAAAAGGAATTTATACCCAGTAGGGGTCTTATTAATAGCCCAACAAGGTGCTTATTTTCAACAGGGGCCTTATCAATAGCCCCATCAAGGACTCGACATTCAACAATAGTTGCAACAATGTACCTATCAACAACCTTAGCCACAATAATGTCCCTATCAACAATATATACCTTATCAACAATAGTGGGGACAGTTTGGGTAGTATGATCAGAATCAACCCCTATGGGGGAAAAATCCTTACCACCAAGGTTGGAACCCACAAATGGGTAACTTCCAGAGGCATTTTTCTCCTTATAACCCTCCATTTCCATTCCTGGCTATGTTGGAACTGTCAGATGTGTCTAAATTAACAAATTACCCCATCCAACACATGATGCATTGGCCTCCAGTTCCAACTAAAATTCATGGATATTGTCCTAAGTTTGAAGGAAAATATGCGGAATACCCCCAAGCCCATGTCATGGTGTACCATTTATGGTGCTATTCCAACTCTTGGGTTGACAATTCGATTCATCTAGGTCTTTTCCAGCACACTTTGATGGGTTCCGCTGCCAAGTGGTACATTGAAATTCCTTGTGGTTTCTTCCACAATTTCAATACCTTGGCCATGGCCTTCCTCTCCCATTTCCAGTTTCCTGTCCGGTATGAGATCGACACCCATCTCTTGACATATTTGGAGCAGTCAACTGATACTCATATTTCATATCATATTTATGAGAGTAGGTGCAGGCACTGCCTTATTCAATTTGAGATCCCTGATCAATTTTTGACTGAGTGGTTCATGAAATATTTCATTCCTAAAATAGCCAAATATATCGCTATGGGTGGTTGTGTGACGAAATAACATGTCATCCCTCATGTTCAGTATTTAGATTTGGTTTATTTTGAATCTATAACTTTATATGAGCTTTTACTTGATGCACTGTGACCTTCAACATACCCATTATCATCCAAATATATCGATATGCCTCCCATTGAAAACTTAGTTGGGACAATGGACCATATGATAACAATACATCGAAGTATTCTTCGAATTCTAAGTCTAATTCTTCCACTATACCCTCCGCTCCTTCGAACAATTCAAAAAATCCTAGTAAAACCTCTGAGGTTAATGTTGTTCAATCTATTGCAATAAACAAGTCCTTGATGAAGCTCCAGAATTCCCTTGCAACAACATGGGGGATAACCAGCTGGTCTAGACCTTAAAGAAGCTCCTTTTCTATTTGGTGTAGTGGCTCTGACTGGGGATAATGGGACTAGTTTCCCAATAAAGATATTGATATGGTAATGGTAGATTTTGGTACAATGTGAAATGATAAATGAATTTAAACTAATGAAAATAATTTATCTAAATAACAAAACATGTAAATATAATTAACCTATCTGTTTAACTTAATCTATAACCCAGGAAAAATTACCATTGATGCGATCTAGAAAGATGTATTACAACAAAAGGTAATAAAGATCATTCAATTGTTGAAAGAGATGAATGAGAAGGGTTTAAATACTAAACTAAATAAGTCAAAAATAGATTATTACATAAAAAATTGAGGAGGTTTCAAACAACCTTCCTCATAATAAGTAAACTAAAATATAATCTAGAAATAAAGATAACAATATTGCTTAAGTGGGTTGATCTTCTTTCGTCATTTGATCTCTAAGCTGCAAGATATCCATCATCGGCTTCAACTGAGTTTGTTTTTTGATCCAGGATCTGACTTGGCCTTTAAACACAACATTTGAGAGTGCTGGCACTTTTTTCTAGTAGAATCAGTTAAGGATTGAAGAGTCATGCATTGGTGATGTGGTTTGATCAAGAAGTTCCAGTAATTTTCTTGATCTAATTTTTTTATCTTCTTGATAGATTCCGCTTGTGTTTCAATTCTTTCTTTCCATTGTTTTTCCAATAGTTTGACCTTTGGGATTTCTTCATTTATATATTATTTAATAATCTTAGCATTTTGTAGTTTTCCATTGACAGACTCAATGATCTCATTTTCTAAGTTTGTTTCCTTTGACATTGCTTTCTCTGCGTGTTTCAACTGCATCTCCCTGTCTTTAAATAAAATATCTTTCTGAATCTTGTCAAATTTCGAGATGTCATCTTTCTTCCCTTTGTCATATTCTTGCCATAAAATGAATTCAGAAATTTTCTTATGAATCTTTTCACATTCTAATATTCTATTTTCCACTTTTTGAGTTAAGATTTTACTTGTTTCGCAATATGAATTGGTAGCTGAGATTTGATGACAAAAAGTCCCTTGTTGATGTTTCAACTTTGTATTCCATTCAAATGCCTCTTTTATAAATTGTTTTGTTTGAGGTTGGATTTTAAGCTTATCCATTACTGCCTCTATCTATGTATCCTTCCCAAAGATTTGTACTTGATGTTGCAACTTCAATCTTTCAAATTCCTTCTAGAAATGTGCCATTTTCATCTCAACTTGTTTATTAGCATTATGTTTTTCTTGTTCCAATTTTCTTTTCAGCTCTTGAACTCGATCTTACTTTTTTTTAGCAAAAGTGTCACTTCTACTGCTTTATCTATCATGGAATTTTCATATGCCCCTGCAAATTGTGACAGTTTTGTAAGATGTTATGTTGGATTGAAAAAAGTGTCTTTTCAGACAACATCCATTCATTAATTATTGAGATTTGTCATTGTTTCATCAACTCTTATTCTTTTCCTCATCTTTACTACATCTTTGTGACTAGGACTGTAGAAAATGTCTAGTGGAGGTATTTCCTCAATATTTAAAATGATTTCTTCTATTGGGAAGGCTGGGTTGATTTCGTTCTTGAACCTCTGGGATTTGTTGAAGTGCCACAGTTGTTTCTACTAGTTTCTGAGTTTTCTCAGGAGTTTGAAAACTTGTTGATCCTTCTGGATTAGGATTAAATGGTGTCTGCAGTACTTGAGCAATATTTTTCCATTCTTTGCCCAAATTCTCTACTTGAGATTTTATTATTTGCTCAGGTGTAGTTTGAACTTGCTAAAGTTCTTTTGAAGATGATTTTAATAGTTTAGCTTCACCCGTTCCTTCCTCATTATGTATATCAATTCCTTTGATTACATAATCAATTATCTTACCAGGGCTCTCATTTTTACTTTCAGATTCATTATCAGAATGATCTAAACTTTGAGACTTGTGTTGTGAATGCTCTGAATATTGAATTGATTTTTCCTGTGACTCATCATTTGACATCTCTTTTTCTTCATCATATAAAATAATACTAGGATTTGGCTCTCTCATATTTTCTATTAGTAACAAGTCTAATGGGACTGTTTTCAATCTCTTATTTCTATATTCATGAAAAGATTTAAGGTCTGCTACACTAAGCTTATTGGATGCCAATTTTAATACATCTGTAAATTTATCTGTTACTTCAAATAAATCATCAAAAACATTCTTTTCATGCATAAAATGTCTAGCTTTAAGAGCAGTGGTAAAATTTTGGACCACATTATTAGGATCATACTATCTCCCTAACACTAAAGCCAGATTCAAGGAAGTAATGTTTGTAATTTCCTTCATTCTATGACCTACATCAAAAAGGGTGAAGGCACCAAACTTTAATGGAAATTTAGGCCAAACGACTTTCTTAGAATCTCTTAGTTGTTTGGTTATACCATTTACAAGTGTTTGATATGCAATTTCTCTACCCAAGAGTTTATCTAGAAAATAGTATGGAAAACACATGAGGGGGAGAAAGACTCCCGAAAACTCTGACATAAGAAAAATTCTCTTCTCCGAACCATCTAGCCACAGGAAAAATACCTGCACGGGCCTATTTATAAATTATAAGAGCTTTCTCATTAAAAATGGTTTGATGAATGAGCAACATGACTCCATGACAAATCTTATAGAAATGGGAACAAAATTCAGACTCCCATAGGGCTTTATGATAAATATGAATAGGGTTAGGGTCTTGGCTTGTCCATTTCCAACCCATATCAGGAAATTTTGAGCAGAAACATATAACATCGATGATATATGCACTCATGTAAAAAGGAGGGACTTTAGTCGAAAAGACCCTATTTTTCTGTAATCGATAATGGTCTTGGCCAAATTATTGGATAAAATGTTTTCCCAATTCATGATAGTAGAATTGAAAACTGTGTCAATTAAGGGAACCCATTCAATGGAAAATTTAATGGTATCAAGTCTAGAAAACAATCTACATAGTATTTCTGCTACAAAACAGTGAGGTGATGGAAATTGCGCTATTGGGTACATATTGAGTTTTTCCCGCTTTAATTTTTCTTGATTTTCCTTCCATTCTTTCACCACATTCATTGGGTCTTGATTCTCTGCAAATTTTTCCAGGAAAGTTTTATCATAAGCTTTCTGTGGCATTAGAAAATGGTACATTGTATGCAAATCCTCGGGGGTGAATGAACCCATATTTTCCTGTTTGGAATTCTTGAATGTCCTGTCTGCAATATTGAGATTGTCGATGGCCCATTTTACCATATCAGTGTATGGTAAGAACTTTTTCCTTACAAATATCCTATGTAAGAATGAACTTGCAACTTCGAAGTAGGAAGGTTTTGATGAACTGGTTTCATCCGCTGTTGTTACTTTCTTTAGTTCCCTTGGATTTTCTTCTTCAAATAGATTATACATGGCTTCCCATGAAGAAAATCCATTGTCCTTATTGCACGTAGTGCCTGAAATTAGTGGAGGCATGTCTGTAACTTCATAGGTGGATGACTGGGCAACTGATTTTCCTTTCTTTGTCATTTTTGTTGATATCTCTTTCTCAAATAGTTTCCTGGATTCAAACAAGACAAGGAAATTCAGAGTTGAGATGAAGAGTGAAAAGGAACAAAGAAATAGACTTAATTCACCATAAATAAAAAATCCAGCGCTTTTATTTGAAACATGCTTTAGAAAGATATCAATCTTTTGAGCCCCGTAACCATTTATTTCTGTTAATAACCCTTTAAACGTTTATCATATATTTTACATATTTTAAACTATATGTCCAATCAAAAGATTTAAATCATTAGATATTATTAACGAACCAATTGATTAAGTATCACTTCAAGCGCTTTAGTAATAAATGTTGTATCACAAATCGCAGATTTTACAAGCATCTGTGTTATTTATTTCGACTATGAGTGCATGCGAGATGTGATCTGCGCAAATCGCATATCGCACTTTATCAAGGTGGGCGTAAATTTTGTTCGGGATGGTGGTGCGAGGTGCGATATGCGCTAAAAATCAAATCTTCGCACTTAATTGGATTTGGCGGATATGCTTCAATGTTCATTTATTGTTCTATTGGGTACGGACTCATTGTAATTTATTTTCGTATGATATCGCTATTTGTTTTTGTTTTAAGGAGGTGCGATGTGATTTATAGTTATAAGGGTTTCTAAGCTTTTAAATGGAGAATTACATATAACTCAAAAAGGTCTTAGCGCTTATCGCAATTCGTAGATTTTACATGTGTTATAACTTTTTAATATTGTGAGATTTGCGATTTGCGCTAAGCACAATGAAATCAACACGAAAAAGGTTCATGCATTTTATTCCTAAAGCTTTAAAACTTAACGCTAAGTGAAATAATGTTTTCTAAACTCTATTTTGTTTTTTTAAAAGGGTCCCATTTATTATTCATAACCTTAATAGATATTTAAATAAATGGGGGGGTTGTTTTATAGCACAACAATCCTCAAAAGGTAAAAAGAAGGTGAAAGGTAAAGCCAAATCTGACAACCCTAAACAAGATTCGACTAAGCCTTCTGCCAACGATTCTTCCAATTCTAAGCCCATAGTATTGCCTGATATGTGATGAGGATCATTACACCAAGGATTTTCTTCGATGTGCAAAATTCTCCTATCTTCATAAGGGCGCACCTGGGACATCATCTATCTGGAAAGAACCTTGTCCTTATTAGTTGGCGTAAATGAAAAAACAACCCCAGTCTTCTACATCCGGAAGCTCTCAATTTTTTATGAATGGTACAAAACCTATTTCTATTTCTACCCGATCGAAAGAGTACCTAAATTATTCAAAATCTCTCTTGGAAAAGGATGCTTCAAATATCCCTTCCTTTTCCACTCCTCCTAGTTCTGGTCCTCTCCATATTAAGAGAATTAATAGTGATTCCAATGTCCGACCACCTCCCAAGGGTGTTCTTCGAAAATCATCTTATAATTCGAATGCACGAGCTGCCCAACACTATAACATCGTAGACGATCTAGATCAAGTGCCTTCGATGATGTCAGCCTTGGAAGTCCTTCAATTATTCCCATCAAAACAAAAGGTGATATTATTTTCTATCATAGGGATTGATTCGTCAGATTCAAATCTTATTACTTTAGATCTCAAGAATCATGTTCCTCGGCTCCCATCAAAATTGGCCTTTCTTATCCAAGTAATTGTGATGGGTAAAAACATTCATCAAACTATTATTGATGAAGGTGCTTCTACCCGCATCATGTCTATTGCATGTTGGAAAGCCATCGACTCTCCTCCATTAAGTCAATCCCCTGACACTCTAGAAGATTTCTATGAAAGAGGTTCTTGGCCATATGGCATTCTCAAATATTGTCCAATTCAGTTGGAGGGTAAAATGGTGAACATGGAAGTAGAGGTGGTGGATCCCAACCTCAATTATAACCTTCTGCTAGGACGTAATTGGAATCATGGGATGATGTGTGTGGTCTCCACCCTTTTCTGCGTTATCTACTTTCCCTTTCTGCGTGGTGTTCAAGAGTATCATGGAGGGTGAGAATAAATTTAACAAGGGAGGCCACCACTCTATATTTTATCCATCCACTCTATAATAAATTAATGCTCCCCATATGCCAAAAGATGTTTTGAAAACACTGGATGCCTAAGATTTTGTGAGAATATTATGGAGATAGGATGTCATGCCCCATTGACTACCCTTTTTGCCAAAAACTTTAGTAGAGAGAAAGCCACCATTACAAGCATTGAATTCAATTTATTAGCAGAAGCCACCACTCCAGCAATAGGGATTCCAAGTGAAGGAGATGTCTGGTTTAAGGGCATGGAATTGGACCTTGAAAATTATCCAATGTTACTAAAACCTAATTGTATAGATGAAATTGAAAATATTTTTCCTTTCAGGCATCTACTTGATAAGTATGCCCCATTAATAAATCTCATCATGAATTATTTCACATGTGAGGGAATATTTTCAAAATTGTACCAATACCATGTTAGGTTGCTAATGCACTTTATAGCTACCAAATCTCTCAATTTGTCAAATTATCTATTCAGGATTTTGGTCAAGATGGAAGAAAAAATGAAAAGCAAAGGTATAAATCCTCATCCAAACATTTTTTACCATGGTTTATTTAATATGATTGTTATGCACCAGCTCTCAGAAAACAACATGACATGGGAGGTTTTCATGGAGAAAGTAGCATAAGCTCTTGCTACTAGTCCACCTACTATTCATAGCACAACATCAGTACAGCCAAAGGATTTAAAAAACACATAGAGTTGAGATCACTCAAACCTATGAAAAAATAAAGAGAATTATTTTTTATCCCAAGACCATCAGAGGTGTATTAGCACCTGAAACTACACATGAGCAAAGTCAAAAGGTGGATCAAGCACCTAGTCATGATGGTGAGTCACCATTACATCACCATGATGAACAAGCACCCATGGAAGATGACATGGAAGAGAAGGTGAAGGATAAGTCATTTGAAGAAATAATTAAAGAGAAATATGAGGAAATAGACAAGTTGAGGGATTTTTTCTCAATAGCAAACTCTTAGATCACTTTCCTACAACAAGGAAATTTTCCGCTAGAGGTGAAATTTCTCCTCCAAGAAAAACCTAAGGTACATGTTGATGAAGATAATGCCAAGGGAAAAGATATTGTAGATGATGGTCAGGTGGAGGATTTAGAGGTTGGAACAAAAATAAGAATACCAAGGACAATAGGCCTCAATAAGGAACTTCAGAGAGAAAGAGAATCAATAGCTCCTAAATTAGGTTGGCAGACTTTTGATGAGTTGATTCTTGATGAGATCAATAAAGACATAGAGTATTGGCTCGATAGGGTCAATGGGCACCTTGAGAAGCTTCTAAGGAAAGATAAAAATAATAATAATCTCCAGAGACATATGGCCAATCATTATTGTGCCAAGAAAAAAATTTCACAAATCAAGCTTAAACAAGTGAAAAAGAAGCTTAAAGAGGAAATGAAGCTTAAGGAGAAATACAACTTAGAAATCCTCGCTAGGGCATCCATGGATGTGTATCCCATCCTCCATAGGTGTTATAGAACCAATTTTGGACAATTTTTAGCACTTTTTTCATTTTTGGTGATTTTTGCACAAAACTGGAAATTTAGTCTCCACAGAAGCATCGTGCCAAGGCGTAACGCTTTCTCTAAAAGCCTCCAAATCAAGGTTTTTCTACATGGTTAGGTGCATATTGGCTATTAAATTCCATATACGTACTTGGTTTTCCATGAAAATCTATTTTTTTGAAGGAAAATGAAAAAAATCACCTCATTTCTATGGTTCTGCCACTGTTTTGGAGCAGGCATGATGCTTCTGGAGTGAAGTTGGGAAAAACCACTTTTGGAGGCCTTCCTGCAATTTTTTTCCAAAAATTAAAAGTTTTATGGAAACTAGACTCACAGGGCTACTTAGAAAAAATTTTATATTTGAATTTGGATGCTCCTAAGTTGTCAAAAATAACTCCTCAACTAGCGTGGAATTTCTGCTTCAGGCGTGACATTTTTGCATAGGATTCCTCTCATATAGTTGTCATGCCTAGAAAATTCCAAAAATTTGATGCTAGTTGTACCATGTGGCGGAAATTGATGTGTTTGAGTTTTTTTTTGCCTCTATGATGAGGAAACTTGTAATTTAATGGAGGAGACACTTACTCGTAGTCCTTAGCTAAATTTCAGCGATAAGTTTCTAACTTCCCTAGACTCTAGGAAGTGACTCATATGAATGTAATTATTATGCTTTTTGGATAGGATTTCAACCCTATGAGGTTTCATGAAATACATTTTCTATAAGTAGTCCACATAAATTCTTTTTAGAGGTTGGATAGTTGTTATTTTCAGTGGATTTATTGCACAAGATTTTGCTAATGAAATCAAGGACAATGTTATAGACATAGTGTTGAGAGTCTTGTGGTATTCCTTTGAGCATTTTTTTTTCTCTGTAAAATCATGAATTTGAAAGTTATGTTACTCATATTTCACATATGTGCTTCTTTATGCTAAGTATTATCAGTTTATTTATAGAAAAAATGTTTTTTCATAATATTGACCTGAAATTGTCTCTTTTCTTCTGATGAATGAATTTAGTTTATTGCTAATTCTAACGCCCTCTCAGTTCACTCTATAAAAAAATGACAAATTAATCATTCTTGTTAGCTTACCTACCGTGCATCACCCTTACATCTGCAACTAAACCTTTGAATTCAGACCAAAACCCTTGACCTAGTTTCCTAACTGTCCTCCCTATCCGACAAAACTCCAAATAAACAAAAACCCTAATATATTGAGCATAGTATCTATCCCAAAAAATTATATTCAGTCATCCCTTTGACTACAAAGTGATATTTAGGGAACCTTTCTGGTCTTGGTAGGGCTAGCTACCTGACCTAAAGGTTGGTCTGTGGTTACCTTCCTTCGGGTCCATTCTCAGCCTTGGGAAGTAGGGGGGAGTGATAAAAATTTTGGCGCCGTTGTCGGGGAGCGATTGAAAAAATTTCAATGGGAATATTTCTTTATTTCACTAAAGGTTAGACTTGTGAGTGAGAATTTTTGACATTCAAAGAAGGTCGAGTCTACAAATTTGAGCCAAAGTACCAATTTTCAAGAAAAATTGGCTCCTAAAAGACACACTAGGTCAAATCTAGACTCAAATCCCTCACACAATTGTAAATGACCCTAATAATATTTTAATAAAGCATAATAATAAGTATCAAAAAGTTGGAAAGGATATTCCTCCACTTGTGAAATCGAACTCCTTGCCTGTGATATTTGCTTCAGAAGATTTGTCCTATAATCTTGAATTTGAAATATATTTGTTTAGGTCTAAGTCTGAAACTTTTCTTTCAAAAATTGTCTTTGATCCTATTGATTTTAAGACCTTTGTACCATTTTCTAATTCTTCTTATTCTGAGGTTGATAGTGAATTTTGGTCCAATTTCTATAAACTTAAAGATTTGGTGGATAAGTTTCAAGAAACTTCAGACAGAGCTTATTTCCAATACCAAGAGCCAAATTTTTCTTTACCACCTATTATTACAACTTCTCACACATCTACATCATCATCTCTTCCTTTCATTCCATCATTACCTCTGCAAGTTTCCACTCCATCAGCACCTTTATAACCCCCTCCATTAATCATGGCCATATTCGCTCCATTGATCTTACCCCAACAACTCACTGCACTACCTTAGAATTATGGTCAAATATTTCCCCTTTTTGATGGAACATCAGAGGTTACTTCTTCTCAACACATTGTCAAAGTGATTGATTTTATATATCTTTAAGAGATCGACAATGATGACACCAAGATGAGCATCATAGCATAGATTTTCTTTGAAGACGTTAAAAAATGGTTCCCCTCTCTCACAGTTGGTTCCATAACTAATTCATAGCAGCTGATTGACTTGTTCGTGAAAAAATGGGAGGAGAAGAAGAATCCATTGAAAATCCTAGTTGAATATAAGGACTTGAAAAGGAATCCAAATGAGTCTGTACAAGACCATACAGCTAGATTCAGTAATATTTTGATTCTATTCCTGAAAATGTCAAGCCTCCTCTAGGCCTTTCTTTTCTTCACTACCTTGATGGTTTCAATCCTGATATGGCTTACCAGCTGAGGGAAATAAATCCAACAATCCTTGAAGAAATGAAAACAAATGAATTGAACATGGAAGCTAATTTGATTATCAAAAATTCAAAAATCAAGACAGAGAAAAGGGTCGCTATCAAGGAAGAAACATCTACTTCATCCGTGGGCAAGCTCGACACCTTGATCAAAACCATGGAGAAGAAGATGGAAAAAATTTCCATCACTGATAGACAAGATGAACCCTCCTTTATAAATCCCAATTTCATGAGTCAAAATCAACAGCGTAAATACATGATTAATAAAAGGGAACAGAGAGGTCAGGATCCACAAAGTCAGCAACAAATTCGCACTCCTGATGCAAGAACATCTAGACTTAGCCAACAATGTGATTGTGTGTTCAAATGTTGTGGCTAACATAAGGTGGATAAACATTGGTCATTAATATTTTACTTAGTTTTAAATAAGAGGATTTAGTCTGTTTGGGTTTTCTAAAATGAATTAAGAATAAAATAGAAATTGGTTTCTCCCTGCCAGGAGATTGAGCCAAGTAGGATAAGAGCTTAGAAATAGGGTAGCATTTATTTGTTGAAAATGGTTCCAATAGAAATCTATTTAGAGACGATAAGTACTGCTTTAGTGAGATAAATATATATATATGTGTGTGTGTGTGTGTGTGTGTATGAATAGTTGTGAGGGAGATATATAGTAGTGTGGGAAAAAGAGTGAGATAAATGTGAAATAGGTGTGCGAGAGGAGACAACAGAGAGAGCAGAAATAATTGTAAAAACCAGCCATCCAAGGGCTTGGCTCTGTAATTTCATTTATTATTAAATTCCAAGTGTTTTTTAATTGATTGGGCTTTCTATTCAAAACCATTGTTTTAAATCTTTGTTAATACACGTATGTATCAATTGCACAGTCGAAGATCAATCAGATTGCAAGCGCAACGAGGACCGTGGATATGACACCGATCAATGGGAGAGATCTCATCGTAGTTGGAGGAAATCGCACGTCGCACTACATAGAGTTTACAATTAAGATTTTTCAAGTTAAATTGTTTAACCTGCGACACGAAGTGAGAAAGAAGAGATATAACATGGATCGTCATATCAAGAAACAAACCAATGGCGGATATTACAACGCTTGGAAAGTGATTTCGCAAATCGAAATATTTAGAAGTTAAGAGTTAAGGAGTCACAAGGTAAACTAAATTTTTTGCGATGCGAAGTGGGGAGGACACATGTTGTCTTAGCGCAACATCGCAGTTCGCAAGAAATACGATTTAAGTGTTAAGTTAAGCTGTGAATTGTGCAAAGTGTGATCATCGGTGATTGGTCGGGTGTGTCGTGGGACCCTCCCGTAAGAAAATCTGTGTATATTCTTTGGTTTTAAGTTTATGTGTGTATGTTTAAGTTAGTGTTGTTTATCGCACACATACGTATGTTTAAAAAACTACGACGTTTGAAATCCACTGCGAATAAAGAATTATATAAACCCATAAACTATATAGTTTCGCATGTATTCTGATATTTGTGCAGCTAGTCTGCATCATTTGGTATCAAAGGAGACTTGAGTTCTTTTCTTGAAGGTTGAAGCAAAGATGCCACCCAGGAGAGGAGCTAGCATAGGTTGGGGAAGCACGGAAGCAAATGCAATTCTGCTGGATTAAATTTGACATCTTCATACAAGAATGGAGATAGTAGAGGTTTCTCAGAGGAGAGAACCTGAAGAAGGAGATGTCAGCATAGTAGAGGAAATTTCTGAGGAAGAAGAAGCAGTAGAAGATGAGGCAGCTCAAGTTTTCAATATATTGGAAAAGGTTAGTGGGAAACCGAGGATAGAGATTCCTTCATATGAAGGGAACCTTAATGTGGATGAGCTGATGGATTGGATCAGTTCAATGGATAAGTATTTTTATTTGGAAGAGATCGAAGATAAGAAGAAGGTCAAGTATGCAGCTACCAAGTTGAAGAGCCATGCATCTATCGGGTGGGATGAACTACAAACATCCAGAGTTAGAAAGGGAAAGCCTAAAATAAAGCAGTGGGATAAAATGATAAGAAATTTGAAGAGTAAATTTATAACAAAGGACTATCAATTGAATCTGTTCAAGCAATTTCATAATTTGAGGCAGAAAGGAATGACTGTCAAGGAGTATATAGAGGAGTTTTACAAGTTTAGCATTAGAGCAGGACATGTTGAAGATTATATGGAGAAAGTAGCCAAATACATCAATGGCTTAAGGTATGATATATAGGATGAAATCAATTTGTTGAGTCTGAAGATAATTGAGGATGCCTATCAAGCAGTTTTAAAGGTGGAGGAGAAAATTTTGAGGAATAGAGGTAAAAGTTCAGCAAGAGGACAAGGAAATTTCAGAGCAAGATTTCAGCACTCTCATAATGAAACAAGAGGTTCGAGTAGAAAACTTCCACAGAGAGGAGACTTTGGTAGAGGATTATTTTCACCTATAGGCAGAGTCTGAGGAAGAGAGATTCAGTGCTACACATGTGGAGAATGGGGACATGGATCATGGGATTGTCCTCATAAAAAATTAAAAAATCAGTGGAATGTGAATGTCACTTAGGCAAAGGAATAAAATCCTCAGGTCACAGGGAAAGAAGAACCACCTAAGGCAAGAGAGTATTTATTACTGAAAAGAGTATTGCTTAAAGCAGAGAAGGAAGCAAATGAGTCAACACAGAGGAAAAGTCTATTAAGGACTCTATGCAAGTGTAAAGAAAAGTGTTGCAAAATTGTGATTGACAGTGGAAGCACTGATAATCTTGTTTCCACATAGATGGTTGAGAAATTGGGGTTGAGTAAGGTGGTACATCCTACTCCTTACAGAGTGTCGTGGCAACAGAAGGGACATCAGATTTTGGTGACAGAACAGTACAAAGTAGAGATACAGATTGGTACATATAAAGATGTCATATTGTGTGATGTGATGCTAATGGACGTGTGCCATGTATTGCTGGGAAGACCTTGGCAATTTGAAAGAAAATCCTTTCATGATGGAAAAAGGAATATCTACACCATAGAGAAGGATGGAAATAAGCACACATTACTGCCTTTGAAGGATGAATCAGATAAAGGAACAACTGAGAATAATTTTATGTTGATCAGTGGAAAGGAGTTGCTGCAAGAAGTCAACAAGGAGAAAGAAATGCATTTTTCTGTTGTGGGTAAACCAAAGGTAATTCTGAATTCTACTAATTTAGATAATCTGTCTGTGTAAATTAAAGATATGTTAGATGATTATGTTGATATAGTTGTTTATGAATTACAAAGTAAATTTCCACCAATCAAAAGTATCAGTCATCACATAGATTTAATACGTGGTGCAATTTTTCCAAACAAAGCAACATATAGAATGACTCCTAAGGAGAATGAAGAAGTTGGCAGATAGTTACAGGAGTTGTTAGACAAAGGATTGATCAAAGAAAGTCTTATGCAGTACCAGTCGTGCTTAGTCCAAATAAAGGAGGTGTGTGGCGCATGTGTACTGATTCCAGAGCCATAAACAAGATCACTATCAGGTATAGATTTCCATTGCCACACATAGATGATTTGATGGATTGTTTAAGTAGGTCAAAATATTTTACTAAAATAGATCTGAAGAGTGGATACCGTCAAATAAGGATTAGAGAAGGTGATGAATGGAAGACTTATTTTAAGACCAACAGTAAATTATATGAATGGTCAGTGATGTGTTTTGGGCTCACTAATGCTCCAAGCACATTTATGATACTAATGAACAAGGTTTTAAAAGAGTATGAAGGAAATTTTGTGATAGTCTCTCTTGATGATATTCTGATTTTCAGTCAGAGTAAGGAGGACCATTTGGAGCATGTCAAATTTGTGTTAAGTACTTTGCAAAAGGATAAGTTGCTCATAAATTTTAATAAGTGCAGTTTCATGCAGAAGGAGATCATTTACTTGGGATTTATAGTCTCAGAGGAAGGCTTGAAGATGGACCCAGAAAAGATTTAGGTAATACTGAATTGGCCAACTCTGAGAAGTATATTTGAGTTAAGGAGTTTTCATGGTCTTGCAAGTTTTTATAGGAAGTTTGTAAGAAGTTTTAGTCAGATCTGTGCACCAATAATTGAAACTATAAAGGAGAGTAATCGGCCATTTAACTGGACAAAATCAGTTGATCGAAATTTCAAGTTGTTGAAGAAGAAGATCACTAAAAGACTTGTTTTGGCATTGCCAAATTTTGATAAAACATTTCAAGTTGAGACTGATGCCAGTGGGATAGTAATTGGAGTTGTCTTGAGTCAAGAACAGAGACTGATAGCTTATTTCAGTGAAAATTTAAATGAGGCCAAGAATAAGTATTCATCCTATGACAAGGTATTCTATGCTATAGTGCATGCTTTAAAGAAATGGAGTCATTATTTGTTGCCAAAGGAATTTGTGTTGTATTCAGATAAACATGCACTACAGTTCATAAACAATCATGTGAAGTTGAACCAAAAGCATGCAAAGTGGGTGGATTTTTTGTAGATTTTCACCTTTGTAATCAAACATAAAAGTGGTAAGTCAAACAAAGTTGTTGATGCTTTAAGTAGAGTAAATTTGATTATGCAAGAATTGAAGATTTGAATTTTGGGGTTTGAAGAGATGATTGACATGAAGAAATAGAGCTCAAAGAAATACATGCAGCTGTTAAGAATCCATTGATTCACAATAGAAGCTAGTGGTTAGATTACTTCATCCAAGGAGGATTGATGTTTAAGAATAATAAACTATGTATACCTAAGTGTTCCATGAGGGAAAATATGATCAAGGAAAAACACAATGGAGGACTGTCTGGACACTTTGGACAAGATAAAACATTTTCTCACGTAAGTTATTTTTATTATTGCCCAAAAATGAAAACTGATATCAAAATGTTTTTTGAGAAGTGCAGGATTTTTCAACATTCCAAAGGAATAAGTCAAAACACTGGGTTATACCAGCCATTGCCAATACCCAATAGTCCTTGGGATGTTTTCAGCATGGATTTTTTTTTGGGTTTGTCGAAGACTCAAAGAGGACATGATTCTATCTATGTTGTTGTAGATATATTTTATAAAATGGAACATTTTATTTCTTGTAAGAAAACTAGTGATACAACTCACATTGCTAATTTCTTTTTCTTTGAAGTTATAATATTGCATGGATTTCCTATAAGTATTGCTTCAGATAGGGATAAAAAGTTCGTAGGACACTTCTGGAGGACTCTATGCAAGAATCTGGGTACAAACCTCAGTTTTGATTCAGCCTATCATCCTCAGACGGATGGAAAAACTAAAGTGGTGAACAAGAGCCTGGGAAATATATTAAGGAGTTTGGTTTACAAAAATCTAAATCAATGGGATTTAGCACTTTCTCAAGATGAATTTTCCTAGAATGATACTCCTAATCGGAGTACTGAAATGAGTCCATTTCAGATTTTTTTTGGGATGCATCCAAGAGGGGTGTATGAACTTAGAGATTTGAGAAAATAAGAGACAAGGAGTGCTAAATCTGAAGAATTTCAGAACAGATACAGAGGTTGTAGGATGATGTCAAGTAGAGCTTATAGAAGAACACCCAAAATTATAAACAAAGAGCTAATATGAAGAGGATTGAAAGGGAGTTTCAATTATATGATTTAGTCATGGTTTATCTAAGGAAGGAAATGTTTCCAATCGGGACTTATAACAAATTAAAAATGAAAAATATAGGACCATGTAGAATTTTGAGGAAATTTTATTCAAATGCATATGAGATTGAATTACCAGTAGGAATTGGAATATCACCCATCTTTAATGTTGCAGATTTGTACCTATACAAAGGAACAGAAGAAGAGCTACAAGAAGAATCTACAGAAGAGGAAGACCAGACTTTGAATTGGAAGGAATAGATGCCAAAGACAACAAAGAAAGAATTGGAAGCCATTTTGGAGAAAAGAGCAGCAAATAAGACCAGAGGACAAACCTACTATTAGTATCTATTCAAATGGAAAGGAAACCCTGTGGAAGATGCTAGTTGGATGACATCAACGGAGTTACAAAAGTTTAGTACAGATCCTGAAGAATTTATGGATCAATATTTTCTTCCCCCGGAGTCTGATGCAGGAGCATCCAAACTTAGCCAGCAATGTGATTGTGTGTTCACATGTTGTGGCTAACATAAGGTGGGTAAAAATTGATCATTAATATTTTACTTAGTTTTAAATGAGAGGAGTTATTCTGTTTGGGTTTGCTAGCCAGCAATGTGATTGTGTGTTCACATGTTGTCGCTAACATAAGGTGGATAAACATTGGTCATTAATATTTTAATTAGTTTTAAATGAGAGGAGTTAGTATTTTTGGGTTTTCTAAAATTAATTAGGAACAAAATAGCAATTGGTTTCTCCCTGCGAGGAGATTGAGCCAAGTAGGATAAGAGCTTAGAAATAGGGTAACATTTGTTTGTTGAGAGTGGTTCCAACAGAAATATATTTAGAGACGAGAAGGATCGCTTTAGTGAGATATATATATGTATGAATATGTGTGAGGGAGATATATAGAAGTTTGGGAAAAAGAGTGAGATAAGTGTGAAATATGTGTGCGAGAGGAGAGAGCAGAGAGAGAAAAAATAATTGTAAAAACCAGTCGTCTAAGGGCTTGGCTCTATAATTTAATTTATTATCAAATTCCAAGTGTTTTGTAATTGATCAAGCTCTCTATTCGAAACCATTTTTTAAATCTTTGTTAAAACACGTATGTATAAATTGCACAGTCGAAGATCAATCAGATTTCAGGCGCAACGAGGACCGTGGATTTGACACCAATCAACGGGACAGATCTCATCGCAGTTGGAGGACATCACACATCGCACTAAATAGTGTTTACAGTTAAGAGTTTCACAATTTAAATTGTTTAGCCTATGACGCGAAGTGAGAAGGCGAAGATATAACATGGAACGTGAGATCGAGAAACAAACCAACGACGGAGATTACAACACCCAGAAAAAGATTTCACAAATCACAATATTTAGAATTTAAGAGTTAAGGAGTCACAAGGTAAACTAAATTGTTTGTGATGCGAAGTGGGGAGGACACGTGTTGGTTCAACACAACATCGCAGTTCGCTAGAAATAAGATTTAAGTGTTAATTTAAGCTGTGAATTGTGTGAAGTGCGATCATCGGTGATTGGTCGGGTGTGTCGTGGGACCCTCTGGAAAGAATATCTGCATATATGCTTTGGTTTTGAGTTTATGTGTGTCTGTTTAAGCTAGCACTAATTATCGCGCACATATGTATGTTTAACAAACCCTAAAGTTTGAAATCCGCTACGAATAAAGAATTGAATAGACCCATAAACTATATAGTTTCGCACCTATTCTGATATTTGTGCAGCTAGTCTGCATCAACTCCATTTTATAAAAACTACACAGAAGGTCCTCATGAAGAATATTAAGAATAAATTTCTAGCGAGAATCATTTATTTGAGGAAAATCAACAGTCTATTTTCCTCACTGAAGAAGATCAGTTTTCTGCAAAAAATTATGGACCGAATGATCAACAATTTTTCTTATCAAATGATTATATGCTATCAGTACGAACATAATATTATCAGATAGGATATCAGAATGATCTTATTCAAGTGCAGATACAATATGGTTTGAGGAATTGGAATGTTCCTATCATCTCCAATAAGAAAAAATATAATTCTCAAACCGATACCCAACATAAAGAGATGACTAATTTAAATCAAAACAAAGACAAGTGACCTGTTGTTCCTAGTATTGCAAAAGGCAATGAGGCTTCTACTAGCAGTCAGAAAAAAGATAAAAAAGTCCAAGATGGAGGATATAAGAAGGAAGTCTTGCATAGATATCAATTAGAGAAGAAAGATGCATCATCCAAAGAGGTAGAAAAAAATAATTCCATTTTTAGTCTTGAAAATGAAATCTCTAAGCTGAAAGTCTCCATTCCTTTAATTGAAATAGTCAATAATGACCAGTATAAGTTTCAAGTCATCAAGTTTCTTAGGTTATATTAGATGTTTGATATGGTTAATGTAAGTTATGATCACCTAGAACTTTTATTTGGTTCTGTTGTTGATGGTGATTTAAAAGATAATGAGGTCCCTTCGTTCTATCTTAGCCTCAAAATCCACAATTTTATCTTCCATAACACCACGCTTGATTCTAGAGTGTCTCATAACCTTATGCCCAAATACATCATGGAAATATTAGGCCTATATATCACAAGACCTTACCATGAAATTTATTCATTTGATTCAAGAAGAGTGAAATGTCTTGGCCTCATTAAAGATCTAGTGGTGTCTTTAGAGAAAATCCCAGCCAAGAATGTCCTCATGGATGTTCTTGTGGTTTATATCCCTCCTATATATGGAATTTTTCTCTCCTGGTCATGGGGATTGAAGCTTAGAGGTACCTTGCAGCTCGACTTTTCATATGCTACCATACCTATCTTTGGTCAACTCAAAAAACTATACCGAGAAATTAAAATTAAATACATGATCAATAACAAAGAAAAGCCTAATAATCACCCCATACATGTTGTTCACATGGATTTACTATATTTTATCTTATTCAATGATCAATGTTCAACATCTTCAGAAATTTTGATTGAAGAAAAGACATAAATTTCTGAGTTTCCAAATCTTGTTTTAGAAATTGCAAATGCAAAAAATCGAGAAAAGATTCCAAGTGGTTTGGAACCAAGCACATCATCCCAAAAAAGAGATGAAACAGTGAAATACACATATATTTTTGACACAATAGACCTTTCTCAAGCAGCAAGTAAATTTCAATCATCCGATTAGCAGCATCTCGATGAAGAAAGTGGTTTTTGGACCATGGATTTCAATGGAGCCTTGGGTAAGGAAGGGGCTGGCATTGGAGTATGGATTAAAATCCCTATAAATCTATCTCTTAACATTATTAATGATGTTTTAATGTATTCTTAAAAGTTAGCATTCGGTTGTTCGAACAATGAAGCAGAGTATGAGGCTTTGATAGCTGGCTTGAAAATTTTCAAGAAGTTAGGTGTCGAGGAAATTTTGTTAGGTCCCTATAATACTAGTGTCTCCCGTTATTGTTGTTAGTGTAGCCCCCTTATTGTTATTTTTGTACCCCTGTATCCCCCATATTGTTATTATTGTTCCCCATTAAAACCACTATTGTTATTGTTGTGCCCTTACATTTTTATTGTTAGGTCAGCTAGGATTATATTGTGACCCCATGGACTCCTATATATAGAAAGGAGGTTTTGTCATTTGTATCATCTAAGAATTTTTTATTTATGTAATGTAAAGGAGGTTCCCCCCTCGAAGTGGCTTATTTATAAGGTGTTGATATCTCTTTTCTTCTATTTTTGGAGTTGGTTTCATAACATTTGGTATCAGAGCTTTGGATTCTAGGGTTTCACTGATCCAAACAGGTCATCATGGAATTTTTGTGATAACCTTTTTTCTACAAAGGTTTAGAAGATAAAAATTTTATCAAGCAAAGCCGAAATCCTGAGGAACTTGGTGTTAAAATTTCATATCTTGGTTCGCAATATTTTCTGAGATATGATTTGTGGAAGTTATCATTTTTTCAGGCTCCCGAATTTCATCTCAAGGAGGTGACTGTGGGAAAATTGTCATAACTCTCTCTATGAGCATTGGATTGGAATTTTGTAAACAACGGCTGCAATTACACAGAATGTAGTTTTCTTTGTATCAATGTCAGAGCCGAAGGGGGAAACAATGATACGTGGAACGCCTTACAAGTTCGCTCTACTGAACTAGTCCATAATTAGGTCATTGTGGGAGATTGGGAATAAATTTGTCTTGAAGAATCCAAATTAGGTCTGACCTGTGGAATTTTAAAGAAGATTCAGAGAGCAACTACAGGACTAAATTTCAGATATTGAAGATCCAAAATCACAGATATAATTCAGTTTCAATATCGAGCTCCTCAAACGCAAGAAAAGAGTATGTATTTTTTTTTTAATCGCATAACGTTTGTTTGAAAAAGCAGTTTGAAGTGATTCCAAAGGCATATTGAAGCATTTTTATCAATATTGGGTTCTATAATTCCTCCCAAAAATAATTCCACGCCCATTAAGCCCTCATAAATCTCTACTATGACACATGAAGAGGAAGAATTGCAGTATCTGATATCAAAATTACGGTACCAAGTGCAACAAATTTCGATCTTACAAAGAGAAATCAAAGATGACATAGATGGTCTAAAATAAAAAATGGAGGTTAAGTTGGACGGTTTGAAGGATCAAATGAAAGCTAATATGGAAGATAAATTAGTGGAAGAACACATCGAGCATTAACAACAAGTTCTCCAACTCTCAAAGGATAACCTAACTTTAGTGTATAAACGACGGAAACAACAAGAAGATAAACATCGCAGCGAATGAAGTTATGAAGAAGTTATAGAAACAAGAAATCAATGACTACCAAATCGATCAATTTCTAAATATCTCAGCAAGTGGAATAACTTACTCGTTGAAGATTCCACATGGGAGGATGAGAATTTTATACAGAAGCATCCATAAATATACAAGCGTTGAGGGCAACACTTGTTTGAAGGAGAGGGGCATGTTAGGTCCCTTTAATACTAGCGTATCCCCTTATTGTTGTTAGTTTAGTCCCCTTATTGTTATTTTTGTACCCCTATAGCCCCCATATTGTTATTATTGTGCCCCATAAAAGCCACTACTGTTATTGTTGTTCCCTTGCATTATTTTTTTTTTTTTTCTGAATATGGCTACTTCTATATTGATACAAAATAAGATTACAGAGATGTCGAGGCCTCAGGAGTTCCAGCCCATTGCTGCGGCATTCTTACATGACAAGCTGATAATTGACAATCAAAACAAGGTGGAAGCTGACCATGAGAGCTTTGTAGAACTATGACCTTGTCTGTTCCTAAGAGATGATTGACTTCTATGACTGGAAATTGAACAGACCTTGACAGAGTGACCCCGATAGAGTAAGCTAGAGTGGCAAGATTCTTACAATTTCGATCCATAACAAAACCAAAAATTACAGTTCAACAATCTGTGACCAGTGCTAAAACAAAGACATAAACCAGATTATGACTCCCACGCAGGGGAGACCGGCCATATAACAAAAGAGTGACCATAAGAGCAGGAGAGCAATTAAGCAGAAGCACCAAACTGAAATTGAACACCTTCAGGCTGACGGAGACCAAAAAACCAGAAGCGCAAACCTAGTTAGAGTTAATGAGAAGTGGGAGGATCTTCCTCAACAATGAGGCAGCCAAATTTGTAAGGATCATCGTCTTCAGGAGGAGGGCAATCCTGGCGCTCAGGTCCGCCATCAATTGGAGCAGTGGAGCTTGCCTACAGTCCCATTTTGGAATCTGTGCCAGGAATAACATTATGCTGGTTGTCCTCCTGAGGATTTCTGTGCTCGGCTTCCTCTTTGGGCTCCAGAGAAGCCTCCGGAATAGCCAAGAATTGACCCGAGGAGACCTGTCCTGAGGATACTGCCTGAAGGTCGATGGTGACCGTGGCAAGGAGTGAAATGTTGCTGATATTGCAAGGGAAATGAAAATGAGCATGGTGAGAATGCGCCCTGGAAGACAAATGAAAATGCCCAGCTAGATTGAACTGATTACGACCCCTTCCACGACCTCTTCTCGATGCAGGAAAGTGGACAGGTCCAAATTCAGAAGAGTATGACGAAGAATCTGAAGTGGAGGGGGAGGACCTGCGAATTGCACGCCCACTGGAGCCACCTCTCCTACAACGCATTCTCGGGCGAAGACGAGGCATGGTGTTATGAGCAGGGGGAACGACAAGGTCCGTTTGAACCTGCGGATGGCTGGTTGGAGAAAATGACGGACGAGAGAGATTACAGGAGGAGTAGTTGGTGAAATGGAAGCCCGACAGAATGGTAACACAGCAGCTTAAAGCACATCGAGACCCTGTGCTAGTGCGTGAGCGATGCTCAGCAGCAGAAAGGGAGCAACAGACGCGGAGGGGGGAAACACAAATGAGCTCGTCTGAGGATGCCATGACAGAAGAAGGAATGGGCAGATTTCGGGGAGTGAGCTTCAATAAATTGACAATTAAGAACTGGAGCATGCGAGGATGGGTGGCGGTGGTGATGAGCCACGCGCCAACCCACCTGACCAGCTGCATGCCATTAAACATGAAACCCAACCGCATCCAGGATTCCCTTACATTATTACTGTTAGGTCGGCTAGGATTATATTGTGACCCAATGGACTCCTATATATAGAAAGGAGGATTTTTCATTTGTATCATCCAAGAATTTTTGATTTATGTAATGTAAAGGAGGTTTCCCCCTTGATGTGGCTTATTTCTAAGGCGTTGATCTCTCTTTTCTTCTATTTTTGGAGTTGGTTTCATAAATTTTTTTGTGTATGGTGACTCTAAATTGGTAATAAAAAAATTCAAAGGGGAATACCAGGCCAAACATCCTAGGATGCGAGCTTACAGAAATGGAGTATTAGATATCCTCAAGACCTTCACCGAGTAGACTTTGTCATTGATCCCAAGGGACAATGATGTTATTTCTGATTCTCTTTCCACTTTGGCCAGCATGTTTAAAATTCCATTATAATCCAATAAGAAGTATGAGATAAATTTCAAACATCGCCCTGCTATTCTGGATAATGTTTAGTATTGGCAAGTCTTTCAAGATGACAAACAGATCAAAAAATTCCTACAAATAGAAAAAATGGATGACCAATTTTCTGAAAATGACCAATAATTACATGCAACAAAAATGAAAGTGCTTCAGTTGAAAGACAACTCCATTCCTAAAGTTCTTGTGCCTTAGGAGGAGCTTTTTGATCAAGAAAATGTTGCATGAAAACTGGCCATGTTGCCAACAGAAGTAGGAGTGGAAGATATTAATCTTGGTACTCCTGGAAAACCTAAGATAGTCAAGATTTAAAAATACTTGAGCCCATAGATGAAAGGTAAATATGAAACAATCATGTCTCAGTTTGCTAAAAATTTTGCATGGGAGTATTCTGATCTAAAAATTTATGACAAGACTATAATTCAACATAATATTCCTTTGAAACCAGATCATAAGCCTTTCCTCCAGAAATTGAGGAGAATGAATCCCAAGCTATTGTCATCCATTCAAAAATAGGTAAACAAGTTATTTACTATTGGTATTATAGTTCCACTTCGATTCTCAAATTGGATGTCTAACTTAGTGCTAGTAAGGAATAAGACTGAAGAAATTTCCTTGTGCATAGATTTCAGAAATATGAATGAAGTGTCACCGAAAGACAATTACCCACTACCAAAGATGGACCATATTCTGCAAAGGGTAGTTGGATCTTCCATACTTTCATTTTTGGATGGATACTTTGGGTATAATCAGATTTTATTCCATCTAGATGATTAGGAAAATACAACCTTTACAACACCATGGAGTACCTTCATGTATAACAAAATTCCCTTTGGATTGAAAAATGCAGGAGCGACTTTTCAGTGAGCTATGGACATTGAATTCGCCAATGAAAAGGATGTCTTCTTGGCTATCTATCTTGATGATATCACTATTTTTTCAAAGACATATGAGTAACACTTGCAGCACTTGAAAACAATTTTTCAAATATGTAGGAAATTTGGCATATCATTGAATCCTAAAAAGAGTTTGTTTTCTATGGAGGAAGGAAAATTGTTGGACCACATAATTTCAAAAGATGGCATCTGAATAGATCCTTCAATAATTGAAGCGATTCAGAACTTGGACTATTCTAGAAGAAATAAGGAGAGTCAATCATTCAATGGTAAAATCAATTTTCTGAGAAGGTTTATTCCTAATCTTGATGAACACTTGAGGAAAATTACTAACATGATGAAGAAATATAGTGAAGTAAAATGGTCTGAGGAAGAAAAGAAGTCTTCCAATAAAGATAAATTTGCTTTATCTCATGCTCCTCTTCTTATTAGTCGAGATTATACACTTGATTTCATCATGTTTTCCTTTTCTTCAGAGCATACTCTACCTGTTGTCTTCATGCAAAAGAAAAATCAGAAATGAGAATAACCCATCGCTTTCTTCAGTAGGACCATTAGAGATGCATCCTTGAAGTACAATATCATTGAAAAACATGCCTTGGCTCTATTTAAATCATTGAATGACTTCCAAGTCTATATTCTTCATTCTCATGTGATTGCATATGTTCCAAACCCTATTGTCAAAGATGTGCTAACACAGAATGATCCTGAAGGACGGCGTGGAAAATGGATCACTGCTATGTTGGAGTATGACTTGGAGATCAAGCCTATTAAACTAATCGAGGGACAAGGCTTGGCAAAGCTTATGGTAGAATCCAATCTTCATGCTTTAGACATCAATTTTATTACTGCATTATCTGAAGAGCAAGAGGTTGATTCATTAACTCAGGTATCTTAAATATTTATTTCATCGCCATGGTACATTGATATTGTTTATGATTTGCAACACTTGAATCCTCCTCCTAGCTTCCCTAGTAATAAATCTATATATTTGAAGTTGAAGGCTCTAAAATATTTCATCTTTAATGATGATTTGTATTGGAAAGGTCTGGGTGGAGTGTTGTTGAATTGCTTGGTAGAAGGAGAAGTTGAAAAAGTGATGAATGACTTTCATAAAGGTGACTGTGGTGGTCATATTTTCTGGAAGACTACAAAAAATAAGACTTTGAGGGTTGGATTTTATTGGCCAATTTTGTTTTTATATGTGTATAATATTTTCATGAGATATCATGAATGTCAAAATTTTCAAGGAAAAATAAAGCTTTTTCGCTGCCCTTAAAACCCATCATAGTTAAAGAACCCTTCCAGTAGTGGGGTCTTGATTTCATTGGCGAGATTCGTCCTCCTTCATTAACTCGGCACAAATGGATACTCACTGCCACTGATTACTTCAAAAAGTGGATTGAAGCCATTTCGACGAGGAAATTTACAGATACTATCATCATTCAATTTTTGGAAAGAAATATCTTGTGTCGTGTTGGTTGTCCACAGAAAATTATTATTAACAATGCAGCTGCCTTTAAGTCTAATAGAATGATTTCCTTTTGTGATAAATATCACATAAGGCTTGGTCATTCTATAAAATAATATCCTCAAGGCAACGGTTTGGCTGAATCATCAAACAAATCATTGGTGAATATAATTAAGAAGCTTTTGCAAGAGAAGAAGAGAAATTGGCACAAGAAACTAATAAATTATCTATGGGCAGATAGAGTCATCATGAAGAGATCAATTAACATGTCGCCTTTTCAGCTTGTTTATGGTGTTGACATAATATTTCCCACTTCTTCAGTTGTCATAGTGATGAAAATTCTACAAGAGATCGATAGTGAACCAAATGATATCCAACAAAGAATCAGTCAAATGATTCATCTACAATAGATAAGAGAAGAAGTCTTCAATCATACTTTGAAACTTCAGGAGAAAATCAAGAAAGTGTATGAAAAGAAGACCAAAGATGATGATTTCAAAGTAGCAGATGTTGTCCTTCAGTGGGATACTCGGAATGAAGACAAAGGTAAGCACGGTAAGTTTGATAATCTATCAAAAGGTCCATACAATATCACATCATTTAGAGGTACTAAGGCATTCTTGTTAGAATATCTTGATGGGCAGGAAATTTTTGGAGGACCGGTGAATGGTATGTTCCTCAAACACTACCTTACTTAGGTTTGAAGAAAAAGGTTCACTTTCATTGTAAATATCACTTTTATTTGATGTCAAGAATAAGAAGTTTTTGAAAAAGTTTGAAGCCCGAGGAGAAGACCATGAGACTTCTATGATCAGGTGATGGTTTTCCTTTAAAAAATTTCAAAAATTTCAGTCACTTTTTGAGTCATTTTTCAAGTTTGTCGAAGTTGCTTCAGTTTTCAGTTTTGACTCCATTGCCCAATGGATAAGGCTACCTAATCTACAGTGTTCTTAACACCTCCTGAAGGAGCTTCCATCCCCATCTGGATCCAATGTTAGTGTTCAATATTTAGTGATCAATGTGTACTCTTTTAAATTTTCCTTGTAGTGGTCATAGGTCAAAATTTTACATTTCCAAGTAGGTTTACAAATAAAATTTTAATCGATAGATATGTCTAGGTTTTCAAAGGCTACTCCCTTCGATTTATTCATGGTCATTGTATTTTCATGAGTCATGTACTAATTTTCATCTATATTTTTAGGTTAAGTCGCCATGTTTTCACCTAGGTCAATGTCTAGGTGTCTTTCACTTCGCCACCATAAAAATCCAAAATATGTCATAAAAAGGAAAAAATAAGGGTCATTCTCTTCCATCATATAAATCCATCTTTAAAAGGGAGTTAGCTTAGGTAAGTGAATAAAAAAAAGACAATTTGTCTTCTTTAAAATCTTTTTTCATTGTCAATTTATTAAAAAAAGCAAAATGTTCTTCAAAAGGGTCATGTTTTCACTAAATGACAAAAAGGTTTTTTTATTGATGTTATAAAAGGTAAAAAATGATTCATTTCACTTAATTTATCTTCCCTTGCTCGATAAATTGCATCTCTCAGCTTCGAGGTACCTTACCATTGCAAAAGGTGGAAGAAACCTATTAAAATTTGCAATAATTTCCAATCTGCTACATTTCTGGAGGCTCTGTGACACTTCTGAAGCAAATGCGTAACATTTATGGGTCAACGCGATGCTTCTGAGCATTGGCGCTACGTTTCTGGGCCAGCGCTATGCTTCTACAAACTTTGCTATGTTTTTTGTTTTCAATCCTCAAATCAACTACCAAAGCTTCAAAAGCACCGTGAAAACCTCTTATGGCCTCCTACACAGTAAGTAAACACTTCCAAAGCCTTTTTCAAGTTATTTCATAAGTGCATGAGTGTTTTCCATCATTATGGTTTTTCTCTCCTTCATTATAGGGTTTCTACTTCCTTTATTGGTTTAGGCCATTGGAGACCCCTTTTCCCTATCATCTAAACCTTCAGTCGTCCTTGATCAACCCTACCACAACACCTCCTATCACTCACAGTCACCTTTACCCTTATTTCATGAAAACCCTAACTCCTCACTAAACTTCCACAAAAAAACTGGAAAATCTTAGTGTTTTCCTATTTTGACTCTATTTCAAGTCATTCAACCTGCAGCCTTAAACTAACACGTTACCCTACTGTCTCAAAAATTTTTGAAAATTTCCTCAACATCCTTATACCCCATCATAGCCCCTAAACCTACCCTATCCATATCCCCTCTTTTCCCAAATTCATCATCCCTACCCACTCATTTCATCTAGGAGGGTTTGATTGTGTTCACAAGGAGCATGGAGGGTGAGAAGAAAGTTCACAAGGGAGGCCACCACTCTAGATTTGAGCCATCCACACTACAGGAACTTAATGCCTCCCCATATGCCAAAAATCGTTTTGAAAACACTGGATGCCTGAGATTTTGTGAGAATATTATGCAGATAGGATGTCATGCCCCATTGACTACCATTTTTGACACAAACTTTAGTAGAGAAAAGGTCACCATTGCAGGCATTGAATTCACTTTATCAACAAAGGCCATCACTTCAGCAACAAGGATTCCAAATGAAGGGGAATCCTAGTTTAAGGACATGGAATTGGACCTTGAAAATTATCCGTTGTTCCTAAAACCTTATTGCAGAGATGAACCTGAACATGTTTTCCCTTTAAAGCATCTACTTGATAAGTATGCCTCATTAATGAAGCTCATCATGAATTAATTCACACGTGAGGGAAGATTTTCAAGATTGTAACAATACCATGTCAGTTTGCTAATGCACTTTACAACTACCAAATCTCTCAATTGTCAAATTATCTTTTGAGGAGTTTGGTCAAGATGGCAGAAAAAGTGGAAAGTAAAGGTATAAATACCCATCCTAGTATTTTTCACCATGTCTTGGTAAAGATGATTGCTATGCACCAGCTCTCAACAAACAACAAGACATGGGAAGTTTTCATGGAGAAATTAGCATCAAATCCTGCTACTAGTCCACCTACTGTTCATAGAACAACATCAGTACAACCAAAGGAGGTTGGTTCTTTTAACAGGAAGGCTCAGATTTCAAAAAAACCTAGGGTTGAGATCACTCAAACCTATGAAAATGGAAAGAGAATGGTTTTTTTCTCCCAAGAACATCATAGGTGTATTGGCACCTAAAACTACACATGAGCAAAGTCAAAAGGGGGATCAACCACCTAGCCATGATGATGAGTCACCATTGCATCACCATGATGAACAAGCACCCATAGAAGCTGACATGGAAGAGAAGGTGAAGGATAATTCATTTGAAGAAATAATTAAAGATAAAGATGAGGAAATAGCAGAGTTCAGGGAGGTTTTCTCATTTGCAAACTCTTAGATCACTTTCCTACAACAAGAAAATTTTCAGCTAAAAGTGAAATTGATCCTCCAAGACAAACCTACGGTACATGTTGATGCAGAAAAAGGCAAAGGAAAATATATTGCATATGATTATCAGCTGGAGGATGTAGAGGTTGGAACAAAAAGAATAAGACCAAGGACAATAGGCCTCAAGACGGTGCTTCAAAGAGAAAGAGAATCAGTAGCTCCTAAATTAGGTTGGCAGACTTTTGATGAGTTAGTTCTTGATGAGATCAATCAAGACAGAGAGTATTGGCTTTATAGGGTCAGTGGGAACCTTTAGAATCTTATTAGTAAAGCTAAAAAGAATTATAATCTACAGAAACATATTGGCAATCATTATTCCGCCAAGAACAAAATTTCACAAATCAAGCTTAAACAAGTGAAAAATAAGCTTAAAGAGGCTCAAATGAAGCTTAAAGAGAAAGAAAACTTATACCTCATTTTTGAGGCATTCTTGGACATTTATCCCATCTTCCATAGGTGTTATAGAATCAATTTTGGACAATTTGAGAACTTTTTTCATTTTTGGTGATTTTTGCACAAAATTGGAAATTTAGTCTCCACAAAAGAGTCGCGCTGAAGCGCAACGATTTCTCTCAGAGCCTCCAAATAAATATTTTTCTACATGGTTGGGTGAAACTGGGCTAGTAAATTCCATATATGTACTTGTTTTTCCATGACAAGCTTTGGTTTTGAAGAAAAATGCAAAAAACCACCTCATTTCTATGCTTCTTCCACTGTTTTGGAGCAGGCGCGACATTTATGGAGTGAGGTTGGGAAAATCCACTTTTGGAGGCCTTCCTGTGGGTGCTTTCAAAAAATTAAAAGTTTTCTAGAAACTAGACTCACAGGGCTACTCATACAAATTTTCATATTTTCATTTGGATGCTCCTAAGTTGGTCAAAATCACCCCGCAACTAGTGCAATGTTTCTACTTCAGGCGTGACATTTCTGCATAGGATTCCTCTCATACAGTTGTCATGCCCAGAAAATTAAAGAAATTTGATGCTAGTTTTCCCATGAGGTGGAAATTGATGTGTTTGAGATTTTTTTTTACTCTATGATGCAGATAAATGTAATTTAATGGAGGAGATGCTCACTCCTAGTCCTTAGCTACATTTGAGGGATAAGTTTCTAACTTCCCTAGATTCTAGGTAGTGACTCATCTGAATGTAATTAGGATGCTTTTTGGAGATGATTTTGACCTGATGAGGTGTCATGAAATCTATTTTATATAATTATTCCACCTCAAGTATTTTTAGAGTTTGGATAGTTGTTATTTGCAATGGAGCTATTGTACAAGATTTTGTTAATGATATCAAGGACAGTGTTGCAGACATAGTGTTGAGACTCCTGTGGTATGCCTTTGGGAATTTTTTTTTCTCTGTAAACTCATGATGTTGAATGTTATGTTACTCATATTTAACATATGTGATTATTTATGCTAATTCTTATCAATTTATTGATAAAAAACGTGATTTCCATGCTCTGTTTTTCATAAGATTTACATGAAATTGTCTCTTTTCTTCTGATGAATGAATTCGATTTATTGCTCATTCTAACTCTCTCTAATTTCACTCTATACACAATGAAAAATAAATCATGATTCTTAGCTTACCTATCTATACTCACTCTTACCTCTGCAACTAAACCTTTAAATTCATACCAAAACCCTAGACCTAGTTTCCTAACTGTCATCCCTATCTAGAAAACTCAAAAAAAAAAAAAAAACCCTAATCTATTGAGCATAATATCTAGCCTAAAACATTATATTTATTTATCCCTTTGACTGAAAGTGACATTGAGAGAGCCCTCTGTGGTCTTGGTAGGGCTAGGTACCTAGCCTAAAGTCTGGTTTGTTGTTACCTTCCTTTAGCTCCATTATCATCCTTGGGAAGTAGGGGGGAGTGATAATAGAAGCTAGCTATCGAACTACTTCTTGGTATTTCACAAGAAGAGGAACATTTGCTTTACCTCAAGCGTCTCAATGAGACTCGATGAATCACTTCTTCAGTTATTGAAGCTCAAAAGAAACGGGTTAAAGCTCAGTATGATAAGTTTTTCCATCCTTGCGCTTTTTATGAAGGTGACTTGGTAATGCTTTATGATCAAGCTCATAAAAAAGTAGGGGTCGGGAAGCTCGATCCAATGTGGCATGGGACTTAGATCGTTCAACATGTATTAGAGAAAGGTGCCTATGAGCTTGTCAATTATGAGGGTAACCATTTGGCTGAGCCTTGGAATGAGCTCTATCTTAAGAAGTATTGTGCTTGTTTGCAATTACAGTACTTTGTACATTACTGTGTGATTCATTAGTGTGATTTTATATTTTTTGGTGTGATTTTTTTCTTTGCAGACATGTTTCCTTTGCTTAGCTTGTGTTCCACTTTATTTTTAGATGTCATCGAACCATTATGTCGGTTTTGTTGATGGTTCTTGCCGTAGCAGCAAAAACTTATCTTCCGCAACATAGGCACATTTTTCCCCTGATGGTGAGTTGATTAATCTACAAGGTATTTGTCTAGGTAAAACAACTAATAATATTGATGAATATAGTGCAATCATCGAACTATTATCAGATGCAGTTTCTCTCGGTATTAGATATGTGGTTGTCAAGCTAAACTCAAAACTCATTGTGTTACAGTTAAATTGTCATTACTGAGTGAGAAAATCTCATATTTTGTGCATGTATTTACGTGTTCGATTACTGGAAATAAATTTTGATTATATTACATATCAACACATTCCATGAAATTTGAATACATTAACATATACATTGGAAAATTAAGTATTAGATCGACATTTGCATCATATGTAAAAAACCAAACACATCATAAGAACACTTAGTGATAGTAGAAACACACACACACACACACACACACACACACACACACACACACACACACACACACATATATATATATATATTCTGTAGGTTTTTGTAAAATTTTGTTTCATCAAAATATCCAAAAAATTTGTCATAGTGGCTCCAAAAGCCTACATTAGTGCAGAAAAGTATAACTAAAGGCAATTATCTGCCCACATGGTGCTCATGATAGCAAGTGACATCCTGGATGACTCGAGATACAATACTTTGTACATTAGTGTGTGATTCATTAGTGTGATTTTATATTTTTTTGTGTGATTACTTTCTTTGCAGACATGTTTCCTCTGCTTACCTTGTGTTCCACTTATTTTTTAGATGTCATCGAACCATTATGTCAGTTTTGTTGAAGGTGCTTTTCACAGAAAACGAAACTTATCTTCCACAGCATGGGCACTGTTTGCCCCTAATGGCGAGTTGGTTAATCTACAAGGTATTTTTTTGGGTCAAACAACTAATAATATCGATGAATATAGTGCAGTTATCGAACTACTATCAGATGCAATTTCTCTCAGTTTTAGAGACGTGGTTGTCAAGCTAAACTCAAAACTCATTGTGTTACAGTTAAATCATCATTACTGAGTGAGAAACTCTCATATTTTGCACATATATTTATGTGTTCGATTACTGGAAATAAATTTTGATTATATTACATATTAACACATTCCATGAAATTTGAAATTATTAATAGATACATTGGTAAATTATGTATTAGATCGACATTTGCATCATATGTAAAAAAACAAACACATCGTAAGAACACTTAGTGACAATACAAACACACACACACACACACAATATATATATATATATATATATATATATATATATATATACATATCGAGTTTGTAAAATTTTGTTACATCTTAATATCCAAAAAATATGGTTTCTATGGCATAATGGCTCCAAAAGCCTACATCAGTGCAGAAAAGTATAAATCTGCCCACATGGTGCTCATGATAGCAAGTGACATCCTAGATGACTCGAGATAGTAACCGAAGAAGTCTTCCTGAGACTCCTATAGTATGCCTCTAATAGTGCAGTGGTATGTCATCAAAAGTCACATACTCTGGAATGCCTCTAGTCAGGCCCTCCAAGTTGTGCTAAACCTCCAAAATTAGGTTTGCTCCCTCCTCGTAAGGAGCATCCTCAATATTTAATTCTACCCTCCTTGCAATCGTGGTTATCCCCGCTGGCCTCTCTAGTCCAATGTTTGGAAAATAATCATAAGTTTAAATCTCAGAACACATAACTAAAAACATTAAAAAAAAAAAATTCCAAAAATGTTTTTCTTACCTTCATCGGTCCACTATGCACCAATCGGAAGGGGAAGATCCAGATCTCCTCATAAATCTATACCGACATATTCATAGTCATCCACTACAATCAACTGATGACATAACCAGCTGAAAAATGTGTAAGGGAAATGCATATATTGGCCACTTTCGTGGTGAAGCATGATCTCACGTCGTCTGAGCAGCCTCGAGTCTCTCGGGGCTGGATCATCCACCTCAATCTGCTGGTATTGAAAGAATGGAATGCACTCCAAGAAGATTATGACCAAAATGGATCCATATCCAAACTACTTCAGTCGTCCAGGTTTTTAGTTTGTGAGTTGGCTTTTCATGTTAACCAACAGTTCCTTGCACCAGTTGAACATGGTGGGAGCAACGCAATCAATGACATACTGAAACTGAGACTTCGTTGCCTCATGCAATGCCTGAGCTCCATATACAGGGGATATTGTATGTAAAATAGTCCTTACGGGAATAATAGCAACAGTTTTTATGTCCACCTCTCTGCATGAGGTATTCACGGCCCCAGGACAATGTCTCTCGATGAGAATGCTCATTCTCTCACCCCTCGTACGAGCTACAAAGATTTGGATTCTCTCTCCTATCTGGGACAGTCCAGTAATGAAATAGATATATAATATATCGATCTCAAGCTCTTGGTCCCTGATGATGAAAATATGATGATCTACATCCCATAGTCCAATGAGATATTCCAGTATCTTGATTTAAGCTTTGAGTCTAGAACTTTGAAAGAACTTAAGCAATCTGAAATTTATCAAAGCATTGATATAATGTGGATCTTGGGAAACTTGATGATCTTCTATTTCATGACCTCTTTATTTCCATTCAATGGTCATCTATGTCGAAATCACCTGCAAAATATCCATAAATGATATTTTAGGAGTTTTCAAAGGATCAAATCTGAAAATAAACCCTTCAAAATGGATATCTTTTGTTTTTAAAGTCTTCTCTTCACTCAGCATGATTGTCAAAATTAAATGTGTGCTGGCAGCACGCTGGCCTAACGGGCTATGGGTGATCAACACGGGTCTTATAGTTCAAACCCATGTCAATTTCCCACGATATAACATTTGAAAATATCCCCTTAAACCATAAAATTTCCAAATAAATTGGCTTGAAAATGACATGAAAATGATGAGAAGAGACAAAGTTCTTACCTGCAACTGATGGATCGTCAATTGGTGTCCTGGATTTGCCGTACCTCTTGCCTGAAGATTGGAGGAAAATGGGTTAAAACTGAGTTCTCCAATTTACCCAAGGTGAAATGGTAAAAAAGTTTTTATTTTTTTATTTTTGCATATTTATAAGTTTTATTATTTTCTCGATATCAATGATGTGTGGTTACCTTTTTGCAGTAAGAGGATCTTTTTTGATGGTGATAGTGATCATTTTTTTACTGATGCAACGAGTTTTGTTTTATCTCTTTTTTAGACTCGTTCAAAATAAATGAAAAAGGAACACCCATGGAGTCATCTTTAATCTCTTTTCCGACTCTCAAAAAATGAAAATATTTTCAAGTACTTTTCATTTTGAACTCTTTAAATTAAATGAATTGACATCATCTCAGTATACATTTACCCCTTTTTCGGGCTGAGATTGACTATTTACGAAAAAGGAATACCTTGATAGAACATGTTTAAGAGGTTCTCTAGGATATTTTTTTCTACTTTTCATATTTGAGGGATGATCTACGAAAAGGTACGCAATGGAGTTTTCTTTTGTCTCTATTTTGAACTCTCTAAACATGAAAAAAAAACGTCGATTTACTCTTCCGTCAGACTCGTAAAACTTAAACAGCGAAATACTTGTCAACATGACAAGATCAATTTAATCCTTCCTAGTGCTCGTTAAAATTACTAGGATGGATTCATTCGAAGAATGAACTTATACGGTAAGAATATGATATCCTCTTCACACTTGCTATAAAAAATAAAGAGGTACTCGTTAGCAATAACAGGGGAAATTTGTAAGTGAAACTTCCCATGTGTTTTGAGGCAGCATGTCGCTCTTGAACATGACACTCATTTGTATTTTGTGTCGGTTTGGGGACATCCTTCCTTCATCACTTGCCTTCCTGGGTTTGGGGAATCCATTTGCCTCTCATTTGATCATTATATTCTATCACCATGACCTTTGATCCTATCTTTGAGTCAAATTTTGCCACACTCTAGAGTCGTGTCACCGATATGTTCAAGATAAGTCCTTTTTGTAACAATCAAACATCCTCTGCTTATTTGACCCTCTTTTCCAGAGTCCTAAATCATTCTTATCATCTTGAGAAATCCTTCGTTTTATGTCAATGATGTGGGAATAATTATGGCCCTCTTTTTATGGATCACTTCTTATCGACTTCATCTCATTACCCACGAAGATGATTTAAAATCTCCTTTTCAGTACCTTGGAGCTTGCATGCCTCAATGGAAATTTCTTTGCATTCAACGATAGGTTCAATCCACTGGACTTCGATTAGATGATTCTGTAGGTGTTTGAATTCAACTCATTCATTCACACTTGTAGATTGTGTTGTTGTATCTTGACGGACATCATCATCATTGGTGGTTTCTCTTGTGCCTGTTAACAACTTACATTATTGACTGGTATTCAGGTGGTTTCTACCATGTTCTACATCAGTACATCTATTCACATGGTTATATTCATACAGTGGGTAGATCAAGATAGATATGAAGACCTTGGATCGCATTTGTTATTATCCAGGCTGCGTGGAGTTATTCAATATTCATGATTATACACATGATCCTTTCTATACGGATGGTTGCAACCATACCGTGGATCCATTTCCATGTTCTCTTTCAAACATATGGTTGCAACCATGCCATGGGTTCATGTGTTATTTGATGCATATTGGTGAGATATGTTACTAGGCATGTTTATATCATAGATGTCACATATTTTATTGTGCTTGATTTCGCCGGACTCCTAGTGGTATTCTGAGTCCTTGCCTTGGTTCATAAAGAATTTCACCCATCACTCCATGTTCTGCCTTCATGCTTTAGGGGGGCATCTATTACACAATATATTTTCACCTTGTTCACTTCCCATCCCTGATCCTAAAGTACCCTCAGATGAAAAATGTGCAATATATCCACCATGGAAAATACAACAAGATATCCCTTGAATACCAACAGAAAGTTTTCTTGAAGATTTTCTGAAGAAACTCAGCTTACAACCTAAATTTTTGGGTCAGTTCTCTTTGTTAGTTTTCTGCCCATGCTGATGGCATGTTGTAACACTTTGACCTAGTGCCACTAGCATGCTTTTGATAGGAAAAATCACCTTGAACCTATTCTGGTAGTGTTTCCTCAAATGGAGAAGAAGCTTCATGCACTAGAAGCTTCCAGAATGATGAGCTAGATATGGCTTGATGCAGATATGCTTAAGCTCTCTCATTTGGAGCTCTTGATTTTATCATTAGGGAATTTTCCCTTGAGAAGTGGGCCTTCCTCCTTATTTTATGGATCCCTAACTCCCTCTCACTACTTATAAATTGAATCCCATCCTTCCACTACTAGGTGGTCTTGCTTGATCATTAATCCTTTTCATCCCTATACTATGATTATTCTCAATTTTCCACTTGGGAGAAGGATTGCTTAAAGAGCCTCTATTTGGACTTGGAAATAACTAAAGGGACGTCTCCAACATCAAGTCCATGATTGTATGCTTCCTATTTCTATGATTAATAATACAACTGATGTTTCACTTTCCATATTTTTCTAGATATCTATGCAAGTAGCCTAATTCTCCTTGATCTGTTAGGTAGTTTGTATTTTATGTAGGCTATGTATCTTATCACATTTCTTGTTGTTGTATCTTGATTTCCTATAGGTATTCGAACGCCAAAAACAACATGGAGCGACCCTGAAGGATCGTGGAGCAAGCATGAAGGATCATGGAATCAAGGCCTTCATCAAAGGACTAGACGATAACATTAGGAAGAGGTAGGTTCTTATTCTTCTTCTTACGCTTTGAATACAAACTAGGAAAGGGTTCATTACTTAGTCTCGTGCATTGATAGACCCACTCTAG
This sequence comes from Pinus albicaulis, assembly GCA_034641835.2. Taxonomy (NCBI): domain Eukaryota; kingdom Viridiplantae; phylum Streptophyta; class Pinopsida; order Pinales; family Pinaceae; genus Pinus; species Pinus albicaulis. The sequence continues at coordinate 900,915,976 of CM076580.1, forward strand.
GTCTAGAGAGATCGCCTCTATCCGTAGAGGGGGTTGTCTTCACACAAATAAGAAACAAAGCAGATCTTCCATGAAGATGAAGCATAAATCATATTTATCACCAAGAATTCTTGATGAAGCAATAAGAAAGACAACTTAACATTGCCACCTCATCATGAAGTCCATGTCATAACTGTTAAGTAACTTGTACAAGTGTCATCATAATGGTCAATATGTGTCCATGTGTCATGCAACATCATGTGGAATTTAATGATGTATTCTCAAGAAAGTACAAAATATAATGTGTGGAAGTCCAAGAGTCATGTGTGGAACATGAAGAGTCGAATAGTCATATATGGACAAATATTGTATAGAAGTCCAAAAGTCATTTAGAAGTTCAAGAGTTGTTTAGAAGTCCAAAGGAAAATACAATTTCAAGAGTCATTAGGGTAATATAAGAGTCATGAGCATATGAAAGGTCATTCTTCTTGTTATAAAAGCAACATCATAACTCGAGCAAAGGGATTTTGGAGGCTTAAGCTTCAAAGATATATTCTTGGCTTATCTACTTGGCATAGGAGAGAAAAATATTATTTGGAGAAGCAAGAAGTGACTTAATGTTCCACTACTAGAATGGGTGCCTCACCATTGTAACTATGTACTTGGACATTTCACCTTATAATTGAATATCAATGATCCAACACATTTTCATGCATGTATTATGAATGTATTAGGACTGTTATTTAGATGTTTTATATATATGTTTTGTTCATATATACTAAGGAAATTGAACTATTTCGGTATCCTGGGTACTTATCTTGTTCAAGGTGTGTTGTATGTGGTTTAATGATCATTGTGTCTATGTGATATATTTCGATAAATAACTAATGAATATTTATGTTCTCATTTGTCTCTCTTAGGTTAGTACTATTACTTCCTTCTAAAGGCTCATTTTTGTCTCCCCCCTCATGAAATTCTCCTTTTACACATTACAATCGGTGTTCCATAATGTCAACTTACTTTCTTGTTCAAGGGTTATGTATATAATCTCTTATGATATTCATTAAAACCAAGGAGAAACTTATAGTTATGGCAGTTGGGTCGATACTTTGGATGGGGCTCCCACTCCAAATGGTGTGAGGTCTAATTAGGAATTCATATCAGGGAGACCCCTAGTATGTTGGTGGTTTCCAACACCGTCAACAATACCATACTAATTAGGGTATCCTATAATATATTTAACATCAAAATCAAGGTACAATTCATAGAAATCCCAAGGATTCATTTACCATCCCATTCATTTTTCACCGTCGATAATTGCGGGATCGCCAAGGTGAATCTTAAATTCTTTTTAACATATGCTTCTGTTCACCCTAAGAGAACAAAAAAATTTAAGGTCTATGAGGAAAATGAACTGTTTTCCTCCTATGGAGTGATTTGTTAAGCACACTAAAGAAGTATTTGAGGTATACTTACTAAATGGAAGGTTGAAGCATAAAATTTGACTCTCAAGGAGGAGGACCCAACTCCATTTTGACAATGGTTTCAAAAATTTTACCGAAAAATGTAGAAACTTAGTGGAAAGCCTCACTGAGAAACATAGATTGACCAAAAAATGGGAAATTTATCGTTTTAACCTCAACAACTACTCCACTTATTCTAGTGGTTGGATGCAATCCAACACAATAGATTCTTCCCTAGTAGATATTAGGGATCACATTATTGAGAAATGTAACTAGTATCAGTCTTAATAATTATATTTGAGTCATGATGTAACATATTTATCAAAATAAAGAAAGAGGAAAATTATTTGTAAAATAAATTATTTACCGGTATGTTTCATGCTTTATTTATTTAGTTTCTAGGTAAAATCACCCATTGTGTTCTTTTAGGTTTGAGTCATGAGTCTATGTCCTTTTCATTATGGTCTAGAAAATTACTGGTAATTTTGTATGAAAGAAATAAAATTATATTGATGTAATATGGTCATCTACTCCACCACCATCAAATTATCCTGCTGACTCTACAAGTTTTCCTCAAGATCCTCATATCGACCTCAAAGAACAACTTTCAATCTACAATTTTTAAGGTTAAAAAGAGAAGTTCGAAAAGAGTAAAAGAGAAGAAATATCACAATGAAGAAGAAGATTCCCTTGCCCAATAAGAAAGAGGCCAAAATTATGTCATTTTTCCACATGTGAAAAGTAGACTAAGGCATGTTGTAGGGCTTAAATTGCAGGATAAAAATCTTAGGATTATAAAGAGGCCTGAGACCCTAGTGTTGTGAAGATAAATCCCCTTTGCAGATAGAGGTGATATCTCTAGCCCTAGTGTGGGTCTAGAAACTTGCGATACCTTCTAGTGCAAGCTTCGTTAGCTAATATTCAAAATGAGACAAGAAAGGAGATAGCGTTACCTTTTCATGATGTTATGCTTGAACACTTTGATAGTGGCCTTGATTCATGATCCCTCAAGCTCGTTCCTCACTACTAGTGGCATAATATTACCTGAAGGAGATCAATTTGCAATATAAAACGTAATCCAATACATAATATTCATGAACATCAAATATCTAATAGATCAAGGAGAATTAGAGTATTTGTGCAAATGACTAGACAAATATAGAAAACATACATCAGATGTTTTATTAATGAATATAAAATAGAGAACTTACAACCCAGGCCTTGATGTCGGAGGCCTCCCTTTGGTGATGTCTAAATCCTTCACGGAAGCTATAAATCATCCCTTCTCCCAAATATCTTAGGCATTATCACAATACAGGAGTGTAAAGGGAATGAATGATCTTACTAGCCCAATAATGACCAACCAATATTGGAGGGATGGGGATCAATTTATAGGAAGGGAGAAGAGGTTGGAATCCCATGAAATGAGGAGGAAGGTCCACTCTCTAAGGGATAAACCCCCATTGATAAGATAAAATCTCTAAAATCATAGAGCTTGACCTTATCACCACTGAATAACAACCAACTCGCCGCCCTGGAGCCTCTAGATGTCAAACCTTCCCCTCCATTTTGAGGAAACACTACCAGAAAGGGATCAACAAGGTTTTCCAAGAAAAAAAGCATTGATAGCACTAGGCTAGAACTGTTAACCTACCATTAGCATGGGTAGGCCACTAGAGAAGCACGTTGACCCTGAAATTTAGGTTTTTGGCCAAGTCTCTCCAATAATATTTCAAGGCATATTTATTTGATTCTTCAGGAGATATCATTGTGTATTTTTTCCTAGGTGGATATACTGCATAGGACCTATCACAGGGCACTTCAGGATCATGGATAGGAAGTGAGAAGGGTGAAAAATTATTGTGTAACAGATGCCCCCTAAAGCATGAAGGCATAATGGGGAGTGATGGGTGAAACTCTTTATCAACCGAGACAAAAGAACTCGAAATACTGCTAGGAAACCTGCCAAATCAATAAAAATACAATATATGACATCTCTGATGTGAATATTCCTAATAACATATCTATGGACTAGGCATCAAATAACGTATGAACCCATGGCATGGTCACAACCATCTATCTAAAATAGCTCATGGAAAAAGATCCACGGTATGGTCACAACCATCCGTATAGACATGATCATATGTACAATCATGAATAGTCAACAACTCCATGCAACCTAGATAATGAAAAAGGTGATACATGGTCTTTTTTGCAATCTCAATCTACCCAACATATGAATCTAGCCATGTAAATATATGATTTGATGTCGAACATGGTAGAAACCACCTAATTACCGGTCAATGATGAAAAGCATTAACAGGCACGAGAGAAACCACCAATAATTAAGATTTACCTCAAGGTACAACAACACAATCCACAAGTTTGAATAAATGTGTTGAAGCCAAACACTTGTAGAATCATTCGATCGAAGGCCAATGATGCGAACCTATCGTTGAACACAAAGAACTTGCCATTGAGGCATGCATGCTCCAAGGTACTGAAAAGGAGTTTCTAAATCATCTTCCTATATAATTAGCTGAGGACGATAGGAAGTGATCCATTGAAGGAGGACCATAATGATTCCCACATCATAGACACGAAAAGACGAATATATCAAGATAATAGGAGTGATTCAGGACTGTAACAGAGAAGGTCAGATAAGCAGAGGATGTTTGGTTTGGACAAAAAGGACTTCTCTTGAACATATCAACAAAAAAAATCTAGAGTGTGGCAACATTTGAATCAAATGGGATCAAAAGCCATGATGAAAAAAATGGTGATCGAATAAGGGGAAAATGGATTTCCCAAACCTAGGAGGAAAAAAATATAAATGAAGGATATCCCAACTCGCATGAACTGCAAATGAGTGTCATGTTCAAGAGCGACAAGCTTCCAAAAACATACAAGATGTTTCACTTTCAATTTCCCTCGTTATCGCTAATGAGTACCTCTTTATTTTTAATAGCCAACGTGAAGATCATATCATATATTAATCGTATAAGCCTCATTATTTGAATGAATCCATCCTAGTAATTTTAACGAGACCTAGGAAGGAGGAACTCGATCTCATCATGGTGACAAGTCTTTCGTCGTTTAATTATTAACGAGTCTGACGAAAGGATAACTCGGTGTATTTTTCATGTTTAGGGAGTTTGAAAAAGAAACATAAAAGAAAACTCCATCATGTCCCTTTTCATAAATCGTCCCTCGAAATCCGAAAAGGTAGAAAACAATAACTAACATAACAACTTGACCATGTTCGATCAAGGTATTCCTTTTTCATAAATATTAATTCTCAGCCTGAAAAAGGGGTAAACATATATTGAGACCACGTCAATTCATTTACTTTAACGAGTTCAAACTGACAAGTACTCGTAAATATTTTCGTTTTTCAAGAGTCATAAAAGGGTTGAAAGGTGACTCCAGAGGGGTTCCTTTTTCATTTATTTTTTATTGCGTCCAAAAAAGAGATAAAATAAAACTTGTTTGCATAAAAAATAATCATTGTTAGTGTAAAGATCCTATTACTGCACAAAAAATGACAAACATCATTAATATCAAGGAAAAAATAATAAATCAATGGAGAAAATATCTTCAAAAATATTTAAATAGACAAAAAGTAAATTCATTTCCACAATTCTATTTTGAGTAAATTGTGAAAGTGCACTTGACCCCTTTTCCCTTCGAATTTCAGATCAGTGGTGTGGCTGATCCAGGACACCGTTCAGCAATATGTCAGTTATAGGTAAGAGTTCAAAATCTCCTCTTCATTTTAATTCCATTCTTAAGTAGTTTAGCTTAGAATTTTTTTTATTTGGGGGGGGGTTCAAAATTTTATTTTCGCTACGATCAACGCGGATTCAAGCTTTGGATTCACATTGGTCTCTCTTAGCTCGAAAGGAGACCATGCCACCAGCGTCGTTTCAAATTTTGTAGTCGCACTAATCGCGGGGTAGAATTTAAAATAAGGAATTCTCCAATTTTCAATGGTTTATTTCCAAAACTACTCCAATGAAAGCTCTTAAAATGTCAATTAAATTTTTTTTGCAGGTGATTTCAACGACGATGGTCATTGAATGGAAAGAAAGAGGCCATGAGGTGGAATACCACCAAGAACTCTAGGACCCAAATTATGTAAATGCATTGTGGATTGCTAAACTTCTTCCAAAAATTAGGGTTAACAGCTCAGCTAGAGCTACTTGAGTATTTGATTGGGCTATGGAATGTGGATCACCAAATATTCATAATTGGAGACTAGGAAATTTAGTTCAACTTCATGGACATCTAATTCATTACAGGGTTATCCGGGAGAGGGGAGAGAATCCAACTCTCTGGAGCTCGCGTTGAAGGTGAGAGTACCAGTATTCTCATCTAGAGACACTGTCGTGGGGCTAAAAAGACTTAGAGCATGAAGGTAGATATATCCTCTATCACAATTATTCCCTTACGCACAATATTACATTGCATGGCTCGAGTGTCCAGAGCCCAGGTGTTGCATGAGGCAACGAAGTTTCAATTCCAATACGCAGTGGAATTTCTGGCTCCTACTATGTTTAACTGGCGTGAGGGGTTATTGGCTAATATGAAAATCCAATTGGCCAAGTGCCAAGCCGGTCGGCTGAAAAAATTTGGGTATGGGTCCATCATGGTTTCCTTATTTCTGGAGAGGGTTCCCTTATTTTAGTATCAGCAGTTGGAGATCCATGATCCAGCTCGAGGGACCCGAGGCCGTTGAGATGGTGAAAAATCATGCCTCGTTAGGGAGGGGGCCAACACATGCATTTCCTGACCGCGTTCTTCAGTTGGTTGCGCCATCAGAAGATCGTGGTTTAGGACTACGCATTCGTAGGAATTAACTTCAGAGGAGACCCAGATATACCTCTTTCGCTAGGTGAACATTGGTATGATGCAGGTAAAAAAAAAAAAGTTGGATTTTTTACTTTTTAATGTTTTTGGTATGTATTACAAGGTCTAAACTTATGATTTTTATAGATTCAGGATTAGTAAGACCAAATGATATGTCTCTGATTACCAAGAGAGTGGTATTACAGGTCGAGGATGCTCCCTATGAGGAGGGGGCAGATCCAGTAGTAGAGATGGATTGTAATCTAACATGCTTGACTAGGGGCATACCAGAATACATAAAATTTGACAAGATCCCACTCCACTATCAGATTTATACCGTGGGGGTCCCAGGATGATTGCGTCACTTACTCTAGTGAGTGATCTGATCAGTCACATGCTATCATGAGCATCATGTGGGCGGATAACAACCTTTAGTTTTTTTTTTCTTACATTGTTGTAGGCTCACAACACCATTGTTTCATAGAACACAATATTTTTGAGATTTTTATGTTTACATATGACACATATGTCTATCTAGAACATAATTTTCTAATGTATCTATTAATGCATTTGAATTGTGTGGAATGTGTTGATATGTAATGCAGTCAAAATTTCTTTCCAGTAATCGAACACGTAAATACATGCACAAAATTTGAGGGTTTCTAATCGAATAATGACCATTCAATTGTAACATAATGAGTTGCGAGTCCACCTTGACAAATAAATATCTGATACCGAGAGAAATCACATCAGACAATAGTTCGATAACTGCACTATATTCAACAATATTATAATTTTTTCAGCCCAGACAAATACCTTGCAAATTAACCAACTCGCCATCAGGGGAAAATTTTCCCATTCTGTAGAAGATAGATTCTATGTGCTACAAATGGCACCATCAAAAAAACTAGCATACTGGTTTGATGACATCTACAAACCAAGTGGAACACGTGGTAAGAAGAGGAAACATGTTTTCAAAGCAAATAATCACACCAAGACATCTAAAAATCACACTAAATAATAACACGCTAATGTTCAAGGTACCATACTTGCGATCAAGCATAACACTTTTTCAGATAGAGCCAATTCCGAGGCCCAACCAATTGATTACCTTCATAATCTGCTATCTCATAAGCATCTCTTTCCAATACACGTTGAACGATATAGGGTTTGTGCCACATTGGCTTGAGCTTCCCAACTCCCAATTTATTGTGGGCTTGATCATAGAGGAGGAATAAGTCACCTTCAGAGAAAATTCTAGGGTTGACAGATTTGTCGTACTAAGCCTTAAATCATTTATTTTGTGCTTCAATGACTAAAGTAGTAAGTATTCGAGTCTCATCGAGACACTCAAGGTAAAGCAAATGTTCCTCTTCAGGTGAAGTACCAGGAAGTAGCTCGACGGCTAGCTTCAGAGAAGGGATTTTGCACTCGATCAGGAGTGTTTCTTCCAGACCATACACAAGTTGAAAAGGTGTAAATATGGTAGCCTTCTTAGTGGAAGTTCGGTAAGCCCACATAGCTGAGAAGAGCATGAGATTCCAATCTCGCTTGTGTCTCCCAATGGTTCGCTGAAGCATTTTCACCAAAACCTTGTTAACATCTTCGACTTGGCCATTGGCTTGTGGATAGTAAGGAGTGATGCAACCGTGGTGTAGCCCCAGCTAAGAAGTAAGATCTTTCATCATATGATTTCAAAAATGAGAGCCATGGTCAGTAACAATGGATGTCGGGACACCAAACCGAGCTATGACATGATTAAACAGGAATTGTGTCGCAGTTTGACCTTCATTATCATATGTAGGCATCGCCTCGGCCCACTTTGTAAAATAATCGATGGCGAAGATAATATAACCATGCCCCCTAGCCGAGCAAGGGTTATAGGTCATGAAATTGATGCCCCATTTTGAAAATGGACCGATGGTCACAACTGGGTGCAAAGGTGAGGGCAAGGCGCTGATGCAGGAGCATCGGAATTAGCCAGCAATGTAGAGGATTGTCCACATGTTGTGGCTAACCGCAGTGAAACTCATTGACTGTTTGGTCAAATTCGGTTTTACCGAGAAGGATAGACTTCATAAATAGTTTGTCAATGAAATAAATGTGACTGTTTTATTTAAGATATTAGTGATAAGATTTGTTAAAAGCAGGTGTAACCAAGAGTGAGAAAATAGGAGATTTTGTTAAGATCTTTAGGGAAATTAGGAGAGTTTGTTAGATATTATTAAGTAATGTGAAAATCGCTACGAGCGAGAGAGAGTGTGTGTGAGGATTTGAGTTTGGAGTGAGATTTCAGATTTGATGAGTGTGACAGTGTATTGAATATTTGATTCTGGAATAATTAAGGAAAAGCGAGGTTCTGTTTGTTGTTTCTGTATATTATGAGCGCAATTTTATTCTACCCAAACCGAATGATAAATGATGGAACTTGAATATTTATGTCTACGTAAATGATTTAAGCGGTTTTGATCTGTGTTTTTATTGGAAATCGTATGAATTCTGTAATTGGTTGTAAATCGGGCGATGTCAAATTTGGTAAGTTAGAAAAGCCTTTATACAAAGAAATAGTCTAAAAAGACTTCGCAGACCTTTTAAAGTGGAGTTGAATTACATTGCAATTTAATGTTGGATTGAATCAGGTCCGAAAGTGGTCTCGCGTTGTGCAAATCGAACAATATTAAATCTGCGATTTCCGATTCTGATTTGAATCGCATCGGAATTCTGAAGAGTGAGTAAGGGAGGTGGTGCAGTTGCGATTTTCGATTTCCGATCGGATCGGATCGGAACATTTGGTAGTCAATAAACATATGTAAATGTGGCTGGTATTAATCGCCGATCGATCGCTTCGGAGGAAATGGTAAGCGATATATATATGTTGTAATATTGTATCGGGCTGCGATTGCGATTATTATTATCGCATCGGAACAATGGATTTCATTGTGAAAAGCGTTAAAGCGCTCATATAAAGGGGTTCGATATTTATAAGATTGTTAATGGCTTTCTTTTAATTATATTAAAGGAATTGGGTTCGATAGAAAATTAAAAGAGATATTTTGGGTTTAATTATTCCTTTGTGGGTTTCATGAAAAAGTGAAAAGTCCAGCGCTACTGCTGCGTGCGTCAGACGCCTTCTTTTTGAGAATAGATTTGGAATTCATGACATGTTTAAATGGAAAGAATGCAATATTTAAAAATAGACAGCCAAAAGTATCTTGGGAAAAGGATTTTCTGGGTGGTCGCATAACCGGACATGTGACCACCACAGGCCCTGGAGTGATAGCTGTTAAGAACTTTCTCAGCTTCCTCTAGTGCCAAACATCGACGGAGGATGGAATCAACACCAGTGTGATAAAAAGTATATCCAATAATGTGATAGGGTTGGGACTGGTGATGAATCCGTCGCCTCTTAGAGTGAGATAGCTCTAGTCGAAAGTTTTGTGTTTGGAGATAAATGATGAGATCTCCATATCAATGGTCAAGAGTACTAATGAGAAAGATTGATTCATCTGGAATCAATTCTTCGAAGGGTGTGGGATCAAACATAGTGGGAAGATCACAGATCATCTCAGAAAAGACAAGTGATTTCTTCGATTTGGTTGCAGCAAACTCTAATTCTAATTCTTGGAGAATAACAATCCATTTCAAGTATTTTCACCTAAGAAACTGACGTGTAATAATGTAAGTCATGGGGTTGCAGTCAAAAATCACTATAGTTTTACGCAGGATAATGTAATGATGAAAACGTTGAACAACATGAACAATGACCAATACGAGTTTCTATACATGAGCATAGCAGGTCTCAACATCGAAATATTGGGGCTCGGGTAGTAAACTATATATTCTTGATTGTTATCATCTTCCTAAACCAGCACCATACCAATAGTGCCTTCTACGACGACCAAATATAGGAAATAATCGCAATGATAGTCGAGAGGATGCAATAAAGGAGAACTGATTAGGGATTTCTTCAAAGCATCGAAATAATCTTGGGAAATTTCATCCCAAATGAATGGGATTCCCTTTTTCAATAAGGGAGTAAATCCTTTGGCAAGCTTGGTGTATTTTGGGACGAATCAACGAATAAATTGGCCTACCCCTGGAAGCTTTGTAGTTAATGCATGGGAGAGGGATGAGGAAAATTGATAATTGCCTCAAATTTATGAAAATCACTTTAAATTTAATCCTTTGAATTTGGGAACTAAAGAAGACACATTCTCCTAAACTTTCAAATCAAACAAATTGTGATTTTATATTTGACATTAAATTGACGGTGATTTCAGTAAGTGCAACGATAACCAGTGCAATGGAAAACAACTTCAAAAAAAATCTAGAGGCAATTGGAAAAGGAGTTTGAACTAACTGTAATAGAATTCTAAAAAAAATCCTATTAATTCTTTGACAACGATCACAAGTGACCATCGAAGGGTAATTGACCTAGAAGACCTAGAAAACAGTTAAACTTCACTCTAATTCACAAGCAAGTCAAAGAAGCAAAACCAACCATTCAAAAAACATGAACAATCTAATCACAAAGGAAGGATGCCATTCATGTTGGAAATACTGAGAGGGGGGTGAATTAGTATTTCTTTTCAATTGTTATTTTTACCAGTTAGATCACTTATATTTAGAACACAAAATGAAAAATAAGACTAAATGCTTTTATTAATTTATTCTTTATCATAAATCAAGTACAATATATTTAGGGCTCCAACCCTAGATGAAGACACCAATATTCAATCTCCCAGGCTCCAACCTTGTCAATTCTGAGGCACCAACCTCAAGGGCTCCAACCCTATATCTGGTACAAGCTCCAACCTAGTCTCTTGAGGACTCCTATCCTCTAGGGCTTCAACCCTATCTTCCAAGGTACCAACCTTGTCAATTCTGAGGCACCAACCTCAAGGGCTCCAACCCTATCTTCCAAGGCACCAACCTTGTCTCTATGAGGCTACAACTTCCTGCTTCATTTCCTCAACATATATTTGTTTATACTTACGGCTCCCAATGTCTTTTGCAACGAGCCCTGACAATCTTTACAAGGGTCTTCAATAGGTCTTAAATAGTACTTCCAAATAAGCTACTTCAACAAACCCTTAATAACAATACTAAAAAATAACTTCCCACAATGCCAATCCAAGTCTTCTTTGAAAATCCTTTAGTAGCCACTTTAAAAGTTCTCCAATAGTTGCTTAGGCAAGCCTTACGAGAAAAGTGCCATTTTGGTTCTCATAATACCTTACCACAGGTTCTATAACAAGTTTGAATCAAACTTCAACAAGGGATCCTTCAATGTTTCTTGCTTCAAGAATTCTGAAGGTTGCTCCTTCAACCACCAAAATTCCACATAGCTGATTACTCAAAGTCTAAAGAAGATTGTTCCAAACTATCACGAAAATATGCAACTAATCCGAGCTCTAAAATATGTGACTGTCCAAGCTATATAATGTTGCCACAGTTCTAGTTTCTTACAAGACATTTTCACAGGTTGATTCTGAAATTAATCTCCAAAATTGTGTTCAAAATCTGAGGCTTCTTCAAGGCTTTTTTTTGCACTGCAATGTAAACTGTCCAGGTGACTGTTTGCTGGTAGTTCGAGCTTGAATTAGCCCCCAACAGGTGACCCTTTTACAAATCCAAGCTCTAGAGATCTGATGCTTCAAAAGATGATTGTTCTTAAAGTTTGAACCTCACAAATGTAAGTTTGTTTGTAATTTCTGAAGTGGACTGTCCAACAAGGAAAACAAAAAAACAAACAGTAATATATCCTTTTAAAATATGCCCAAACTGTAATTTTTTTCTTCACCTTAGAATCCTGTAACTACTGTATTTCTTCACCGAAATGTTATGGCTAGAATGATGTGTCTAACGTCATATATATGCTAGTTTTACCTCCAATGAAGAGACATGTCTCTTGAGGGAACATGACAGCCTACACAAGTCGGCGAGGCAAAAATAATATTTTTTCCAACTTATAAATTCAATTTCTCACAATCTAGGAGGAGTTATGAGGCGTATAATATCTCGTTAGAAATGGAAAAATATCCTCTACAAGATGATGTCAATTTCATCCTTGGGTGAGGTCATTTTCCCATCAAGAAAATTATATTTGTGAAACTTTCATTATTTTTCATGGAAGCCATTAGGATTTTATTTTTACGTATTTAATTTTTAGGGATCCTTCATCATAGACTTAGTCCATTAAGTTTGTTAGGATTAGATCTTCTTCATGACCTTCAACAATAGTCAATTCATTTAGGCTTTGGGCTTCTTCATCAAGAACATGGATGTCATATAGCAGGAATTTCATGGTAAGCCTTCTTTTTTATCATAAATCATACACTATGAGCATCTAGAATTTCATTAATGCACTCATGTACTTAGGGTCAAGTCAAGTAGATAGGGTTTAGGTCTCCTAGGGTTTGCATGAGGTTAGGGAAACAATACAAGAATATTTTCCATCTCCAACAATGCCATATTGACATCAATGACAACCTTAACCAACAATCTCCCCCTTTGTCATTGATGGCAATATTCTTGACCTTCCAACATTCTCTCCCCCTTTGACATCAATGGAAACGGGGTGCCCAAGTACTCCCCCTATAATTTTCTTCTCTTCATCAATAATAATTCTTCATAAGTATGTTTCTCCCTGTGTCATGGTGTTCTTCCTTTTGGAAATGTGGTCCATGATATATTTCATTTCTTCGTGTGATGAACCAACTCCCTGTGCCCTCATAAACTCTTCTAGCTCAAGAAATATTGCTTGCTTTGTGATATAATGGAATAAATTTTCAACAATGGTCCATCGGGTGAGAAGGGATTGTGTTCTTCAATGATCCCAAGAAATGATCTAAAAGATGATTGTCCATGTAGGGCCCTTTCACAGAATGATCAAAAACTCCCCCTAACTGTATGCATGGTTTCCTCACCATCAAATACTTGTAATATCAAGGATGACTTCATCTAGTCAACAACATGTGTTGTTGGCTGGAGTGTTCAAGAGAGTTTCAGACCCAATTTTCTTCCTTCTCCATACTTGTGTAACTTTATTCTCTAGCTTGTTTGTCATGGTTTTAGCTTGTTTAGGAATCCAAGTCAAGTTACAATCGCGTGCCATATGTCCAATGTTATGGAAATTTAAGAACTCTATATTGTTCATGAATAATAAATCATGACTTCTTCTTGCAAAATTGCTTCTAGGAGATTGACGGGGACCATTATATTTGTCTCTATGATATGCCCTACAATATTTTTCCATGTGCCCAAAGTTTGTACAAGAATAGCAATAACCATGAAATATACTTTGGTATCTCGGCGATCGAGTTTTCCTTGATGTACTTCTAAAGTATTTTTTCCTTGGGATTCCTTGATGATATTCATTTCCTTTTGTATTCTTGACACCATCTGCAAGTCTCCTTGGAGTATAATTTCTTCCGTTGTTGTCTTGATTCTTCTCCTTGCCTTTGCTAGAACTGGGAGCATCAACATTTCTTTCTAGGTTCCTCGCATCTTTGTTGTTTGAAGCATTATCATTCTTTCTTGAGGATTCACTTGCATAGCCAAGACCTGATTTATCAAGGGGAGACCTTTGATGACTTAAAATGTCATCTAGGGTTTGAGAGCTTTTCAATTTCTTATTCAACAAGTCAACTTCCTTTTTAAGAAAGACAATTTCTTCTTTCAACTTTTCACAATCTTCATCTTTCATAAGTAGTTGCTTCTTCATTTCTTCCATCATCCTTGTTGCTTCATGTGCTTCAATTTTAAGGGAGATGATATTTGATTTCATCATGAAGACTTCTTCATTCTCCTTTGCTAGACTGCTATCCATTTCTTCTTTTATTCTTGTAGCTTCACATGTTTCAGCCTTGAGAAGATTGATGTCTGATTTTAGTTTCAAGATTTCTTCATCCTTTTCGTCTAGTTGGCATATCATGGCATTTCTCTCCTTTTCTGCTTCATTAACTTGTCCTTCTATGAATGCCAAAGTTTCCATAACCTTCTTAGCTCCTTGCACTTGTTTCCTTGCTTCTTCTAGTTGAGATCTAAGAGAGGAGACCTCTTCCTTGTATTGACCAATCTCTGCTTCAATACTGTTCAAGCTCTTAAGTCTTTGTTCAAGGTGGCTTGACAAAGTTTCTTCCCTTTTCTTTGCCTTATCCAATTGATTTGTCATAGATATGACTTCTTCATGATTCTTTCTTTTGTTTTGATGAAATTCCTCTTTAATTTTGGTGAGCTCCTCATCTCTTTCTTGTACTTGAAGATTGACAAAGTCAACTTCCTTCCTTGTCTTGTCTTGGTTACCACATTGCATTTTCTTCTTAAGTTCCTCATTTTCCTTATTCAAACAATTAATCTCTTCCATGGAAGCCATAAGTTTATTCAGGATATCTTCTTCAAAGTCTTCTTTATTCTCTTCATCTTCTATGTCTTATTTAGCCTTGTTGTCATCTCTCTTATCTTCAGCTTCCTTGACGAATTCTAGACTTCTTTCTTGTTTTCCATCATCTTCTTGACTAGAGATTATTTTCAATGCTCCTTTTGAGTGAAGATCATGAATTTTGTCCCATATGACTTTTTTTGATGAACATTTTTCAAAATTGGCCTTCACAGAATTTGGTAACCCATTCAAAATTGTCTTCATTTCTCTTGTATTGTACTCCTTGGATTCTTCATCCATCGTTTCATTAGTAATAATTGATTTCCAAACTTCAATTCCTTGAGTCTTCAAGAAATTCCTCATTCTTGCCACCCATATATCAAAGTTTCCATTGAACAATGGGGCCTTCGGAAAATGATTGACTACAATTTCGATGGTTGAGGAACACATATCTTTAGGAGGATTGGAGACTTTCTTCCTTGGCTTTTCCATTTGTGTTCTAATGATCAACCATCAAGTTGTTAGGCTTTGAGTGAAGGTACTGGCTCTGATACCAATTGTTGGAAACATTAAGAGGGGGTGAATCAGTATTTCTTTTCAATTGTTAATTTTACCAGTTAAATCACTTATATTTAGAACACAAAATGAACAATAAGAAAAAATGTTTTTATTAATTTATTCTTTACAGTAAATCAAGTACAATATATGTAGGGCTTCAACCCTAGATGAAGACACCAATATTCAATCTCCCAGGCTCCAACCTGTATTTTCCAAGCACCTACTTGGACTTGCAAGGCTCCAACCTTGTCAATTCTGAGGCACCAACCTCAAGGGCTCCAACCCTATATCTGGTGCAGGCTCCAACCTGGTCTCTTGAGGACTCCTATCCTCTAGGGCTCCAACCCTATCTTCCAGGGCACCAACCTTGTCAATTCTGAGGCACCAACCTCAAGGGCTCCAACCGTATCTTCCAAGGCACCAACATTGTCTGTATGAGGCTCCAACCTCTTGCTTCATTTTGTTAAGATATATTTGGTTATACTTACAGCTCCCAATGTCTTCTTCAACGAGCCCTGACAATATTCAGCTTACTCTTCACTGTAATCTATACATCACGTCATCAATGACAACCTTGATCTCTTATAAGGTGTCTCCACTGCTCTTCATGTCACCCAAACAGAAACTTCAATGTCACCTCATGATGATATAAACAATGCATCATGGTATCCAATAAGGCTTCTTCACAAGATGTCTTCAATCTGCACATAGATCCTTCTTCAAGGTCACTCCATGAGGGCTTCAATCATGGTTTCCAAGAATGTCTTCAAGCCAGCTTCTACAAGGGTCATCAATAGGTCTTCAATAGTACTTCCAAATAAGCTACTTCAACAAACCCTTAATAAAAATACTAAAAAATAACTACCCCCAATGCCAATCCAAGTCTGCTTTGAAAATCCTTTAGTATCTGCTTCAAAATTTCTCCAATAGTTGCTTAGGCAAGCCTTACGAGAAAAGTGCCATTGTGGTTCTCATAATACCTTACCACAGGTTCTATCACAAGTTTGAATCAAAAATTCAACAAGGGATCCTTCAATGTTTCTTGCTTCAAGAATTCTGAAGGCTACTCCTTCAACCACAAAAATACCACAGAGCTGATTACTCAAATTCTAAAGAAGATTGTTCTAAACTATCACGAAAATATGCAACTAATCCGAGCTCTAAAATATGTGACTGTCCAAGCTATAGAATGCTACCACAATTCTGGTTTCTTACAAGACTTTGCCATAGGTTCATTCTGAAATCAATCTCCAAAACTGTGTTCACAATCCTAGGCTTCTTCAAGGCTTTTTCTGCACTACAATGTAAATTGTCCAGGTGACTATTTACTAGTAGTCCG
Source organism: Pinus albicaulis (assembly GCA_034641835.2). Classification (NCBI taxonomy): domain Eukaryota; kingdom Viridiplantae; phylum Streptophyta; class Pinopsida; order Pinales; family Pinaceae; genus Pinus; species Pinus albicaulis. Next base: position 900,932,546 of record CM076580.1, read on the forward strand.
AGCTTGAAATAGCCCCCAACAGGTGAACCTTTTACAAATCCAATCTCCACAGATCTGATGCTTCAAAATATGACTATTCTTAAATTTTGAACCTCACAAATGTAAGTCTGTCAGTAATTTCTAAAGTGGACTGTCCAGCAAAGAAAAAAAAAAACAAACAGTAATATATCCTTTTAAAAATATGCCCAAATTGTAATTTTTTTCTTCACCTCAAAATCTTGTAACTACTGTATTTCTTCACCGAAATGTTATGGCTGGAATGATGTGTCTAACATTATATATATACTATTTTGACCTCCAACGAAGAGACATGTCTCTTGAGGGAACATGACAGCCTACACAAGTCGGGTAGGCAAAAATAATATTTTTTCCAACTTATAAATTCAATTTCTCACAATCTAGGAGGAGTTATGAGGCATATAATATCTTGTTAGAAAGGGAAAAATATCCAGATGATGTCAATTTCATCCTTGGGTGAGGTCATTTTCCCATCAAGAAAATTATATTTGTGAAACTTTCATTATTTTTCATGGAAGCCATTAGGATTTTATTTTTACGTATTTAATTTTTAGGACTCCTTCATCATAGACTTAGTTCATTAAGTTTGTTAGGATTAGATCTTCTTCATGACCTTTAACAATAGTCAAGTCATTTAGGCTTTGGGCTTCTTCATCAAGAACAAGGATGTCATATAGCAGGAGTTTCATGGTAAGCCTTCTTCTTTATCATAGATCATACACTATGAGCATCTAGAATTTCATTAATGCACTCATGTACTTAGGGTCAATTCAATTAGATAGGGTTTAGGTCTCCTATGGTTTGCATGAGGTTAGGGCAACAATACAAGAATATTTTCCATCTCCAACAATGCCATATTGACATCAATGACAACCTTAACCAACATAATACATCCAACAATCTATTGAAATTTCAACCTTAACTTCTTTTGTTGTGTCATCTACTTCATCTCAATCTGTTCATCCAAGATCATCCAATCCTACTCCTTCTATATTTTCTACTACCACTCTTGTAGCTTCTCATCAAGAAACTCAAACTCCCTCTTCACCTCAATATTCACCCCAACCTCCACCTTCAATTTAGCCTCCAGCTTTAATCAATACACATATTATCCATTCTCATATACCCATCATGGCAGCAACATATGCTTTAATTTTTCTTCGAGGTAATTGCTTAACAACATGTAGGCATGATGAATGCTAGATTTTACCTTCAAGAAGTAGATGAAGAGAAAGATAAAATGAGGTTATTTTCTCAAAGTCTTACTGGTGAGGTTAGGAAATGTTTCCAAGAATTTCCCCCTACGAGTATTAATGACCTCCTTGCATTCCATTAGTATTTCCTTAATATATGGGACATTAAAAATAAACCCCTTTAAATCCTATCAAAATATGAAAGAATTAAAAGGGCACTTGGAGAAAGTGTACAATATTATTTCACTATATTTAACAATGTTTATAATGCAATTCCTGCAAACATAAAACCCCCTCAAGGTCTAGCCTTAATAAAATTCCCTAATGGCTTTGAGGCATATATGTCTTATCAGATAAGAGAAAGAAAATATGCCACCCTAGAAGAAATGCAAAGAGATGCAGTGAGTGTAGAAGCCAACTTATTAGCTAAAAGAGCTAGAATGAGAAAAGAAAGGAGAGTAACTATGAAAGAAGAATCATCAACATCTTCTGTTGATGATAAAATTTATTCTTTAGTTAGAACAATAGGAATAATGATGGAATGAATCAATCTAACAGATAGACTTCCTCCAAGAGAAAATAAACCTGGCCCCCATAACCGAAACCAAAATGTTAGGAAAAATCCACCACAGATTAAACAAAGGGAACAAAGGAGATCAGACTAACAAATTAGACCTCCTTTATAAGAAAATTATGTTGATGAGGATGGTGAAATAGTGGAAGAAGTATAAACCAATAAAATTAATCTGATGGGAATACATGAGGATGAAATAATTTTTCGTACTCGAGAAGAACAAGAAATTTTTTAACTTTCTCAAACAGAACTTGATTCTGAGGAACCATATGACTACAAACAAGGCTTTGAGAATGCCATAATGAAATTCCATAGACAATACAACCTTAGGAGTAAGAAAAACTCAGATACCACTAGCAAGAAAACATCTGACATTCTTGGTAAGAAGACATCTGATACTGCTATTAAGAAAATTACAGATACTCCTCCAAAGAAAACTGTTTAAGTTTCAAGTAGAAAAATAGTAGAAAATTATGGTAAAAATATAGTTGATGCTACTTCAAAAATAAATCAAACAGACATCCCAACCACTAGTCAACAAAGAGAGTCTATTCCATAAGATATTACTGATAAATCCAATTTCTTAAACATGAGTGAAGGCCAGGAATCCTTCAACATTGAAAATGAGTTGGAAAAGGTAAAAATACCAATCCCTTTAACAGAGGTGATGAACAAAAAAAAATACAGATCTCAGGTAATGAAAGGTCTAAATATAGGTGAAAATAGAGACACTACCAATTTGAATGATGACCAACCTGAACTCTTATTTGGCCCAACAGTAAATGGAAAACCTTAGGAAGGAGGTGTGCCTCCTTTCTATGCTAGTCTAAATATTCATGATAAAATCCTGCATAATGCTATGCTAGATTCAGGTTCTTCACATAATTTAATGCCTAAATTTGTCATGGAAAAATTAGGACTAGACATTACTAGACCATACAAGGATTTATATTCTTTTGACTCTAGCAAAGTAAGATGCTTAGGTCTTATCAAATATCTGTGTTACTTTGGCAGAAATTCCAGCCAAGAGTTTGGTGATGGATAGTGGTTGCTGATATACCCCCCAAGTATGGCATGTTGTCATCACATTCATAGGGAGCTAAGTTGCAAGGAACCCTACAACTGGATATGACCTACGCTACCATACCATTTTTTGGTCCATAGCGGAGATTATATAGGGAAACCTTGATGAAATTCATGGTAAGTAGCCAAGAAAAGCCACACAAATATCCTTTGTACTCTGTACATTTAGACTTGGACTCATTCATTATTTACAATGAAGGGGACATCAACACTCAAGTTGTTAACCCTGAAATTGATATCTGTGAAAATTGATGAAAATAAAACAAAAGTAGTGGAATAGGACACTCAGCTGGAACCTCTTTAGAACATGGAATTTGATGGATCCTGTAGCAAATAGGGTTCTGGAGCTGGAGCGTGGGTTTCAAATACAAAAAATAATAATGCTGAAGGCCATTCATACAAGCTCAAATTTCAATGTACTAACAATATAGTTGAGTATGAAGCACTTATACTAGGGTTACAATTATTGAAAACACCGGGTGCTAAAATAATATCCATTCATGGAGATTCTGAGCTAATCATAAAACATTTAAAAGGAGAATACTCTGCAAAACATCCTATACTAAGAGCATACATAAATGTTTTGCAGGATTTTCTAGAGAGTTTTGTGGAATATGACCTTTTTTCAGTCCCTAGGAATAAAAAAAATATTGCTAATAGTCTTGTTTTTTCTTCCAGTACATGTTAAATGCCACATCCTAAACGACAATATACAGTGGAAGTGAAACACATGCCAACTGTTCCAGATATTGTTAGATATTGGCAAGTGTTTGGAAATGATAAACACATAGAGAAATTTCTGCAATCTAAGGATGAGTTTGAAGACAATAGTATAGATGTAGAGTGTGAATTAGAAGATAAAATAGTTGTACATTCTGATTTAGAGAAACAGTTAGACAACAAAGATATAAATAAAACTGTAAATAGACTAGAATTTCTTGAAATAGATCCAGAAAAAGAGGAATTTGAAGTACTTCAGTTAAAGGGTAATGTTCTTCCTAGAGGTTTGGTTCCATTAGAAGAATTTTTTGTTTTTAATGATGTAGCTAAGAAACCTAATATTGAGCCTGCAAGGGAAGATGTAGAATAATGCAACATAGGTAGTGAAAAAAACCCAAAAATGATAAAACTGTCTAAGTCATTACCACCCGCTAAAAAGTAGAAATACATTGCTCTATTTAAAGAATTTACTGATGTGTTTGCCTGGAACTATGAAAACCTAAAATCTTATGATACTATTATTATACATCATAAAATTCCAATTAAAGAGGATCATAAGCCCTTTAAACAAAATCTTCAGAGAATAATCCTGTACCGATGCATTTAATTGAGAAAGAAATCAATAAAATGTATGATGCTAAGATCATTGTTCCTCTTAGGTACTCTAAGTGGGTTTCTAATATAGTTCCAACAAGGAAGAAAACTGGTGAATTCAAATTATGCATAGATTTTAGAAACCTTAATTACTTATCACTAAAATACAACTATCCTTTACCTAAGATGGACCACATTTAACAAAAGGTAGATGGATATAGTAGGATTTATTTGTTAGATGGTTTCTCCTGTTACAACAAGGTTTTGGTTCACCCTGATGATCATGATAAGACAACTTTTACTACTCCATGGGGAACCTTCATGTATGTAAAGTTTCCTTTTGGGTTAATGAATGTTGGAGCCACATTTCAAAGGGAAATGGATATTTCTTTTGTTGATGAGATTGGCAATTTTATTTTTATATATCTAGATGACATCACTATTTATTCCAACACTGATGAAGAACATTTGTTACATTTGAGAAGATTTTTTGAGAAATGTAGGAGGTTTGGAATTTCACTTAATCCTAAGAAAACACTTTTTGGACTTGAAGAAGGAAAACTTCTAGGTCATATCATTTATAAAGAAGGTATTAGGATTGATCCTAGTAGAATTGAAGCTATCTTGAAAACTAGTCATCCTAGAAACTTTAAAGAACTTCAATAATTTATTGGAAAAATTAACTTTCTAAGAAGATTCATTCCCAACCTTGTAGAACTTCTCAGAAACATAATAAACATGCTAAAAGGAGATTCAAAAATAATATGGAACATTGAAGCTAGGTAATCATTTGGTCAGGTAAGACAAGCATTTCCAAAGCACCATTCCCGATCAGTCTAGATTTTACCAAATATTTTATAATATTTTCATTTGCATCTGAACACACAGTAGTAGCAGTTCTGTTACAGAAAAAAAAATGAAGGATATGAGCAACCATTTGCATTCTTTAGTAAGGCCTTGAGAGATGTTGCATTGAAATATAACATAATGGAAAATCAAATATTTCAGAGTATATATTATCCATTCTCACACAATTGATTACGTACCAAATTTTTTGGTTAAGGATATTTTGACTCAAAAAGGACCAGATGGTAAAAGAGGTAATGGATTGCCATCATTATTGAATATGACATAGAAATCAAACCCACCAAGCTTATCAAAGGAGAGGGACTAGCCAAATGGATGGTTGAGGTTAATTTTCATGCATTGGATATCAACTATGTAGCTACATTAGATAATCAAGAGGAGCATGTGACTCCAAAAATTGATGAGGATTTTATAACCTCACCCTAGTATACAAACCTCATTTTTTTTTTATTCAATTTAAATGTTTTATATTGGAAAGATGCTGGTAGAATTTTACTAAATTGTCTGTTGAAGGATGATGCATAAAGAACTATGAAGGAGTTTCATGAAGGTGACTGCGGTGGACATATGTATTTGAAACCACTGCTAACAAAATCCTTAGAGCTGGTTTCTACTGACCTACCCTTTTTCCTGATGTCCATAAGAAATTAACCTCTTGCCACAAATGGCAAATATTTGAGGGAAAAAGAAAACTATTTCCCCTACCTTTAAAACCTATATCTATTGAAAGTCCCTTCCAACAATGGGGCTTGGATTTCATAGGAGAAATCCATCCACCATCCTCTACCCAACACAAATGGATTCTCATAGCCACTGACTACTTCACCAAGTGGATTGAGGCCACACCCTCTAGACTAGCAACTGATGTCGTGATTATCAAATTCCTAGAAACCAATGTATTGTCAATATTTGGATGTCCAAATAAGTTCATTACAGATAATGTTGCAGCCTTTAAATCAAAGAAAATGGTTGATTTATGCAACAGATATCATATTAATTTGGACCATTCAACTGATTATTACCCTAAGGGTAATGGGTTAGCTAAATCTTCAAATAAAAGCTTGGTCAACATTATCAAAAAACTACTAGAAGATAACAAAATGTCATGGCACAACAAGTTGATAAATGCACTTTGGGCTGATAGGCTTACCACAAAGAAGTCAATTGGGATGTCACCGTACCAATTGGGTTATGAGATGGATGTTGTTTTTACATCTTCTTTAGGATTTCCAGTTATGAAGATAATTCAAGAATTGAATTTTGAGCCAAATGATACCTAGAGAAGGATAAATCAGACTATTCAACTACAACAATCCAGGGAACAAGTCTATAATAAAACACAGGTTATCCAGGAGAATTTCAAAAACATTTTTGACAGAAGAACCAAAGTAGATGATTTCAATTTGGGTGACAGTGTTCTAAAGTGGGATTCCAGAAGAGAAGACAAAGGCAAGGATGGAAAATTTGACAATTTGTGGAAAGGACCATATATCATTTATGCTTTCAGAGGTCACAACGCATTTTTTCTCAAAGCTTTGGATGGAACAGAGATGCATGATGGACCTGTGAATGGAAGGATGCTGAAGCATTATTTCTCACAAGAATAAAGATTTTTCTTATATCAATTCATTGTAAATACCATTTTCTTTACTATTTTGATTGGTTGACCTATTGACTAAAGTTGAAGCCCGCAGAGAAGGCCCTAAGATTTTAATTGATATGCTACCATAATCACTACAACAAGAAAAATAAATCATATGTAGACATTGATGAAATATAACATTCAAGGCTACTAATCAAAGGTTCTTGACACCTCACATGGAGAGTGCCATCTCCAACTGAAGCCACTGTTAGGGTGCTATAATTTATAGGATCTCAAGATAATTGGGTATTTCATCTCAGTTATTTGATATTGTAAATAATTCTTCAATTTTCAAATGATTTCCAATATATATATATATATATATATATATATATGAAAAGAGTGTATTTAAAAAAAAAGAATGAAAATACAAAAGAAAAATAAAGAAAAGAAGTGAAAAAGAATAAAAATAAGATAAGAACCTCACAAAATAAAATAAAAAATAAATAATACTGAAAGTGATGCGCATCTAAATGCCACTACTTGATAAGATAGTTTCATTTTTTTAAATAAACAAGGTTCTGTGCAGCTTGTTCAAAATGCCACAATCATTAGTCATTTTTTAAATCATACATCTTAATCATGGTTAAACAAGTTTAAATTTCTGTCAATTAGACCAGAGAATAAAGATTAGCCAAATTGTTTAATCTTGGCTAACGTTAGTTAGGTAGAAAAAAAAAATTATTCAATTGTTTAATCTGAATCAATGGTGAAATAAGGGTTAGGAAAGATTAGGATTTTAATTTTCATAAGAAATAAAATAGGGGTTTGCTTCTCTAAATTCACCCTTGGGAATAAATGAATAAAATGTTAGCATTAGAAAAAAATTGGAGTTAAAAGGGTAGAAGGGAATAATTTTGTTTCAAAAATAACCATCTTTTCATTTTAGCCTAAGTTTCAAAAGCATTATATAAAGACTTGCAAAGGGATAATTTTATTTTTCATATATATTCTTATCCAAAGTTTCTTAATAAAATCAAAGGTCATTACACGAAAAACTGCTTTGTCGTGTTATGGCTAAAGGGTGCACATTATTCAGTTGCATGATTATCCAACACAACAAATCAATGGTGCAGGTTCGGTTTCGGCCCCCCTCTCTATCCTATCTTTATTGTCAGGGGGGGAGGGGTTTAAAAATATGGTTTTCCCCTACCAGCTCCCACATTACGTGGTGCCTTCCCCGCATTTCGCACCCCCCCTGCCTAATACCACTAACCGCCCTCGACCCCCTCCAAAAACCACTTCCCACAAATAATAGGCACAATATCTTGAGGATCAAGTCACTCAAGCAATACAAAACAAGTCTCCTCTAAGCAAATATGTCAATACATGAGAAAATATTGATATAGAAGTGCCATGAGCCATGACAGTGCAGTTTTAGGGCATAAACTGCTACAAAAAGATATAAAAAGATGGATTTGTTGTTATATAGCTCAAACAATGTTGGGAGTGAATATCTAAGCTCCCAAACACCTTTCCAAGACAACCCAGGAAGGGTTTCCGGAAATACCCAAAATACCAAAATGTCGGAATGCAGCCCTAGGGCTGAATTGCAACTGCAAAACTGAATACTGGAAGGAGGTGGCTGAACTGATAAATAAATGAATATAACTCCTCCAAAAAAGCCTCTAAGTGAGAGGTTGACCCTAACACTGAATATCTCACCCTCCAAATCAAGCACTGAAACGTCCACTGCAAGTGCTCACTAAAATAACGCAGTCAAAGAGGGAATTTGCACTGTAGATGATGGGAATAGGTTTTCCTAGTGCCAAGATGTGAAAGAAAGCTCAAAATCCTCCTTTTCTAATCTCCCAATGAGAATAATTCTTCCTCCCCTGAAAAAATAGCTCAGAGAGTGGGTTTCTCAACCCTCCACTGCAACAACCTGCAACACAACACAAATCTGAACAGACACTCTACTGTAGCTGAAGACTGAAGCTTGGCCAGAATGTAGGAGTGTGGAAATGATAGTAAAATACTCTTCCTAGAGGTTACCTCAAGAGAACAGGTGGGAGTCCTGCTTGGGAACACCCTGTGCTAAATAACAAAACAATCTCAACTAAACAGCTGGAGAGTGCAAGAAGTCATACAAACCACAAAATCAATAATCAATAACATGCCCATCTATGGTTTCCTTGCCCTCTTCATAAAAAATGTGAGCCTTCTCAGCTTGGGTCCCACTCATTAAATTCACTACTATCATGGAGACTTCCTCCCATTCACACTGCGATGTCTCTCATTGATGATCCACTCCCTCCATACCAACACTGTTAATTTGGTCACACTTGACCTTGTCCACCTGCATTAGCCCCTGTTCACAAATGAGGGTGCTTTATCCAGCTATGAAGATGATCCCTTTTCACATTAAGAGGGATTTTATTCCTACTAAAGAGATTTATGGGTCTCCCTACCCATTTATTCATCTAACTAAATGACAAGATCAAAAAATTAATATTCCAATTAGCTGCATGCTAATTTAGGAATATTACTTGGTGCCTTCCTCGCATTTCACACCCCCCTGCCTAATACCACTAAATTCCCTTGACCTCCTCTGAAAACCAGTTCCAGCTCATCTCTTTCCCACTGTCCCTACCCTACTCCTTCTGCCATTTTTTATCCACCACATGTTCCTGACCATTGCCCAATCAAACCCCTTCCCGAGAATTTACCGTTTGCACATTAAATTCTCTTGAGCAACCGTTTGAATCTAACGGACCCGCGCCTACTTGCAATGGAAAACCCGTCAATTCCTTTTAAACCCTGAACTTGACCCCTTTTCACCTTTCTTCTACATAATTCTCTGCAAATGAATTCTAATTTTCAGGTTTTCTAGTGCACAATCAATTTCTCTAGCTAATCAAACATCAACGTTTCGTTTCCCTCTCCTAATCAGCGATAGACCTGCAAACAGTCTCGGTAAACCAATCATTTTCCTCATCCCTGATTATGTTAAATTTCTTCATTAATAAATATTCCTCCTAAGAAGAAGAACCAACAGGACTCTATTAACCCCTTGGTTCATCCTCCAGTTAATCTAACCACATCCCCTTAGTTGATCGTGACTATCAAATATTCAAGACACAATGTGATTTTGAACTTTTCAAACTCTAATTTTGGCTCAAAGATAATTTTATTGATAAAACAAATGAAATTGGACTCTGGGAATCCAATCTCCCTCACTGTATTTTTCCTCAAACATTTCATTCTCCAGAATTCACCAGAAGATGTCAAGCCTGTTATGTCCCTAATCAAAGAGAAATTATAGCCCCTACTGGTGAAATTCTCTTCACCATTACTGCCAAATCCATAGATTAGATTATGCAGGCCCCCTCTGTGGAAAATAGTACCCCATTATCATTAGAAGCCTTGACAGAAATATACCAGAAACTTGATTTTTCCAAGAGAGCCAGGATTGTTGACCTTTTCCTACCAGGAAATAATCAACTACCAAGAAAAAATCCACCATACCCTTCCTCAATATTCCCTGATCAAGACAAACAAATTATATCTGTAATATCATAAATTTTGGGTTATTATTATGATCAGTGGCTAGATGAACCCATCTTAGGTTTCCTTTCCATTTTTTCCACAGATAGTAAACCTTATATTATATTTAATTTCAGCCAATTTCTAGCTGATAGCATTCATGAACAATTCCTGAAGTTTCAAACTGAGGAAGTGCTCAAATATACTTCAATTTTGCTCTGCATGTTTCTATATTATCAGGCTGGTAGGTTTAAATTTTCCATGCAGAAATTAGATGAAGAGGGAAACCATCAATCAATCATATTTTGGAGTTCTCTAGTGATGGAGCAAGAAGAATTCACCTACAAAAATTATATTGAACAGTTTATCCACCCAAAAATGAGTGTATTGAACAGTTCAACAGAGTCGAGGATCAGTGAGGAAATTAAAAGAATCTTACATCTAACAGAACAAGCAAAGAATGGAAATTGGTACTTGTACCAGAACTACACCGAAATCAGAGTGTATGGGTGTGATTTGGCACCATACAAACTACCTAAATACCTCCCCATGAATATTTTTGCACTAGAATACATCAAACAAATGCTAAATTCAAATGATATACACTTTGTGTCGACCAAGAAGAAATCACAATTTAGGATCAAGGCATAGATTGGTTCATTTATATCTAACAACATATCAATAGGATAAGAAGCATATAAGCTTCTCATGGAGATGAAGTTCAACCTAAGTTTTACATGGTCTTATGACCATCTGGGTATTATTTCCAAATTGAGAGTAGAAAATAAAACTACTCCATACACTCATATCCAAAGGTCTGAAATTGAGAGATATATGAACCAGCTAACATGGGCAGAGAATACCTTACAGGAAGCTGAGGATCAGTTTGTTTCTACATCCACTTCACAAACTCATGTTCCTCAGGAGAATGCAGCCAAAAGACAGAGAGAATAAGAGTCACCTTCAATGACTGAAAGTGCAGGGAAGGAATTTAAAATTATGTACAAGAAGAGGAAAAAATTGAATCCTAAAGAAAATGTAGAGAAAAATTCAGAACAAGAAGTGGCCATGATAGTCAAGGAAACACCATCATCCTCTCAAGCAGGTGGCAAGTTTACTACATCTCCCACAGTATCATCAGTGTCCCAGGAGAAGCAAGACACTCTCCAGACTACCAAGGTTGTTCAGAAAAAGAAATAAAATAGTATTTTTGACATATTTAGAGAAATAAAACTTAAGAATGAGATTCATAAGAATAACACTTATACTCAATTTTGCAAGCATACTTCCAGCTCACAAAGTAGGCTACTGTCATTTTTTTATTCAGAGAAAGGAAAGATGAAGATGGCCTTCCTTGAGGCTCAAATCCCACAACCCAAGTCAACATCATATTATAAGAGGACAACTTTCGAGTATGATACTAAGGATATACACCCCATTGACCAAATGGAGATGCATAAAAAAACAGGTGAAATGATTTTCTCCACTCTAACCAACACTACTATGACTGTTTCCAAATTGCAGGTTTCACTTTCTAATATTCAGTCAAATTGGAATATGGAGAATATTTGATCTCTTGCAAAAGACACTAGGATTAAATCCTTAGAGGATTTAGTAGTGAAGATGGGTTATGATCATGTTTACGAGAAAAAATGCCCTGCCAACAATAAGGGGATCTCCCCAGTATAAAGTCCCAACTAGACTCTGGGCCGTTTGTGGTAGTGATCCCATCTGGGGTGTAGGTTTAGCTCCCATTGAACATGCCTTTCTCAGATGGAGGTGTATCTCACAAACAAGAGGATGCACGACTACTCAAATGATACGAAAAAACGGTCTATGGGATCTCCTGAAAAATCAACATTATAAATAACAAAGCAAGATTCGAAGCATGCAGCCAGAGGAAATGTTGTTAGAAACACATCATTAGTGTCATGCTCATAAATAAGCTTTCTTGACCATAAAATAAATAGTTCTCTATGATCAAAACACCCTTCAATTCCTTAAGCTTTTTCCGAAGATTACAACGATATCAACAACTAAGTTATTGAAACATCCCTATGCTAAAACGTCCACATAACATTGACACATCCAAAGAGCTTAAACATACAAATGATACATGAATAGAAAAATCAGTTATAAAAGAAATAAAATACACAAATACATAATATTCATAATGCTAACACACATGAGTTTCCATCAGAACCAGTAGTGGAGTCAAAACATTGGTTTGTATTCATTCTCTGAATCATGCATTCATTGTAATACAATTATCTCTCCTCATTGTGGAGTCCAAAAAAGGTCCCTTAAATTGTCCCCAGAGGGAGTACTTATAGAACCAAAAGTGACCCTTGGGTTGATCTATCCCTTCAACTTCCCGACAGTTAGCATGGTCTGCGACTTGGCTGGTTTTGTGACATGCGACCTTCCTATAGTTGCGACCTACAACTGGGCATTGATTGTGACCTACAACCTTCATGTGTCTGCTACCTGTAAGGTTAATTATTTTCATGGGAGAAGCTGTGTGATGGAAACATCTGAGACTTCAATATGTTTCTTCTCTCTGAGATAAGTTTGCCAGGCTCGGTAGTCAGAGGCTATTGGGGTGACCTGATGTGTGTCTTCTCTCAACCTCTGAAAACACTCGAGAGCATCTAAAACTAAAGTGCACCTCTTTACGGAAATATGATTGGATAGGGAGGCCAGCTTAGTATAGATCCGGACTAGTGTGACGATGAACTGATCGATGTTCTCCTTGGAGGCTAGAAGATCCTGGGAGAGAGTTTATTATCTGATAGGTCCTAGAAATGTTTGGATGTCCTGGGCTACTTCTTCCCTTGTCTTCTGAGTGTCCAATGTCCCCAGGGATAATTTTATGTACCTCTGCCATGGAATCAATGCCGATGATCAGGTATTCATAGGCTAACATCACCTTTTCTACATCCTTTACAAGCTAGTCCCTGGATTGCAACTTCATCCGTATCTGTACCTTATCATTCTACGTGAAAATACAATCCTTCTTTGGCAGGGTATCGGGAGCCTGTGGATACTTTTTGGACCATTCGAGCATACTGTCCAGTGCTGTAGAGGCTCCCTTGAGTTACGAACCTTCTTCTTAGTTTCTGCCTGAGCCCCTATTAGAGAAGTGTAATGTTCCTTTCTCAGAAACATTGTCAATCGACAAGAAAATCTATTCCAGAGATAGACTGAAGGGGAATTTACTGGATTTTTCACCTTCATAAAGAAGGATGAGCTCTAGAGGCTTCCTGGCCCACTATCAAACTCTGTATATAGAGTGTTTTCAAGGGACAATATTCCCAAGAGGGAATACAACAAGATTGGGAATCTTTCAAGATAACCCAAAAATGCAGCTACATCAATATAAAGACATAAACTGGAAATAGCAATGAATGAAAATTATGCCAAAATATATGAAAACCCTTGAGCCATTTCATTATGAATATCAGTATAAAATGATACAATGAACATCAAAAGAACAAAGCAAGAAGCCTTCCATGAAAACATATGCCAAAATACAAAGTGTTGCTCCATAGTAGAATGCCCATGAATAGGGACTGCACAGTCATAGAAGGGAGATTGTTGTACTAAGTGAAAAACATCATGGATCTTCATATACATGGTTCATACATCATTGGGAGAGAAGATCTAAGCTCCCAATCACTACCACAAGTCAATCCTAGAAGGATTGGCTGAAATATGCAAAACTGTCAAAATGCCGGAGTTGCTAGGTAGCTGCAGCAACTCAATATGTGGAGTGGAATGGAGAAATTTGAATGCCTAAATTTGATGATCTTCCTTTCTCCAATGATTCTCCCAAATTTCAGGCTGATCCCGACACAAGAGAGTTCACCCTCTGAAGTATCTGCAACACCCTCACTGCAAATATGCCTCAACAAGAACGCAGTCTATGAGAGGGTCTGCGCTGAAACTGATGGTGGTGGTTGGCCTTCAGCCAAAGATAGTGGAATAAGCTCTGGAACAATCCTCACTAACCTCCAAAAAGTAGAGAACCTCCCTCCTCTGAAAGATCAACTCAAAATGGTGTTGTAGGAAACCTCCCCAGCAACATCCCGCAACATTGCAAAATAATCTACTACAGACACTGCACTGATGGAGTAGGCTGATGCTATGGCCTGAATGTAGGAATATGGAGAATGAGTGAAATCCTTCATGAGCTCCTCAAGAAGGAGAGGAAATCCTAAATAGGACTCCCTCGTGCCCGAAGGCACTGCAGCTTCGTTGAATAGCAAGAGGCAGCAACAAGTCTCTCCAAGACTTGGATGTAAAATGATCCAAAGATAATATCAATGGGTTGCCTTGCTCCTCTTTTAAACACAATGAATTCTCCACCTTCCTTCCTCTAGAATTTTCCTCCCCCATGGAATATTCCTCCACTAAAATTGTGCTACCCCACTTGGTGGCTCCCACCTATTATCTCAACGTTGTTGACTTTGGTCAACTAGACCTTGTCCATTTGCAATTTAACCTCTTTCACACATGAGGGTGTGAAATCCTGCTCCATGATGATCCCTTTTCACATTGTGAGGGATTTTATTTCTGTTTATTTCATTAATGGGTCACTTTACCCATTTTTATTCAACAAATAAAAATGATGCAACCATAATGTTCCTTTTAGCTTGATGCTAAAAATTGGGAACATTACAGTTCTCCCGTCCCAAATGTTGCTTGTCCTCAAGCAACTGAATAGAGAGAAAAAAATTCCTCCCCCTTCTTCTCCTTGGCCTCCTCATCAACAATCTCCACTACTTCTCAAGATATGCGGCAATAAATCTTCCCTCCTGAATGCTTCTTCCCAAGTATGCAAACCAGAATGGTGTACACCCTAAAAAGATAAAAGGTGTAGGTGGAAATCTCCCTGCTTAACTATGGCCTCCTCAAGGTAGGAGTGGTGACATGCATGGGAGAATATAATCCCACTGATGATCCACTCACCCATGTTATCATCCAAATGGAAATCTTGCCCCTGGTTCTTTGTAATGTAATGGGGCTGACTGGAGAGTTTTGTTGCTTCATCCCAATAAGCTCTTCTCTCCCTCTCTAGTACATATGGGGTTGCCTCTGTCCTTGGGATGAAATGGTATGGCCTCCAAGAGTGGCCCAAGCTACCCCATCAAAATATTCAGCCATGAAATGCCTCTTCAAATTCTCCAAGTGGTTTACCCCCCACAAGAAGAGAAAAGTAATAATATGGCAATCATGGTTTGCCCATGGTATCTCTTGCAGTATAGAACATGTGTAATGGGTAGAATAGTGCTCCCAATGGGCTGTCCCAACATATAAGTCACTCTCCAAATAATTCTCCCTGTGAATGTAAAACATCAATAATACAAGGAAACATAATACAAAGTAAGCAAGCTATCATAAGACAACTAGAGAGTGGGTCACTGCTTCTCTTATGGGACCAATGCAGTGCACCTCTTGTCTGCATCAAAATAGAAAGTAACAAGTGGATTCCCATCCACTTGTTTGCTGCCACAAACATCTCATGAGATGGAATCATGAAAGTACAAATAGGTGCCAATAGTGCACACCAAGAAGTATGTGGCCTCCTCCACAACCCACCATAAGATTGGCCAATTTTTCTGCTACAAATTTCTGCAAGTACATCCTCATATAATATGCAAGAAGGTACAAGCCCTCTTGATACATCATGTTGCTCAAACAAGGAAAAGAAGTACAATACAAAATATGAAATTATACCTTCTCCCTCATGCACTTGAGCTCTTGAGCTAAAATGGCTCAACTGAAAATTCTCCCTCACCTCCAATGATTAGGGAAGTGGTTGTGATGTCCTCTCCATCATCAATTGGGATATGCATCTCTCCATATGCTGATATATGTCATGATGAATGCCCTCCCAAGTGAACTCCTCTAGCAAGGCAAATTATGCATCTAAGTGCATAGCTAGGAACTCCTGATCTATCCTCCTTATAGACAGTGCGGGTGCTCTACAGTATGATTCTCCCCTCACGTTGCTGTCTGCTATTTTGACATCCCCCATGCCAAATTCATCCTCCAAAATTATGAAATGCCCACCATGCAGTTGCTCATGCTCCAATAGAAATAGGGTTCTCTGAAAATGAGCCTCCCATGAGAGACTGTCACCTCCAAATAATCTCTTGGTGCTGACCAATAAAAGCATGAGTGGCCTCCATCTACTCCTATGCATCAAAGAGTCCTCCTCCAAAAAGGGAGTGTCCTCTATCTCTCCAAGCCTATGGATTATTCAACCTGCATCATGAATATTCTATCCTCCAACCCTGCAGCAACTATATCAGCGCGGTATAACTGATGAGAGTGGGTGATACTGAAAATGAGAGAGTGCCTCCCTCCTCCTTGATTCTATCCCAAACTCTTTGCGTTGTGCTGAACTCTCCCAAGGTTTCCACCCTCCTGAAATCAAGGTGTGAGGCCCCAAAATATGGAGCATCCAACCTCCTCTGCTGATCTAGTGGTCTCCTTGGTGCAATGTCTCCATGCAGTGAGACACCATCATCAAGAGATGACTGAATATAAGAATGGAGAAAACCCTCCATGCTTCTACTGCGCAATCCAATCATCATCTTAGGTGCATCAACCTCATAAAATAGACAGGGATGTGTGCCCCTTATCACATAATGTTTTTCATCCTCCATAACTCTTCTTCTATCTCCATAGCTCTGCACCCTACCAACAATGGCACATGTGTATCATGAGTTGTGCCTTGATCTCTACAAGGGAGATCCTGGGGAATTTCTTGCATGGACACAAGAATCCCTCTATGTGGAGCAAGAGCTCCTCTTTCCTCTGCATGAGGCACTAGATCAACTCTATCTATACCAGCGCAGTTTCCCTCCTCCTTATCAACATGTAGGGGCAACTTCTCCCAAAATTTGATCTCCTTTTGAAAAAGAGACCTGTTAGCCACCTATAAAATTTGTCATATCAAATAGTGGCTAAAAAAAATTTTGTAGCCTTCAAGAAACAATTCATGTTAAAAATTGTGAGTTCATGAAGTATTATGAGGACGATTTATCCTCTGAGTTAATATTCACTATTGTTTCCCTCATAAACCTGAAAAATATGCTATTTTTCTAAAGAAGACTGCTCAAAACCCCATTTTCCCATCATTTTTACCCCTCCTTTCACTCATAATTAACCTCCATTTTCATCACCTTTTTCCTCCATAAAAACCCCTCCATAAGCTTCCATTTAGCCTTCAAATTCACTCCAAAACCCTTTTAAAACCATTTTATCCCCTTTCATTTGGTTTAAAGACTCCTTTTCCTTCTATCGGAACCTTTAGAAACCTCTGAAAAACCCTCATTTTGACCTAAAAACATTAATTTTTTCATAAGGCCTTAAGCCCCTTTCGGCCTTAAGCCCCAGCCCCTTTTCCACATGTAACCTGTGCCTACGACCAAACACTAAACCCTCAGTCGCTAATCACAATCAGAGCTTTCCTTTACTGTCTTTTCCTTTGTTCTTCCAAATTTTCTGATGTGATGAGCCTTTGCTCCATTGACCTCCGCTTCAATCTCCACCGTTGATTTTATTAGATCCGATGGCCAGCGCTAAATCACATCACGCCCATCCATTTGGTTTCCCTCCACCTGTACCATCCCCAATTCAATCTAAACCGTTGATCGTGCCCCTAATCGACAGCTCTCACTCCATCGCAAATCTCTTGTCCAGTTCCTTTGACCTCCACCGATTGTGATCCTGCGATTAAATCTCGGCCGTTGAATCCAATAGAACCAAGGGCTCAGATTCCATCACGCTTCGCCATTAGCCCTTAGCATCGCACCCGCCGATTAAATCTCCACCATTGATCTCTCTTAGATCTAACGGCCCATGCTTAATTGCATCGACGCATTCCATTGTCACTTTGCTTTTTCCTCCCCCTGATTGCGATCTTGCGATCAGATCTCCACCGTTGATCTTCTTCGATTGGACGGTCCATGTTGCTCCCACTTTCAAATCCTGCCCTTCTCTTTCTCCCCCGTCGACAGATCTCCATCGTCCATTTCTATAGATCCAACGGTCCAAATCTGTCAAGTGAAGCTTCCTCCATCGCAATTTTTCTGCACCGTCCGATCTGGCTCCGTTGATCCGACAGTTGATAATATGTTTCGCAAAAATTTTCCAACTGCACGTTAACGTCCCAAAAAAATTTGAAACCACTGGTATTGAAAAGGATGCGTGTCAGCTAATGAATCATATCGCATTTTTTCTGGCGAAACCATTAACCGCCTCAAAACGTTGCGAAAACCGCTGCCGATTTTCCGTATTACCACCTTTCCCCAATGCATTAACATTCCTCCTTTTTAATCTTGGTCGTTAATTATTTCAATCCGATGGCTCTTCTACAACTTCACCACCAAGCCATCACTCCCTTCCATGTTGCTCCAAAAGACTCCATCAAAAGATCTTGGTCGTTCATCAATATAATCTAACGGCCTAAATCCAATCGCATTTCCAATTCATTCGCCCACCATCTAAATTCCCGAACACTCCGTTCAAGAAATTCCGACCGTTGATCATTCTAGATCAACAGCTCTGATTTATCCTTGTGTCCAAACTTCATTTCAGCCCTTTTCACTTCCGATAAAGGTTTTCACCTTTTTTTATAACATTTTCCTCCATTCTGCTATGACTTTTCCCCGTCCGCATTATAAAACTATCGATTTATCTCAGCCATTGATCAATCTAGATCAACGACCTGGACTTAATCTGACCCTCATTCATCCAACCACCTCCCCATTTATTCCCGTTAAGTGATCTCAGTCGTTGGTTGATTTCATCCAATGGCCACGATTAAACCCTACCCCCAAAGCAGCCTAACCTATTCTTTCACAGATTTTTCATAACTTTTGTGTATTTTTGCAGGTTTTAAAGCTTTTTCCACAGTTTTTAAATGAATTCAAGGGCCAGGGATGACGATCCCCCAGGCCATTATCCATGAACACAAGGATATATAGGGTTCGAATTATCGATTTATCCGTGCCTCATGATCACTTATACATTATGAAACCCTTTGCGCGCCTATGAAGAAACAAAGCACAGAAAACCTTAATCAGACAAAGAGTATCAGTGTTATAGCATTCAATCAGAGAAAAAATCAATGTTTAGGGTTTTTAACACAGTTTTGAGGGATTAAGGCATAAATTCGACTATCAAAGGCCTAATCCACATATTTAAAGACAGTATGAAGACCGGAAGACATAAATTAAGCCTAAGTAGGCCTAAAACACAGATCTAAAGTAAATTAAAGTTTTTTTAGGATAAAACAAGAAAAGTTATCAGTATGAACAGCCTCCACTGCCACATCAGAGGCTAATTGAATCCTCCCCATCTACCAAAGTGCCACCTGCAACTTTCAATAAATCAGAAGTAGGCAGAATTATTGCCTAATTCAGTGATATTTTGCCTAAAGACAGGAAAAGTTATTGCCAACTTGCTTCAAGAGCTTTAAAGTCAAAAAACTCTCCCAAGTAGCTAATAACTTATTGAAAACCAATTAATACAGACCAATATCAGAAAAAATTCTCCATTGAGCCCCTCAAAGGCCGAGAAGCATAAACTTGTATTAATTGGGCCGAGAGATCTTTTCTCTCATCCCACCTCCTCATTTCTTCTATAAATACTTCTGTAGAAGATGAGACAAAGGTTGGTCTCTAAATATCTATTGCCTGTAAATAGTTTTCTGAAGCTGCTGTAAGCTCTATTTTTAATTGAAGATACCTAAGTTGAGATGAGAAGTTTGAAGCTGTAGAGACCCACTGGACTTTATGAATGTAACTGGTTTGAAGCATCAAATACAAGCTGATTTATGGGATAATAGTCTATGTCAATGGTGATGTTTTTCTTATTGTAAATTGTTGTTTTCTTTTTGTTTCCATTCTGTCCACTTTCTCTGATAAAGAGCAGAAAATATAGAGCTAGGACTTACTGTCAAAAGTACCCCACTCTCACTGATAATCTTTATCTCCATGTTTTCTTCCAATTGTGTTTTTAAGAATAATGTAATATAGTCTAAGTAGTTAAGGAATGTTGGTGTTCCCATGTCTTACCATCTAAACTCTAAACATTGTTCTTGAATGTTATTTTCATTCTATGCTAAGTAAATTTGAACTAGGGAAGTCTATGGTTATCCCTGTCCTCTAGTTTTATCTCCAAAATTTGTCTGAAATTTTCCCTTAAGAGTATGTTGAAAGCAGGCTAGTTTCAAAGTACTTACCTGATCTTAAACTAATTTTTGTTTTCATCATGAATGTTTCTCCTTTGAATATGCTGAAAGCAGGATAGGTTCAAAGTCCTTACTTGATCTTAAGCTATTATATGTGTTTTTAAATGTTTTCTATTGAAATTGCATCGAAAGCAGGCTAGTTTCAAAGTACTTACCTGATCTTAGATTACTTTTAT
Source organism: Pinus albicaulis (assembly GCA_034641835.2). NCBI lineage: Eukaryota > Viridiplantae > Streptophyta > Pinopsida > Pinales > Pinaceae > Pinus > Pinus albicaulis. Next base: position 900,953,166 of record CM076580.1, read on the forward strand.
GTCTTTTTTAAGTGCATGCCAAAAGCAGGATAGTTTCAAAGTACTTACTTGATCTTAGGCTGCTCTTTATTCTTCATCTGTTTAATTTCCCTTCCTCATTGTTTCATTCCATTCCATAAAATCAACTTAAAAAGATCATTTGACATAGATGACTTTCCCCATGGACCACTCTTGAACCTTGTTGTTTCAATTAAATCTTATTATGACTCCATAGCCCAATGGATTGAAGCTGCTTCTTGCCTATCTTATTAGCTGAATAATTCCTTCACTTTCATACACGTTCACCCTTCATTTAGACTTCCTTCACCTTCACATATCTTTGCCCAACCAAAACCAAACAACAACCCCTTATTCTTCATAACTAGCCTAATATCAAATCTCAAGCCTTTAAAGATAAATCAATCTTTGCACTTATAAGATAGGTCCCTCTCTGGATTCAGGAGGGTTAGATCCTAGAATCCCAAAGTGGTTCATATGTAGGCTTTGCAGTTTGTATTTTCCAATCTTGAAAATTACAAAGACCTAACATTCTGGTGACTCCACTGGGGAACTGAGTCAATTTCATCTTAGATACCCTTAGGACCTCAGAAAACCCCTTGATTCGAGAACATCTGAGGTGTTAAGTAGCTCTCTTCAAGCACTACCAAAGCAAATGGTAATCATGATAGAACTTATTCGAATCAGTGACAAATTAAGGAACCCTTAGGATTCTCATAAGAGCTTACCAAACCTTGAAGGAATCATCTAGCTAAGCCATAAGAGTAGACTTCCTTTGTCTCATCACCCAAGCTAAGTGTTGAAATAGATTTAGGACACTCTTAGAACCCATAGGACGGAAAAAACTCAGAAAACCCAAAAAATATTTTAGATTGGTATTCATAATAAACATGGTGGTGGAACCATAAAACATTTTACCTCCTTAAAGAGCTAAAAATTTTCCACCTGGCGACTCCACACTCTATAACTCCCAAAGACCAAATGAATCCACTGGTAGAAGACCTTGAACTGATTGAACAGACTCAGTGACCTCTTTCTTGATTTACAAACATGATTCCAAGGATACAACGAAGATATGCCCCAATGAGTAGAGATCATATCCCTAGGTTTCCACATAAGATGCGCTAGGTGAATTGGGATGATAACCTTCCTATTTTTCAGGGTGAAAAGTTTGATGACCCTCTATTACATCTCATCAAATTTTATATACATGTATAAAGGTTTAAATTTGATTGGCATGAAGATTTCCTAATGAAAATTTTCATGTTAACATTAGAAGGTAAAGCTAGGGATTGGTATGAATGGTTGAGATCTGGTAGTTTGTTTTCTTTAAAGGACCTTGAACATGTGCTTTATGAGAACTACAAAGGAAACACTACATCATTATCATGGGGTGAATTACATTATGATCCATCACAAAACATCACCCAACACATTATAGACAATGATGAAGATTTAGAACAAATACATCCTGAAGATATTTTAGTAGCCATTCATGAGTTTAATATCCTATTGAAAAAATTTAAGAACATAGATGAATCATTTGAGGAAGAAAACATCCAAGAAATAAAGAACATTCCTCAAGATATTATTGAAAACCAAAAAAATGATTCATCATCCCTTATAGCTGAGGCTCAAGAAGACATCCTGCCTCAAAATCAGTCTTCACAAGAGACAAAGAACTGTTTTACTCATGTTCAAAGGAACATAGAAACATCTTCACCTTTGACAGAAAAAGAAATATATCAAACTATTAATAAATAGCCAGCCTCTGAAACTTTTTTCAAAACAAATACTCTTGTCCATTCACATAGAGAACTTTGTTGTACAGATTTAGAAAGTTCTTTTCTAGATCAAAGGAAAGAGGGTAGTTGTATTTCTGCTTATGCTAAAAGAGAGATCTCTCCTTTCACAGAAGAAGAAATTGATCAAATACTAAGCAAGCAGCTACCCTCCAAACCTTCATTTAAACAAGGCAATCATGAACATAGTGTATATTCCATAGAACAATACAATGGCACTCAAGACAAAGAGGATAGTAAGGAAATTAATGATAATATTGGAACTAGTCCTCTTTGGAGTATGAATTTTGATGGATCATGTACTAAAACTAGTGTAGGTGCAGGAATATGGCTTTACAATACAGGAAACAATCATTCTAAAGCCCATTCATATAAATTAAGTTTTCAATGCACAACTGACATAGTAGAGTATGAGGCACTCCTCTTAGTGCTACACTTATTGAAGAAATTAGGAGCCCACAAGATAACATTTCATGGAAATGCAGAATTGGTAATTAGGCAAGTGAAAGAAGAATGCATGGTTAAACATCCCAGACTTAGAGCCTATAAGGATGATGCCATGGATTTGTTAAAAACTTTCCAAGAATTCCAACTTATCCTTGTTCCTAAAGACCAAAATAGTTTTTCTACTGGATTAGCCCTTGTTGCTAGTACATGTCTGAGACCTTGGGAGAGAAAACAATATACAATTCAAGAAAAATTTAGACCAGCTGTCCCAAACAATAAAAGATACTGGCAAATCTTCGAGGGAGAAAAACAAATAGAAGACTGTCCTACTGAGGATACACTAGCTTTTCAAGAAGAAACTTCTCCCATCACTGATGTCAATCTGTCATTCAAAGAACTTGAATTTATATCAGAAGCAAGCATAGATTTAGAGAAAGAAGAAATTTCACTGCTTGTTATTTTGCAGGTTAAGGATGATGATGCTTCCAAGCAACATACTGAAGATATACTTCTCAAAGCTGATGTCTTAGAAGCAGATAATCTACCAACCATGGAGGGCCAAAAAGAAGAGAATCTTCATCTTTTCTTTGTTGATCCTTTGGAAGAGTGTGTGGAAGCCCCAAATGGCTCAAATTATCAAGCATGGATCCTTTGCAAGAGACAAATGCATGAAAAGTTGTCACCTTCTATGATAGCCTTGGTTTTGAAGATTAATCTTCAAAATGTTCTATGGATACCCCTGACAAGCAGCCAGAATTTATTTTCCATTTTGTCACTACTCAACTGGCTACATTGGCACTTTTGTATCATATAAGAATATAAATATTCCAAGTTAGAATAGGTTAGATGGGAATAGCAATAAATATTCATTTTTATCATTTAGTTAGTTGTTGATTTTTGACTTGAAGAAAAAAGAAAAATACAAAAACAATAAAAGATAGAAAAGAGGGCAGAGAGGAAACAAGAAAGGTACAGCCCCATACCAAAAAAGAAAAATAAAGTCTGAAAGTGTCCAAGCTCAAATGCCACTCCTAAAAAAAACACACTTCTAGTTAGTCATACAGCCTAATCATGACTAATTATTTTTCAATTTACTGTTGATAGGTTAGTGAATTAGATTTTCCAAACAGCTTAATCTTGGCTTATCAATCAGGTAGATTAGGATAGAAGAAAAAGGGTTCAAACAAGCTCAAAATCTAAAGCTATGAGTTTCAAAAAGAAGACTAGCTCTAATCTGTTTAAATCTTGAGCCAAAGATAGAAGAACTGGTTCCAAAAAAGCTCAATACTTGAACCAGGGAAGAAAGAAGACAGCTCAAACAAAATTCAAAAATCAGAGCTGAAAAGATAATGAAGGATGTTCTTTAGTTTTCAGATCTTAAGCCTTCACCATTTTGCTTTATTTTCTGCAAACTTTAGTCTATGTGCAGCTTGTTTTTATGCCATAGATCAACAGCAATTTAGACTGCTTAATCCTCGCTTGGTTGTTTTTAAATTTCTGTTTTAGAATTTAGAGAATAAAAATATGTCAGACAGCCTAATCATGGCAGATAGTAGGTAGGTAGAGAAGCTTATGAACTCAACTGCTTAATCTGATTTCATGGAGAAATAAGGGTAGACTTATAATAGTTTTATGTTTTTAATAATAGAATAAAATTTTTATGTTTAAGGTATGCAAGTCCAAATGCACCTTCAGAAGAAAAAACGCTAGGAAGTAGCTTGTGTAGGTAGTTGTTTGGGGATGAATTTTTCTACTGATATCAAATTCTCTAATCATCTTATAAGCAGCTGATCAAAGAAGAAGGAAAGGTTGTGAATGAATGAGGCATTGGTCAGCTTCCAGAGAAGACTTGTCTGAGGTTCTTGACACCTCCAAGGAGCTGCCATCCCAAGTTGGAGTCATTGTTAGCCACGTCTAAAATTTGTCATATCAAATGGTGGCTAAAAAAATTTTTGTAGCCTTCAAGAAGAAATTCATGTTCAAAATTGTGAGTTCTTGAAGTCTTATGAAGATGATTTATCCTTTGAGTTAATCTTCACTATTGTTTCCCTCATAAACCTGAAAAATATGTTGCTTGTCTAAAGAAGACTGCTCAAAACCCCATTTTCCCATCATTTTTACCCCTCCTTTCACTCATAATTAACCTCCATTTTCATCCCCTTTTTCCTCCATAAAAATCCCTCCATAAGCTTCCATTTAGCCTTCAAATTCACTCCAAAACCCTTTTAAAACCATTTGATGCCCTTTCATTTCGTTTAAAGACTCCTTTTCCTTCTATCGGAACCTTCATAAACCTCTAAAAAACCCTCATTTTGGCCTAAAAACCTTAGTTTTTTCATAAGGCCTTAAGCCCCTTTCGGCCCTAAGCCCCAGCCCCTTTTCCGCATGTAACCTGCACCTATGACCAAGCGCTAAACCCTCAGTCACTAATCAAAATCGGAGCTTTCTTTTACCGTCTTTTCCTTTGTTCTTCCAAATTTTCTGATGCGATGAGCCTTTGCTCCATCGACCTCCGCTTCAATCTCCACCATCGATTTTATTAGATCCGACGGCCAGCGCTAAATCACAGCAAACAAGAGGAACACAAAAGCACACAGTTTTTAAGGTGGAAACCCACTCCGGGACAAAAACCACCTAATGATTTTCTAATAATTCTTTAATATTCAACTCCAATTGGAAATAAAGCTCCAACTTCCTAGAATCTAGAAAAGCATTCTTCTCCAGCTCCCACTGGATGGATGCTCCAACGCCCGAGATTCTTCAATATTCAACTGAACAGATGCCCCAACACCCAATGAGCTACAACTCACCCTAGCACCACCCTACCACCCTATGGAAGAATAAAAGAAGAAAGGACTCTCGTACTAGGGAAAATGGTCCACTTTACAATGATATAGAATGATGTAGAAGAATAAGATATACTAGACCATAACCCCACCTTTGACACAACCACCTAATGATGATCGTAGACCTCCCAGCATTGCCTCTACAACCCTTGGCAGATAGACACTAGTACAATTTGTACAATAATGTATTTACAATGAATAAGTACAATGATACCTTTACAATAATTGTATGCACTGCTGCCCACTTGAAGACTTCATATGATGAACTTCTTTCTACTGTTATGTACCTTGGTTGCTACTCTTGTCATGCTACCCTCTGCTTCACCTTGCTTTGCTTTGTTGCCATAGAAATTTTGGTCCTTTGCAACCCTTTACAACACATGATCTAGCTTTTTCTTGTCTTATAGGAGCTTAATATTGAATCTGGTGTATCTCTATTATTTCAGATCCTCGATATTTGATTTTCGATCTTGTATTAGTCCTCTGAGTCATCTTTCCAATGCCACAGGTTTGACCCAATTTTTATTCTTCAAGAGAGAGTTATACCTAATCTCTCACAATGCCCTAATTATGGATTGTTTCAGCAGAGCGCACTTGTACAGCGTGCCACATGTCACTTTTTCTTCATTTGGCTCTGAAATTGATAGAGAAAAAAGTGCAGATTGTGCACTATTTATGGAATTCCAATCCGATACTCAGAGAGAGATTTATGATGAATTTACCAAGGTCACTTCTTTGATATGAATTTCAGGAGCCTGCAAAAACCCTGACTTCCACAAATCATATCTCCAAAACTATTGTGCATCTTGATCTAAAATTTTTAAAGCAGCTTCCTCAGGATTTTGACTTCGCCACATAAAAATTTCAGCTTCTGAACCTTCATAGAAAAAAATTTAGAGCGCAAATGCCACGATGACTTGTTTCAGATGGAAAAATCCCTTGCATAAGGAGGAAATGAGGATCACAATTTATATAAATGATTAGGTTGAGACGAGATCCAACAAGTGAATGTGGGAGGGATTTTAAGAGCATAAAAAATATTAATTATTACTTTTCAATGACCCATGTCTCAACCCCATGGGGTTTTAGCCCACTAACTGGGGATACAAACTTCAAACATGAATATCTCTCAAACCGTGAAGAATTACATGACGTGCCATATATCAACGGAAGCATCTCAAATAGTAGAAACCATCAAAAGAATTATTGACCTAGAATATATTAATTTGGTAGGTCAAAATTCCCATGCAATATTGGGTTAGCCCCTGGTGCTGCTTGGGTTGACATCAATGACAACCGCTGATCAACAATCTCCCCCTTTGGCATTGATGGCAACACAAGTACTCCCCCTGCAATCATGACACCTCTTCCTACAACATTCTCTCCCCCTTTGACATCAATGGCAAAGGGTAACCCCCCCTGAAACAATACCATCCTACGGACCTGTACACACTTCCACTCCCGCTGACACACAGCCATCCTGCAGACCTATAATCTAATGAGAACTTGGGATAATCCCAAGCTTTTGATGAAGATATTCAAATGCTTCATGAGGTAAAGGTTTAGTGAAGATATCATCAATTTGTTCTTTTGTACAAACATACTCAAGTTTGGTATTCTTTTCAACGACTTGTTCTCTAACAAGATGATATTTGATCGGAATGTGTTTTGTTTTTGAATGCATGACAGGATTCTTGGAGATGCTAATGGCACTAGTGTTGACACAGAATATGGGAATAGGCTCACTGAATTGTACTTTAAGATCTTGCAAATTTTGTTTCATCCAAAGGACTTGAGTAAAACATGATGTTGCTGCCATGTATTCTGCTTCCGCTGTAGATAACGAGATTGAAGTTTGTTTTTTTCTCAACCATGATACGAGACAACCACCTAGATAGAATGCTGCTTCACTAGTACTCTTATGATCATCAATGCTTCCTGCCCGTTCTGCATCTATAAAGGCTTGAATAATGAGATTGTTACCCTTTGGATACCACAAGCCATATTTTTTGGTGCCCTTTAGATATCGAAGAATTCTTTTGATGGCAATAATATGTGATTCTTTTGGTGCTGCTTGGAATCTTGCTACTTTTCCAAATGCTTGCATAACATCTGGCCGAGAGGTTGTTGTGATGCAAATTGTTCTTTTCTTTTAAATTGGACTTTTGTCTGCTTGCCATACCGACATGCCTCACATAGTGTGTTGGAAGTTTTTGAGATTTTTGGCATTTCTCGTACTGCTTCCTTTTTTCTCATCCTAACAAGATTGTCAAAGTTTATGTGACCCATTCGTTTGTGCCATAACCATCTTTCATCTTCTTTAGCTAGTAGACATGCTTTAGTTGCTTCATCCAGAACATATATGTCATTTGGAGCTCGACTTGTTGTAGCCACAATTTTACCATACCTGCCTTTCTGATTTCACATTTTTTGGAGTTGAATATCATTGTGTGTCCTTGATCACACATTTGTCCAACATTGAGCAGATTGTGATTCATGTTTTCGACCAATAGAACATTCTTGGCTATAACATCTTCGCTTTCGAGAGTGACGGTACATGATCCTATAACATTTGAAGATCCATTATTTCCAAAGGATATGGTTCCATCCTCCTTCTCTTTCAGAGATACAAATTCCCTTCTATCTCCAGTCATATGCGTTGAGCAACCACTATCAACATACCACACATATTTTATTTTTTGAGCCTTGAGAGCAAGAGCAGGATTATCAGTCTTCTTCTTCTTCCATGTTCATTCATTTTGTGGCTTCGAAGATTCTTCTGGAGGTTTTTCAAGTTTGCAGTCTCTGGCTATGTGTCCAAAGTTCTGAAATTTGTAACATTCCATATTATTTCTTAAATTTTCAAATGTATTTATGTTTTGTTTATCCCTGGGAGGTTCATATTTGAATAATCTCTTGGAATTGTATTGGTTCCTAGGGTACGTGCGACATTCTACAGCGTTATGACCAAATTTTCCACATGAATAACAATAGCCATGAAAAATATGTTGCTACCTGGATGAAAATCTTCGTCGAGGAATCATCTTCCAAGGATGTGCTTGCAAATCTTGTCCAATGAAGTCTACATGTATGTCAGATCTCATAGGTTCATTGTATTTTGTTGTAGAAGGTCATGCTTCTTCTTCTTTGTAACCGAGGCCATTTCTGTCATTGTAAGATCGTTGATTGTTGATGAGTTCTTCCAATGCCCTTGAGTTGTTGGCATAGTTTTGGACAATTTTTCCCCTCTTCACTTCCTTATGCAGTGAGACTACTTCGGCTTCTAATGCTTCCCTTTCTTGGTTGCTTTCTTCACACTTCTTTTGAAGTGACTCTTCAATACATTTGTGTTCTTCAACCTCAATTTTGAGACCTTGAACTTGTTCTTCAAGATTATTGGAACGAATATTCTTAGCATTGAGCTCTTTTATAAGCTTGATTGCCTCCTCATAAAATTATTCTATGGTCAACCCTTCTTCTTCATTGTTTGATACTTCTTTTTTATTGTGCTTGGCCATAAACAATACTTTCTCATTGGCTTCTTCTTTGCTGTCACTTTCTTCATCAGATGATGAGCTATCTTCTTTAGAGAGAAAGTTCCTTTTGGATCCTTTATTTTTGCCTTGCTTGTTGAATTTCTTAAAGCCTTTCTTTCCTTTTGAGTTACCATCACTTTTGTTCGAACATTTTGCTACGAAACTCCCAACCTCACCACAACCGAAACATATCAATGGAAGTTTACCTTTGAATTTTCCCTTACTAGGTTTTAGTTTTCTCATCAAGTAAGCATATTCTTCATCTGAAAGACCTTTTCCATCATCTCCATTTCCTTCATACTTGCATGTCATTTCAATTGAAGGTTGTTTTTCCTTATTGGTTTTCTTAGATGCAACGAACGTAGTTTCTAGATTTGAAGTACCCTTTTCTTCATCAAGTCTCATTTCATATGCTATGAGAACTCCATGTAATTCTTCCTTGTTGAGTTTGTCCAGATTTGCACTGCATTCTAATACCGATACCTTTGGGTTGAATCTCCCTGGTAACATTCTAAGAATATTTCGTATAATAGTCTTCTCATCAATTGTCTCTCCCAATCCTTCCAGATTATTTGTTATTTCATCAAAGTATCAAAAGTATGCAGCAATGTTGCAATATTCTTTCATTCTAAGTTGCTCAAATTTTTCTCTATAGATTTGAAGCTTTGCTTCTTTGACATTTGAGCCACCTGCATATATATTCTCAAGCTTGTCCCATACGTTTTTGGCAGTTTTACAACCCAACACCTTATGATAAGCAGATTCAATAAGTCCACTGATAATAATATTCTTTGCTTTTGCATCATTTACCAAATTCTTCTTACCTTGTTCATCTATGGTTGATGTAAATCCATTTTGAATAGTGTCCCATACTTCGCAACCTTGCGCCAAGAGATAGACCTCCATTCTTCCTTTCCAGAGTGCATAATTATTTTCATTGAATAGAGTTACACCATTCTTGGTATGCTCCATGACCTCCTTCCAACTGTTAAACAGCTATTGAAGGAACTTGGCTCTGATACCAATTGTTGGAAATACTGAGAGGGGGGGTGAATCAGTATTCCTTTCAATTAGAGCATTAGTTAATCTTTAATTATTATCAATGTTTTTACAATGATAGCAGCAAACAAGAGGAACAGAAATGCACACAGTTTTTAAGGTGGAAACCCACTCCGGGACAAAACCAGCTAATGCTTTTCTAATAATTCTTTAATATTCAACTCCAATTGAAAATAAATCTCCAACTTCCTAGAATCTAGAAAAGCATTCTTCTCCAGCTCCCACTGGATGGACGCTCCAACGCCCGAGATTCTTCAGTAGTCAACTGAACAGATGCCCCAACACCCAATGAGCTACAACTCACCCTAGCACCACCCTACCACCCTATGGAAGAATAAAAGAAGAAAGGACTCCCGTACCAAGGAAAGTGGTCCACTTTACAATGATATAGAATGATGCAGAAGAAGAATATATACTATACCATAACCCCAACTTTGACACAACCACCTAATGATGATCCTAGACCTCCCAACACTTCCTTTTCAACCCTTGGCAGATAGACACTAGCACAATTTGTACAATAATGTATTTACAATGACTAAGTACAATGATACCTTTACAATGATTGTATGTAGTGCTGCCCACTTGAAGACTTCATATGATGAATTTCTTGCTGTTGTTATGCACCTTGGTTGCTGCTCTTGTCATGCTACCCTCTACTACACCTTTCTTTGCTTTGCTGCCATAGAAATTCTAGTCCTTTGCAACCCTTGACAACACATGATCTAGCTTTTTCTTGTCTTCTAGGAGCTCGATATTGAATCTAGTGTATCTCTGTCATTTCAGATCCTCAATATCTAATTTTCAGTCTTGTATTATTCCTCTAGGTCTTCTTTCCAATGCCACAGGTCTGACCCAATTTGGATTCTTCAAGGGATATTTATACCCAATCTCTCACAATGCCCTAATTATGGACTGTTTCAGCAGAGCGCACTTGTACGGTGTGCCACGTGTCACTGTTTCTTCATTTGGCTCTGAAATTGATAGATAAAAAAGTACATACTATGCACTATCCACAATTTTTACGGAATTCCAATCTGATACTCAGAGAGAGAGTTATGATGAATTTACCAAGGTCACTTCTTTGAGATGAATTTCAGGAGCCTACAAAAACCCTGACTTCCACAGATCATATCTCCAAAAATATTGCGCAACTTGACCTGAAATTTTTACAGCAGCTTCCTCTGGATTTTGGTTTCGCCTCATAAAAATTTCAGCTTCTAAATCTTCGTAGAAAAAAATTTAGAGCGCAAATTCCACAATGACCTGTTTCAAATGGTGACATCCCTTGCATAAAGAGGAAATGAGGATCACAATTTATATAAATGCTTAGGTTGAGAGGGGCTTCAACAAGTGAACGTGGGAGGGATTTTAAGAGCATAAAAAATATTAATTATGACTTTTCAATGACCCATGCCCCAACCCCATGGGGTTTTATCCCACTAACTGGGGGTACAAACTTCAAACATGAATATCTCTCCAACCATGAAGAATTACATGGCGTGCCATATATCAACGGAAAAATATTGATAAGTAGAAACCATAAAAAGCATTATTGACCCAGAATATATTAATTTGGTAGGTCAAAATTCCCATGAAATATTGGGTTAGCCCCTGGTGCTGCTTGGGTTGACATCAATGACAACCATTGATCAACACATTTCATTCTGAGACATTTAAGGGTGTTGTTGTGAATTATCCTACATATGATAAGAATTTGTACGCGTTGGTACAAAGTGTCAAAAAGTGGAAACACTATTTGATGGGCAAAGAAATAGTTTTTCATACTGACCATCAGCCTTTACAGTAGTTGCAGTCGCAAAGTAAATTATAGCAGTCACGAGATTTCAGATGGTTGGGTTTCCTACAACAATTTCGCTTGGTAATAAGGTACAAGAAAGGTATTTTCAGTAAAGTTGTTGATATGATTTTAAGACCTATTATTAGTGCTACTACTTGACTTAAGAATGATTCTATTGTACATGAGAGCTACATATAACAGTATGCATCAGATGTTGATTTTATGGATGTGTATGCTAACTTAAGTGAAGGGAATCATGTTGAAGAGAATGATTATCATTTGCATAATAATTTTCTATTTCATATGGGAAAGTTATGTATACAATAGGGGGAGAGACTAAGCATCATGAGAGAAGCTCATTCTTCTCTTATTGTTGGACATTTCGGGGTAAGCAAAATAGTGGCATAGTTATAGAGGCATTTTTATTGGCCTCGCATGGTAGATAACGTTTCATGTTTCATTAGAGGTTGTTCATTATGTGCTACAAGAAAGCCTAGCAATAGGAAACTTGGTTTATATACACCATTTCCGGTATCTTCTAGACCATGGGAACATGTTTCTATGGATTTTGTTGGAGGTCTACCATTATCTAGAAAGCATCATGATTATCTTTATGTAGTAGTTGATAGATTCAGCAGGATGTGTATTCTTATGCCATGCAAGAAATCTATAACTACTGAAAAAACTGCTAATTTATATTTTCAACATGTATGGGTTCATTATGGCTTTCCTACTTCTATTGTTAGTGACAGGGATTCCAGATTTGTTGGGAATTTTTGGTCCAATCTATGGAAGATGATGGACACCAAGTTGAAGAAGAGTATTGCTTTCAATCCACAAACAGATGGCCAAACAGAGGTAGTGAACAGAACCATTGTACATATTTTGAGAGGTTATTGTAGCAATCATCCCAAGATTTGGGATGAGCACTTGCATTACATTTAGCATGCTTACAACCGGGTCAAGCACTCTTCTGCAAATACTTCACCTTTTGAAGCTTGCTTTGGTTATTTTCCTAAGTCACCTTTAGATTTTATTCTTGAGAAGGATGTTGCCATTGATGGGCATAGTGACATTGATAAGGCTCACATGTTCATTGAAATAATTCGGCTCATACATCATCAGGTTCAAGAACAGCTTGAAAAAATTCAAGTCAAGTACAAGGAGAGGCATGAAAAACACAGAGTTGATCATAAGTTTCAAGAAGAAGATGAGGAATGGCTGCATATTAGTAAGGAAAGAATGCAAGGAGAAGGTAAAAATTTGAAGCATATTCATTATGGTCCATTCAAGATCCTTAAACAAGTTGGAAATAATTCTTTTCAGCTAGATTTAAAGAGTATTTATATCAATGTGCTTTAAAGGCAAAAGAAAATATTACCATGAAGCAGAATGCACGAAGAGAACGTGGTTTCGGCAGAGGAAGAGGACAGTCCTTTGGCAGAGGTAGCACTGCCAATAGTAATGAGGAGGGCAGTAATTCGAAGAATTCAGGATAGACTAAGAGGGAAGGTAACACTAGAGGTGGAAGGCCATACCAGTGAGGAAGAGGTAATGGCAGAGGCAGAGGAAATTCCTACTAGTGTTACAAGTGTCACAAATGGGGGCACGGGTTATTTGAATGTCCTAAAAATGAGAAAGTTGGATAGAGGGGAGTGTATGTTGCTCAGCCTAATGAAGCAGAGGCACCGCCCCAAGAGGTGGAGAATGTGCCTAAAACAGGAGAGGCCTTGGTGTTGAACAAGGTTTTACTAAACTAGCGAAGGAGGTGGCTGACCTGACACAAAGGAAAGCATTGTTTCAGACTGTGTGCAAGTCGCATGGAAAATGCTGAAAATTGATTATAGATAGTGGAAGCACTGATAACATGGTATCCAATGAGATGGTAGAAAATTTGGGTTTGAAGAAGTTGAAGCACCAGACTCCCTATAAGGTGTCTTAGTTGCAGAAAGGACACCAAATGTTGGTTTATGAGAAGTGCGAGGTGGAGTTTCACATTGGCAAGTACAAGGACAAGGTGACTTGCGATATTATGCCTATCGACGTGTGCCATATTCTGATTGGCATACCATGGAAATATGATAGAAATGTCGTCCATGATGGGGAAAATAATTGTTACAGCTTTGTGAAGGATGGAATAAAGCATGCGCTAGTTCCCATGAAAGAAGAAGATACTGCAAAAACTAGTGGAACAAAAACACTGTTAATATGCGGAAAGGATTTTCTACGACAGATTGAGAAGAATGAGGTGAATTATGCATTTTTGCAGAGGCCAAGAGAATTATTGTTTCGGGGAATATCACCCTAGAGGTTCGTTGGGTTACAACCTCCACAGAGCAGGGGCATGCTACTTAACAGAGACTCACACAACCATGCACGTTCAAAAAAACTAAATAGATTAGAATGAGAAAGTTACCCGTAGGTCCTACGGTTGAAGAAGATCCCGCAGGGTTCAAACCCCCAGCAACCGTCATTCCTTCTTAACCTGAAAGACAAGAAGAAACAAGCACGAAGAACTGGTTGTACAGCATATATCTACTCTAAATGTTAGTGAGATTCATATAAAACATTAAATAAATCATAATGAATTCTTAAATAACAATTTTCTCATACACATAAGCATACACTAACACGTTTATTTCGGGAACAGCATGGTACTTCTGTATTATAAATAGCATGTACAAAAGTAACGAGTGGAGAGATCACCTGATCCTTCCACGGCCTTCGCAGACCGTCGTCTGGATCCGTCCAGCCCTTGCCTCGCTAAGACTCCTTCCAAACTGGTGCATACGAGATGACATATAAGGAGATGTGCATCTCAAGGAAACAAGGGTTTCCTGTAATGAACTAGGAAAGTGCAGGAGGCACGGGGAATCAGACTTGGATAGGGAATACCAACAGAGTATAATATCAATAATTCTCTCTCTCCCTTAGGCCATACACATGAGGGGTTTTTATACTGCCTCCAAGTAGTTTCAACAGTTGGAAACAGTTGGCCACGTGCTGGGGTGGTTGAACTACCTGAGTAACCATCAACCCAACCCGAAAATAGGGAATAATTATATATTTTTTAATCATTTTTAATGGCATACGCGGAAAAGTGCAGCTGGACTCGCGTATACACGCGGAAAAGTACGGGCATAGTCGCGTATGGGGATTTTTACACTGTTTTTTAGTGAATTTGTCCAAGTCTGTAGGAATGGGTGCCCAAAACCATCAAAGAAATCATGAATCATGTGAAGGTGAGAAATGATGCTATAACAGATGCCCCCTAATATATGAGGTCAGAAGGGGTACATGATGGCCGAAATGTATTATGCACATAGAAATAACTTCACAAGGATAAGAGAGGACTTCACCAGATTTCAGCCTGCCAAAAACCAATGAAAGAAAACAGAGAGTCAACTCATGCTGAGGCGGGCATACCCATGCTCAGTCAAAAATACATCATATAGAAAGTAGTGAATAGATCCAACATGTATACAAGTATAGCTGAACTGAAAGTACACAATGAATCATCTGAGCATGGCCCGGAAGTGTAAGTCTGAATCAATGTTCAAGTATCACATATAGAAAGCTGATCAAAGATGGTGCAACTGGATGTCTGATCAAATAAGTAACTGAATCTCCAAGTATCGGATCATAAGAGGTGGATCAAATGGTACAATCACGCAACTCGGGAGCCAACATATAAGATGTTGCTGTGCTGAACTGCAACATATAAGGGTGGATGGCATCACTGGAAAAAACTGAATCGACTATCAAAAGTGAACCGAAGAATGCTGATGCAACCCGAGGTCTTCACCGATCACTATGGCACAATTCTACACAATTCGAATAAATGAGCTGAATTCGACCATGTGAGAAATCGTTGGATTACCGATCAATGATGTATACCGTTAACCAATGCGAGACAACCCACCGATAATGATAATGAGTGTCAAGGTGCCCCAGTACAATCAAACAAGTGCGAATGAATGAGTTAAAGTCGAACACTTGAAAGAATCTACCAATCAGGAGGCAATGATGAATCCCCTCTGTCGATAGCGAAGAGTCTGCCACTGATGACTGCAAACCCTAAGGTACTGACAAAAAGACTCTAGACCTTATTCCCAGAGCAATGAGTCGGAGTCGATGGGAAAAGATCCGCTGGAAGGAAGGCATTAAGGCATCCCACATCAGTCCAGCGCGAGTGTAACCCGCAGGCCAAGATTTGGAAGGAATCGGACGAAGTAGAGTGACGGAACCAAAACCGAAGTACATTTCCGACATGCACAAGATGAAGCTAGCGCACAGAAGAAACCCTCTGAACCAACCAATAATGAAAGCTGACACAGAGGTGAGAAATCCACCGATAGGGTCAAATGGAAATCAAGGTACTGCACGAATCCCAAGTGTGATAATGTGTGCTGACGTCGAACACAGGGGAAACCACTTAGTCAAAGACCCATGATGATGATCAAATGCTGAGCACGAGGTCACCTATCAATGATGGAAATAGGCTCAAGGTGAGGCTCTAGGTTTGCTCTCAGAGAAATGTGTCGTAGTCGATAAGAGACAAACTCGCCGGCAAGAAGTAAATGGGGACCTTCTCAAACCAGCATGAGCAGAAGACCAAAACATCTGATGTGATAGAACATGATACTGACAAGACCGGGAAGGCCGACTGAATAATGAGTCAAGAGACACCGCAGAATGGCCGACTCAGGCTAAACTTCCCTTGAACAAAAGCACGACTCTGTGATGACCATGGCAGTAAAAAGTGACACCGTATAAGTCTGTCTTGCAGGAGGCAAAACAAACTCTCCATATGATTGGAAGAGATAACCAACCGGGGGAGAACTGACAAGTGAAACATGGTAAAGGCTGAACCTAGGTCAAAACTAAAACCATCCCAAATGAAGGAGATATATATAAGTAAATGTGCTTTGTTCAAGGGCGACAAAACTGACTCTGTACTGCCATCAAAATAACGAAGATACATCCTGTTCCCGCTCTTTTTGTTATATTTGATTTTTTTGTCTTTTTCATATAATAAGCCTGAAAAATAATAAAAGAATGCTATGGTACAATGGATAGAATGAGTATCAAGAAATCAGATGCACTAGTTCCTGGGATTGGAACAATCCTATGCTCAATGCAAGGTGGCGAAAACTGGTAAGCGATACTCAGAGGAACGTTCCATCCATGGGTAAAAAGGTGTCAAGTCATGATAGCTAAGTGCATGCAATGGTTAACTTGTACAGAGAGTCAAGGTCAAAATTTGGCTTAAACATCGAGTCCAAATGAAGCCGGCTAAAGGCCAGGATAAACAAGCAGCCAATATGCAATGCAGTAATACAACTTAACGACACCAGGGAGCCTCTAAGGTAAAAGCCAGAAAAAATGATAGTGATGAAGAAGAAGAATGAAGCTTCAACACATAAGACATGGCGGGACTAAAGAGGACTCTCGAGCCTACATAAAACGCAGCATGGGCAACAAGTGATAGCGAGGAACTAACTAGGAAGCCCATGCAAAGGAAGGCTCTACCATCAAGTCATGATTAAATAATCGGCGAGTGAAATGGGTGTAATACTCATGACCTGATGGGATCGACCCTATGGCAAGTGATCAGTATGGAGGCTAGTATGCAAGATGCAACAGAGATTGATTTCCCTAACCTATATGCCAGTGAAGATCGTATACCTGTCGTGACGAGTCGGTAATCATGGATCAAAAACCGGGAAAAATCTCAAAATCGTCAAAATATACCTGAAAACATACCAAACTGGGCACTTCCAAGCAACCGAGTTATGCAGCTAGATCGAAAAAATAAGCATAAGAAATTTTTGCGAAAATTTTCAACTTTTTAGCCATAAATAGACAAATTACCTCATATTTGGTTCATTATTGCATCGCTGATTTGGAAAAAGTGCTCTGGAGCAAAAAAATTCTTTCGTCAAATCAGGAACAACCGACCGTCGAAACGCACCAAAACTTTAGGTAGGCTCCTTAATCATCCTGTTTATTCATTTTGTCCGTTTGGAAATTAAAATTAAGTGATTTTTAGCTTTAAAACCCTTGCTAAAAAATGCGGACTTGCGCATACGCGGGTTCGTTAAAGGAAACTCACGTATACACGCGACTGTGCAAAAGAAAAACCGCGTATGCGCAGGTCTGAATCCAAAAAAGCGTGGCTAATGCATAATTTGATGAAATTTGACAGGATGACAATCTCATGGAGGGAACGTGAGTATAGCGCAATTGACCAAGAGGTCATGCAAGATCGCGCAGCGCAAAATATCCTTCGGAATTGCGGATTGTTCAAATTCTTCAAGATGCCAAATATGAAAAGCAATGTGCGGTTGCTAGAACTGCTCGTAAATTACTGGGAACCAGATCAAGATTGCTTCATTATTGATCAGATGCCAGTACGCATTGAAGTGGAAGACATATATTTCATTACTGGACTCTCCCGAAGGGGAGAACCAGTAGACTTACACGGGAAGCCCCTGGGAGGGTTAACCGTGGAAGACTATGTCCACGTGTATTGCGTACTGGGTTCCAAAAAGGTTGGAACTCAGATTGCAATTAAAGATGTGAGGGATTTGCACATGAAAATCCTCCTTTTCACCATCAGCAGAGTGGCAGGATCCGCCTCTCTACATCAGGCGTCCAGGACACAAATGAGCATAGCAGTAGAATGTTTGACTCATGTTTACAATTGGTGCACAGCCCTTTTACTGAACATGAAACAACAGTTGACCTCAATTCGCCAAGTAAAGACTAAACATTTTGGCTACGGTACAATTTTGACAACATTCTTCTTTGAGAAGATTCCAGCGTTGAGACCCAGAGTCATCTCTACCATCAGTAGCCCGCGGGACCCAAGAATTGCCCGTTGGGCGGACATGATGAAGAGACTGGGGGGTAGTGAAGTACCCCGGACCACATGGGATGATGAGTTCTTTCTTTGGTGGGGAGAACAAATCATCGCAGTGGACGACTATCCCTATGCCGGGATGGACTTTCGTGGAGATCCAGATCTAGTTCTGCCACCAGGCACAGCATGGGGTACAGTCGGTAAGTTTTCAAAAAAATTTGACTTATATGATTTTTTTTTAATTTTTCAAATATGTATGAAAAAAATGAAAAACATGTTTTTGATTGGATTCATAATGACTGTCAATTAAAAATGATCATGGGATTTTTAAATATGTATGAAAATGAAAAACAAACATGTTTTTGGATTGGATTCATAATGACTGACAATTAAAAATGATCATGTTTCAGATGTTGGACCAGTTCGTCCTGAGGGCCTAGCACGTCACAAACGCCGCAGAGGTGAGGCAGAGACAGCGGATTCTGACAGGACACTCCAGGCCGTGCAGAGAAACTTGGAGGGACTGACCCGCCAAATCCCTCTGGCTGCTGTGGAGGACTTTCCAGAAGCCGTCCAGAGACGGGTTGTAGGAGTACCCCGGGACTGGGTTAGACTGTTCCGCCGTGAGGCCACTGCAGTGATGTTCTATAGGAACGCTACTTCTGGGCAGGGTCCTCATGTGTAGAGAGATTTTATATATTAGATGACTGTATATTTTTTGAGACTGAACATGATGGGGCTTAAGCCCAAGTTTTGTACGGCATTGATGGATCCAAATTTTGTAAAGTTTTTTGACATACCGATGATATATATACAGCGATATTTGATGTGATGTGATAAATGTATCAAATGTATGATGATTTTGATGATTAGATTTTATTGTATTGAATGATTAATATGCCAATCTAAAGCTTGATTAGCTAATGAGTCAGCAAACCAATTGTCAGCTCGAGGAATATGAATGAATGTTAAAAATTGAAATGACCTTTGTAACAAACGTACACTCAAGAACAATCGTAATAAAACTGGATCTCGTACCCGATAAGTGTTGTTCAACTGCGACACCACCAGCTGGGAGTCCAAGAAAACTACCAACGAATCAACACCCAAAGATATTGCCTCTGAGAGTAGATGAATGACTGCAGTGTATTCTGCTACGTTATTGGAAGCAGGACCAATGCAGACCCCTCTTGATACCAACAGCTGACCGGAAGGATAGTGAAGAACCCAAGCCGCGGAAGCTAAGTTCCGGGTGTGTCTACTAGCACCATCAGTGAAACCAAAATGACTCATGACATCAACACAACCTGCCAAAGCAGATCAAAAACATCACCATCTCATCAAAAATCGAAAATCAAACAGATATGTACAAGACAAAAAACTACTATATACAAAGCAAAATGCCAGGCCAAAGCCTAGGCATAATACTTCTTCAAATAGAGCCCATTTCGGGGCTCCGGCAACTCATTTCCTTCGAAGTCAACCAAGGTATAAGCTCCTTTCTTAAGGACCTTTTTAACGATATAGGGGCCATACCACATCGACTTAAACTTTCCTGCCCACAAGGCATCTTTTTCTTGGGCATAGACCAAAACAAGGTCACCTTCGGAAAAGACCCTAGGCTTAACCGCCTTATCGTACTGAACTTTGACTCGGTTTTTATGCGCTTCGTTCAACGTGGTGGCATCTCGACGCTGCTCATCAATATGTTTCAGATGAAGAAGGCGCTCTGCCAGACTAGAAGTGTCAGGAAGAAGCTCAACAGCCAGTTTAAGGGAAGGAATCTCGCATTCAATGGGAAATACGGATTCCACCCCGTGGACTAACTGAAACGGAGTAAAGCCAGTTGCAGTTTTAACTGACGTCCTGTATGCCCAGAGTGCAGGATATAGCATAATGTGCCAATTGGATCTATTTTTATCAATCGTCCATTGAAGAATTGTCTTCAAGGACTTATTCACGGCTTCCACCTGGCCATTGGCCTGAGGATAATATGGAGATGAATGCTCCTGCCGGAAACCCAATTTAAGAGCCAACTCAGCCATCATACTGTTCTGAAAGTGACTGCCATGGTTAGTGACAATCTCTCTAGGTATACCGAAACGAGCGATAACTTGGTTGAAGAAGAAAAGAGCTGCAGTCTCACCATCGTTCCCAAAAGTAGGCATAGCTTCGACCCACTTCGTAAAGTAGTCTATTGCTACGATAATGTACTTGTGACCTTTTGCCGAAGGCGGGTTACAAGTAGTATAATCCATACCCCACTTTGTAAAGGGTCCGACAGTAACGACTGGAAAAAGCGGAGCTGGATGAGCGCGCATTTTTCGAGTATATACCTGACAAGATGACACTTCTTGACCGATTCAATACAATCTTTGAAAATTGAGGGCCAGAAGTATCGAGAACGCAAAATCTTTTGGGCTATAGCAAGCCCTGATAAATGACCCCCACAAGCTCCACTGTGAGAATCATTGAGCACAGCCTCAGCTTCTTCGAAAGTTAAGCAGCGTCTTAGGATTGAATCAACCCCTCGACGGTACAAAGCATCACCAATAATCGGATAACTTTTAGCTAAGTGACGCAGCTTACGACGCTCATCTTTCGAAAAAGAAGAGGGAAACTTCGCAGTCTGGAGATATACAATGATGTCCCCATACCAAGGATCTTGTGGAGAGATCAAAAACAAGTGTTCGTCCGGAAAGGACTCATCATAGATCATCTCCTCTCCATAAGGCAACTCGGAGATCAATTCCGCAAAGACTAATGACTTCTTGGATTTGGCAGACATGAACTCTAGATCAAATTCTTGTAATATCACAATCCATCTATTATATTTTCCCCCAATCACTCGCCTGCTGAGGACAAACTGAAATGGATTGGCAGCTGCCAAGACATAAGTTTTTCGAAGAATAATATAATGCCGGAGTCGCTGCACAGCATGAACTGCTGCTAAGGCTAATTTTTCTATCGGGGTGTATCGCAGTTCAGGTCCTACCAGTCCTCGACTAAGGTAGTAAATAACATGCTCAGCCAGAGCATCATCCTCCTGAACGAGAACCATACCAATGGTAGATTCTGCTGTAGCCAGATACAAAAGAAAATCTCTGCTATAATCGGGTGGACTCAGTAAAGGAGCAGAGGTCAATGCCTTTTTCAAAGCATCGAACGAGCGTTGAGCGTAGTCGTCCCAAAGAAAAGGAACTCCTTTCTTCAGCAGTCTCATATATCCCTTTGTAATCTCAGCATAGTTGACGATAAACCTCCGAAGAAAATTAGACTTTCCTTGGAGACTTTGAAGCTGACGAATTGAAGACGGGGGAGGCAACCGAAGTATTGCCTCAACCTTGAAGGGATCTACCCTTATCCCTTCCCTAGACACAATAAATCCCAATAGCCGACCAGATGTCACCGCGAAAATGCACTTGTTCGGATTCAAACGAATTTTATAAAAACGACATCTTTCAAATATTTGTCGGAGGTGACCAGGATGATCCATCCTCTTTCGAGAATGAGCAGCTAGATCATCTAAGTATGCCTCGATGATTTTCTTGATGTCGTGGAAGGCGTAAGACATGGCCCGCTGAAAAGTAGCTCCAGCATTTTTAAGACCAAAAGGCATTTTCTTATATGCAAACGTACCCCGGGGACAAATAAATGCGGTCTTATGTTGATCTTCTGGACGGATAGTAATTTGATTATAACCAGAGAAACCGTCCATGAAGGAGAAAATCTCGTTACCGGCACACTCATCAATAATATGATCAATGAAGGGTGTGGGGTAATTATCTTTAGGACACGCCTTATTCAGGTCTCTGAAATCGATGCACACTCGAATTTTTCCTTGCTTTTTATCAACGGGAACGGGGTTTGAAACCCATTCAGTCAGAGGAACTGGGAAAATGAATCCCGCCTTAAGCAGCTTTTCAACTTCAGCTTTGATAGCTGCTGCCTTTCTAGGATTAACCGGACGAAGTTTTTGCCTGACCGGCTTAGCGTTTTCATACGTCTTGATCTCATGCTGGACGATAGATGGGTCTATGCCAGGCATTTCCTCATAAGACCAACCACTCCCTATTCTCTTTGAAAAAACTCGAATCGGTGCAGACCCTCTTCCGTCGGAACCATTGGCTCCCCATCGAAACATTCGTACGTTGGGATTCTGGAGATGTTCATAGGGATAGTAGGAGAATCTGACCATGTTCCATAAGGCATGGCTTTGTCTTTGGTGCTGAGCTCGAGGCTTGGGTGAACGAGTCCGGGCGAGGACTTGGAAAACTAGCTTCGACTTCGCTCAAGTCAGGTAGGAAGTAAGACCGATGATGCAAGTCATCCCGCGGTCTCTCTATACCTGTCATTGCTTCCAGGATGGCCTCTTCAGATGGAAGAGTTGTATCTAGACAATCCTGGGCAGAAGAAGAAGTAAGCGTCCAAGCCGGAGCCACATCACCATCCAACTCTTCCGGCGAAAGAGGAGCTGGATCAGACTCTGCAGTGTCAACAACAGACTGATATGCAATCTCAGCTGCAGAACTCGGGAATGCCATTCCACCCACTTGCCCTTCCTCCAAAGTGGCGGTTGGGGAAGGTAAGGTCCAAGGGTCCGAAAAATAATGAGTTCGAAAGAACTCTCTTCGAAGGGGAGCCTTGGAGGATGAAATAGCATTGATAGACACCTTAGGAGGAGGAAGATCAAAGGATCCCATCAGGGAAGAATACATTCCAACTCCCAGATTCTCGATAGGTGCCTTAGTATTGTCCAACTTAGGGACAGATGAGTCAGGAGGCGCATCCAGGTCTACAGGAGGACAGTCCAGTTGATCCACCGTAACTATCCTCCCTTCGTGGGGGAAACATACTATTCGAAATAGTGAGGATGCAATAGCATCCATATCATATATCCAGTTCCTCCCCAACAGAAGGTTGTAGTCCAAGGCTGCATCTACTACCTCCACCTCTATGTTAACGGTTTTGCCCCCAACACAGATGGGCAAAGCCGGGACAATACCATGGGGCCTATGAGAATGGCCATCGAATGCAGTAAGAATAGTGCTAGATGGAACAGCTTTGGGAGATCCTAGTGTCTTCCAGCATGCGAGAGACATCACGCAAGTAGAAGCACCCTCATCAACGACCGTGCGAAAGATATTAGTCTTCCGATATGATGATTTAATATGGAAGGCCATATGATGAGGAAGTCTCTTCTTAAAATTCTTCATATCAAAGGTAATCAGAAGAGAATTTTTCGGATCAATAGCCCCAATGGCAGTGAGCAAAGCACTGCGCTGAGCCGGACAAGACTGGAGTACCTCTAAAGCTGACATAGCACAAGGACTCTGCGCCAGATCTTCCACAATCGAGTAGTTCTGGGCAGCCCTCATGTTTGGATTAATCGTTGACCTCTTAGAAGATGCTTTTGGCATCCGAGGCATAGACTCGACAGTTGGCTTCGTGATGTGAAGCGGATCAGTAGCATCAGGAACTTCCTTAGCTTTCGAAGATTCCTCTCCGCCATAATCACGGGATCTCGTAGCGACATCCACGTGAGCACTCATCATAAAGATATTCGATGGAACTTCCCCTTCCTGAGCACCTCCAGAGGAAGCCCCGGGATTTTGGTTCATGCCAGCAATTAATTGCTGCCCTTAGGGAAAAGGGTTTGTTAGCACAGCCTGGGAACTAGAAGAACCCTGCTGAGATAACAGGCGCTGAGCATCCTGAATTTTCGGGCAAAGGTGTGTGAGATGGTCTCCAGTACAAAGCTTGCATGGAAACTTCACTTTCTTTTTCTCCTTTTGCCCTTCACCAACACACTCGTTGGTTTTATTTGCATTGCCCTTCCCATTCTTTCCCTTCTTCTTGTTATTACGTCCCTTCTTCTTCCCATCGGACTGTTGATTTCCTTTGGGTTCAGAAGATTGGACAACATTAATGGACAAAGACTGGGAAGGTGATGAATCAGCAGGCACAGCCTGACCAGAAGAAGCAGATTGTAAAGACAACTGCTGCAATTGAGAAAGCAGGCTGGCTGCACTACTACTGACCGATCCGACAAGTCCGTCACCATGCGGACCGGGTTTGGGTTTCGATAGATCCAATTTGGAGCGAGGAGCATTGGGCAAATACTTGTAAATCATGCCAGACTGAGAATAGATCAACTCTAACTGCTGGGCCCTAAAGATGGCCTGCTCCTCGGAATATACCCCTGACATGGATACATCCTTTGAAATATATGACTGAAGCGATTTCAAAAACCACTCGAGAAGGAACTCACCTGGAATATGGGCTTTGATAAGCCTCTTCCTTCTCCTCCATTCCTGAATATGATCAGAAATGTGAGTTGCCTCATCCTGTTTAAAATTAGCCAGGAGTTCGGTCCCGGCCTCATATCTGACGGGCAACTGGAAATGGTTAAGAAAAGTGACAGCCAGTTCTCCAAATGTGGCGAAACTGCCCCCAGTGAGCTCTATATACCACTTAGCTGCATTCCCGGTTAAGGTGCGCTGAAATAATCTCAATCTAATCGAGTCGTCGATCAGAGAGTTGGAAGAGCACCATAAATGGAATGTGGTGACGTGGTCCGCCGGATCTTCACCATTCTTACCTTCAAACTTAGGAATGTCTGAAGGAAGTTTGGTTGGAACCGGAGGCCACCCCGGACTATACCGAATCGGGTCATTAGTTAACTTCGCCAAGTCTAGCAAGTTTAACGTTGCCAGAAATGGTAATCGCGGCGGAGCCTGAGAATTCCATCCTTGATGGGATGGATTTCCCACATTCTGAAAAGAATAGCCTGGATTTGATGAGGCACCAGGCTGCCAGTAAGGACCCGTAGAAGAACCTCCTCCCCACGCCGAGTTACCATAACCCAGGCTAGTTCCCCCCGCTGAAGTATTGACTGAAGAGGAAAGCCCCTGATAGGGGTTCCACGCATTAGACAGAGGAGAAAAAGACTGATAAGCACTCGATGCAGGGAAAGAAGCATTCCCTGGATGACTCGCGATGAACTGATTCCCTGTCCCCGACGTTGCAAACATAGGATTCCATCCCATAAAAGCGGTCGAACTTGGTCCCTGAGCCCAAGGATTGAAACTTTGGGTCTGGGAACTAAAAGGAAACGACCCTAAAGAAGGATTGGGACTGGGAATATGCCCAGTCCCAAAGGGGAAACCCTGAAACGAAGCTGATCCACTAGCCATGTTAGACATGGGCGTAGATCCAGCTGCACCGGCGGTAAGGGAAAAAGAGGGATTTCCAGCAATGGACATCCCTGAGAGCTGAAAGGGACAGTTGACTTGCTGCTTGCAGGTGAACCCCGAGCCAAGCTGCGGTCTGCAAAACCCCGCTCGAAGATAGAGCAATAGTGCCCCCTGCCTCGGCGGAAGCAGGAGTCTGAATGCCCGCAGCACTCACGGTAGAAGCCGCGTTCCCAGTCGTGGCCATCGAAAGATAAAAAAGATATGGAAGATCCGGCGGTCTCTCGGACTCCGGTCCGACGTACTGAATAACAAACGGATGATCAAGAGGAAGAGGAGATGGACCTGTAGCTGCAGGCTCAGGTATATCTTCTATCTGAAAATCTTCCTCCTGAGGAAACAATACTCTCGAGGTGAGCGGAACGCTCCTCTCGGAACCGACACCGAAATCAGCAACGAAACCTTCAGACCTTAGTGGAGGATCTCTCTCCACAGCGTCAGACTCTACAGGGTGAAAACCACCTGCTAGATCGCTCCTACGCCTTCTCGAAGAAGGCTCTGCACTCTCGGGAGATAACCCCAGGACTCTCCTCGAACGTCGAGGCGCTTGATCAGCCACTTTTACAAATTTATTATATTAGACTCAAGAAAAGTGAAAAGCTAGGCAAGCTAGGAGCAAAGAGCACTCACTAAAATCAAAAAACCCTGAGAAACAGCAAGAAAACAGCCTCCAAGTATTTCCGCTCCGGGTGATGAGGACCGGACACCAAAATACAGGAAAGCGAAGTATAGGGCCTTCCGAAAGCAGTCTGGGATGATTAGGGCCCAGAATAACTAGCGAAGGTATCAGAAACAGTTACGCCGACCTCCTAACGATAGCCTTTGCCGGCTCAAGCACCCAAGCTTCGCAAGGGCACCCCCCAGAAGTACTGCTGAAAGTGATGCGACGTCTGCCTCAGGTACCATGGGTATTCCCCCCCGCAGTCACCTGTGTGGAACCTAGGAACGACAACTATGGACACCAATCCGTATCAGAAGCTGGGCGGAACGGTCTTGAGGTCAGATTCAGCTAGTCGGAGGGGGGGTATCCCTCTTCTCAACCTTCACTTCCCCTCGCGCTTGACTCTCGGATGAGAGCTTTCCCAATCCACCTCACGGAGTTGGATTTCGCTCAATTAATCAACTTCTATGTTTGTTTGAGCGGCCTTGGAGAGTTAACTCTCCTCTCACCTATTCCAAGGCCCTACAACCTAGCTAGTTGGTGATTGACACTTAGTAAAACTTGCTAGTTGATTTTAGATTAAATCGCTTTTTTTTAAGGTTTGTTGTATTAAGTCACAAGGATATGGAGTTGAAACCAATGGTGTTTTGACGCAAAAGAAATTAATAAAAACCTGACTACATGCACATGCAGTTCTTTGTCTTTCGATGAAGAGCAATTTCTATATAAGTTCTACGAGACTAAAAAATGTATTTTTCTTTTCGAATTACAAACTCACACTCACAAAAACTAAGAAGCTAACTAAATGATTCAATGCACCTAATGCAAATGACTACAAGCATGAGAATTCTAAGATGCAAAAGTCTCTTGAAACAAGGTGAAATTTCCCAAAAAGGCTCCCTCAGTTTTAACTCATCTTTTGATATCCAGAAAGCCAATTCTTGCAAACAAGAACTCTTAATATAAGACACCAAAATACTCAACAAGAAGAAGAAGAAATCAAAAGACAACCTCTCCTCAAAATCAAGCTGAAAACTAGAAGCAAGAAACTTCACTAAAGTCTCAAAAGATATGACCAAACGAAAATGAAAAGGCAACAACAAAAACAAAAACAAGAAACAATGTTTTTTGAGTTTTTGATATGCAAAAACAAAAAGCAAAACAAATGTTTTTGGGCTTTTAGTTTTATAAAACAAGAGCTTCAAAAAAAACCAAGAACAACTATCCCAATCCAAGCCAAAACGAGACCGAATTTCAAGCATAAACTTCAACTATGCCCCCAAACCTTATAAAGCTAATGATAGCAAGATCAATAAGAGCAATGGAAGACTAAAAACTCAATCAAACAGCCAAGAGAAATAGTGCAAATTCGTTGCAACACAAAACTCCAAAGAAACAAGAAAAGATCTTCGAAAAATGTAACAAAACCCTAGCTTATGAAACTCAAGAAAACCAATCGAAAACAAAGCAAAGAACGCAATGCAAAGCACAACACAAAGATAGGAACGAGTCAGTGAGTAGAAGCTCTCTGTTCTGATAAAGCAGAACAGCCAAGAACGCTCAGAAAGCGATCTTGGAACTCAATCTAGGAGTGCTAGCACCAACAAGAACACTTCGCCAAAAGATCAGTTTTCGGACAAACGAAAGAGAACCAAGACTTAAAACCACTTCTGTCACACTCCAGTAAGTACAGAGACTCTGCAGACACAGGCCTCCACAGCCAGAAAAGACCAAAAACACCAGAATCTTAAAATTTCAAATTCAGCCTAGGTATACGCGACCTTGCAGTTATGCAACAAGCGTGTATACGCGTCTGTGTTGAGAGAAACTCGCGTATACGCGGTTTCTTCTACACAAAATCGCGGGTATACGCGACTGTGTGCAAACAAAAAAGCGTATACAAAGAAAGATAATGAAAAACAAAAAAAAAACAAGTCTGGGAAAGACACCAAGACTTCAGACTGACTGCAAGAAAGCAAACTGGACTGTAAAAGACAGAAAAAACTGTTGGCAACCTACCAAACAGCTGAAACAACCCAACAGGAGAATCAAAAAAATGTGATCCCCAGTGGAGTCGCCAGTTCTGTTTCGGGGAATTAACACCCTAGAGGTTGGTTGGGATTCAACCTCCACAGAGCAGGGGCGTACTACTTAACAGAGACTCACACGATCATGCACATTCATAAAAACGAAATAGAGCAGAATGAGAGGTTTACCCGTTGGTCCTACGTTTGAAGTAGATCCGCGTGGAGTTCAAACTCCCTGCAACCGTCCTTCCTCCTTAACCTAAAATACAAGAAGAAACCAGCACAAAGGACAAGTTGTACAGCATATTTCTACTCTATATGTTAGTGAGATTCATATAAAACATTAAATAAATCATAATGAATGCTTGTATAACAAATATTATTCATACATTAAAGCATACACTAACACGTTTATTTCGGGAACAGCATGATACTTCTGTATTATAAATAGTACGTACAAAAGTAATCAAGAGGAGAGATCACCTGATCCTCCCAAGGCCTTCGCAGACCGTCGTCCGAATCCGTCCAGCCCTTGCCTCGCTAAGACTCCTTCCAAACTGGTGCATACGAGATAACATATAAAGGGATGTGTATCTCAAGGAAACAAGGGTTTCCTACAATGAACTGGGAAAGTGCAGGAGGCACGGGGAATCGGACTTGGATAGGGAATACCAACAGAGTATAATATCAATAATTCTCTCTCTCTCCCTTAGGCCATACACATGAGGGATTTTTATAGTCCCTCCAAGTAGTTTCAGCAGTTGGAAACAGTTGGCCACGGGCTGGGGTGGTTGAACTACCTGAGTAACCATCAACCCAGCGCGAAATTAGGGATTTTTATATATATTTTTAATCATTAAAATGGCATACACGGAAAATTCTAGCTGTACTCGCGTATACACGCGGAAAAACACGGGCATAGTCGCGTATGAAGGATTTTACACTGTTTTTAAGTGAATTTGTCCAAGTCTGTAGGAATGGGTGCCCATAAAGCCATGAAGAAATCATGAATCATGTCAAGGTGAGAAATGATGCTATAACAATTGGGAACTCTAAAACAAGTTGACAAGCATGGAAAAAGGGCAAGATTGAACGAGACCTCTTTGACTTAACCTAATCAATCAATATTCCACAAAAAGGCTTTAAGATAGGGTTTTGAGAACTTCAAATAAGCAGGGCATACCATAAATCTTACTTGTAAGCTAACATAATAACCATGCATGAAAAAAAAAGGTTTAGGGGAGCCTAAGGCGCAGTTAAGACTTCCTTTGTTATGACCCAAAGAGAGGAAAAAATCAAGGCAATAGAAGGCAGGAGGACTAAGGTGCTTCCAAGAGCATTTCTTAACCTATACTTCTCTGTTCTACTGCAATAAAGAAGAGTGAAACATATGAAAACAAGAAAACATGAACAAATGAGACTACTTCACCATTAACCAAGCTAAGGAATCCTGCAAACAAGCTTCTCCATCATCAGTCCAAGCAAGCCATTCATTAACTCCACAACATCAATTTCTTCTCCAAGCTCATGAAAACCATATATTACTCATGAAACTCATCAAATACAACATTTACAATCAAGTCCTCATGCTCTATTTAACTCAGAAAATGAGGAGGTGGAAACCATAAGAGGCTTCTAGAAACCTTAAAAAAAATCATAAATGTCATTTATGGCCAAGAGACCATGCAAGGCCCAAGGCACATAATATCCTGTGAAATAAATGCCATAATAACTATTTGCACCTAATTCTAGAGTGTTTTGCCTCAAAAAACTCAAAAATATCATTTTTCCATAAATGAGTGTGTTTTGTTGACTTTTGGTCCAAAACACACTATTCATCCTATTAGTCATCAGTAATTTTTACCTGTTTAGATGACTAAATGCTTTGTCCAAGATTTCTAGAAACAAAATTCAAGAATCATGCGAGTTCTAGAAATCTCCTCAAAGAGAAATCTACTGTTTATCCCATTTCCTTGTCCAAACATGGCCAATCTATCACCCAGACAAAACCAATGTCCCTCACTCTCAATATGTGTTGCCACCTCTGCCTATAACACTATGTCTCTATTTTCCTAAGCCCTCTATTTTTCATGCCTTATTTCGCCAAGTAAGCCAATCTTTTCTCCTTGCTCACCAAGTGCCTCAAGAAATGGTGTTATCAAAACTCCCTGTCCAAAAGCTCTTTGAAGTAAAAACAAGGTCTTCTAGTTGTCTAGGATGGTAGTGCATAATAGAGTGTCAAAAACCCTGTTTCCTCATCCAAACCCTGATTCAAGTTTTCAGTCAAAAACCTATTCCAAGGACATTACAATAAGTCAAATAGGGTCACCTAGGTTATGCACTATCATGTTTCTAAATTCAATATTTCCACAGGTATTCAAAGGTGAAATCAAGTGAACACAAGGATGAGGCCATATCATTGATCAAATAACATCAAAGACCTCTAAAGGTATCCTCTTCATCAAGCAGTAAGCCTGCAAAGGAGCAATTTATCATGTTAAAGCATTTCTGTAGGAATGTTTTTATAAATGGTCAACAACAGAAACAGAGTCAAAGAAGGAGACCTAAAAAAGCTCATAAAGGCATCCAGAGTTGGTAGCAAGATGCAAATAGGGTTATAAAAGTTTACAAGGAAGAACATGATCTCATCAGAGAGTGTTATGAAGTGCTGCCGATCAAAAGGTCCATGCAGGTCATGAAAGACAGTGGCACATGAGCAATTGTACCTCAAATAAAAAAGATCATTTAAAATTTGTTTGGCTTCAAGCATGAAACTTGGAGAGCGACAACCGCCCTTTGCTTATATTCCTGCAAAAAGACCAAAGGACATCAGATTAGCCATGAGGGAAGATAAAGTAAGGAAGGTCATCATATGAGGAGACCATTCACAACCTAGATGAAAGTTGCAAGGTATTTGTTTGTTGGGAATCAAGATTCATTGATTGTTTTGACCAAGCAATAGAGCAATGATGAACTAGGAAGCATGGGAAGGTAGACAAAGAGGGTCAAAATAGTGACCAAGAAACCTCCTTCATCACAGCAGATGGTTTCAAGGGTTTTTCAGTTACCCTAGGGTTTGGCAGACAAGCACTAACTCCCAGTTCAAAGGTATTTTTCTCTAAAAACAGTTAAAAACATCTTCAAATGGCCAAAGGGGACAAACATGGGTGGAAATTTCCAAATACAATAACTATGATAAGAAGGGGCCATTATGTGACAAAGCAAGTTGTCCAAGTTCAAAAGAGACAGTGATCAAAGTGACCTAAAAACAAATAGATATATCCCTGGTTATAGCAGAACAGTGAAACTCCCAACAAGGACCTCTTTGTCAAAAGACTATTCTACAAAAATGTTACTAAGATATAAACAACACTTCACAGAGCTGGAAAAGGTGTTTTTTTCCACAGAATGAATGACAAGGTCAAAGGAAAGAATGCTTCAAACACAGAATATCAGTCAAAAGAGAATTGGAAAAAAGGGATGAGTTTGCTATGTGTAGGTGTTAAAAATTCAAAACAGTGTTTTTTCCAAAGTATAAGCTGCGAGGCATGGGCTTAGTGTCTTCAGGAAGATTGTCAAAATAAGGATAACCTTAAGAATCCTCCAGTAGTGAAAAAAGAACCATGTTTTCATCAAATTGTCCACCTACAGGACCAAAACCGTTAAAGACACAGTGAGAAAAAGTAAATAAACAAAGAGCATTACAAAAGTGGGTTTTGGTTTCAAATATATTTTTCAAAGGGGTTATAAAGGCCTTTTGGGTATTTCCCACGCATTATGTGTCATCTCCAAGCCAGAGGAAACCGTTGAGAGAAAGGTTTCGACAGTTTTCTGAGAAAATTGGTGAAGTTTGCAGGCACTACGCTCCTGGCTCAGTGTTACGCACCTGGCTCTCAGTGTTACGCACAGGAGGGGTGGTCGCAGTGTTATTTAGAACTGCGTTATGCACCCAAGGCCCGGTGCTACGCACCTGGGCTAGTGTTACGCACAGACACAACAAGTGCTCGAAATCGGCCTGTTACGTGCCTATGCTATCCTCCTGAACCTAGAATGGCTCATCCCATGCCTGTTACGCACCTGTGTTATGCACTGGTGTTACGCAACTACGTTATGCTCTTGTGTTATGCATAGACCAAATTTGTCTCGAATTGCTAAAGGGAGTCAAAATTTCAGATTTTCACCTTCAAAGCCTCTGCAAAAGCCAAGACACAAGGAAGATGAAGAAAATGAGGAATAGGACAGTGAGGAAGAAGCTAAGGAAGATGAAGAAGACAAGGAAGAGGACAGTAGTGAGCATAAGAGTAATAATAGCCACAACAAACAAGAAATTGATGACAACAAAAATCAAGAGACAGATGCAAGTAAGACAAAGGTTGAAAACATTGAGGAAAATGTAGAGTTTGATAAAGATGATGAAAGTGGTGAAAATAATGAAGATTATGGGATAGAAACAGAGTATGAAGGAGAGGAACAACAGAGTGATGAAGACCAAGAAGGGGAAACCTCTCAAGAAGGAAACAATGAGCATGAAAATAGAGTTAAAATTAGTAAGCCTCATGATGAGAAAAAGGGCCAAAACAGTGAGTCTTATGATGAAGAAGATGACAAGGCTTGTGGCACCTCCAAAGGTAGAGACACCATCATGAAACTTCTCACATGCAACTATCACAAAGGCCGAAGAGATGTGTTTGTTGCCTCAAAAAGGTAAGGGGCCATCTCTCCTCCAGCAATCAAGCATCAGGACAATGGAAAAGGAAAGGTGGACAAAGGTGAGTAGAAGGTACAAGTAAGAAGGAGCAAAAGGATCAAGAAGACTTCTCAAGGATCTCAATTAATTGATCTACACATTGACAATGAGGACCAAGAGATGAAAACTAGGTTGCTCCTCTTGGAGAAAGATGCACAGCTTCAAGAGTTGGAAAGGGATTTTAATATGGCTCAAAGTGTTATCCACTACTACAAAGAGGAACATAAGAATTTCAAGGAGGTCAAGAGGGGCCTTGCCCTAGAGAAGAAATTGACCAAACATTATGCAAGGAAAAGCATGCTTGCTAATGCCAAGCTAAAGAAGGCCCTCATTGAACTAGAAAAACTGAAAAGAGCCAAAGTGCATGATAGCCTTGGAGTCTTGGCTGAGGCTTCTCAATAGGTGTACAAAACCTCTTGAGGGGTCTACCCACCAATTTTGAGGCAAATTGGATAGCTTTTCGTTTTTTCCAAATTTTGACCCCTAAGAGCACAACACCCTAGGTGTTACGCACAAAATTGGTGCATCCTCAGCTCTCAAAGTTTACATTTTTGGATTTTTCACATCACCAATAGTCTACTCACCAATTTTCAGATCCTTTGCAGCAGTTTTACCCCCTCAAAAGGTAAAAAAAACATAAGCAATTGACCTTTCTGCCTCCTTTTTAGACCAGGTGTTACGTACAGAGCAGTGTTGGGAGATTTGATTTTTGAGTAGGTAAATGGAATCCATTCAGCACAACTCAAACAGTTTTGGAAATTAAACTCATCAAGATTTCCAATGAGCCATCACGGAGCCAAAACCGTTGTCGGGAAGGTCTCAAAAAGATTGTTGCAACAGGGCCTATTTCTGTGTTACGAACCTGGAAATTTTTCACTGTTTGACACGTGTTACGCTCCTGTGGCTGAGTGGACAAAATGTGAGTTTGGAAAGTTTTATTAGGAATTTCAAGCCTAAAAGTAAATTTTATTTCCATTTATAGTTGGAAAAGATAATAATTTAGATATTTTTGTGCCTTGGGCTTTGCAAAGCCTCAATGACAAGTTAGGATATTTCTCTTTGGCCAATAGGCTTCTAGATGCTTTATTAGGCTCTCCTTTCCTCATTTGTTATATAATAAATGAGGATTCATTGTAAACAGTTGGGACTTGATGTGTTATAGAGAAATACATGGTTTATGAGCTTGGAGAAGATATTTGGTTTTATGAAGTGAATGAATGGCTTGTGTGGCTTGATGTTGGAGAAGCTTGCTTGCAGGATTCCATAGCTTGGTGAATGATGATGTTTTTCTAACTTGTTAGTGTTTTCTTGTCCTCATTTTGTTTCAATCTACTTGTTTTCTATAGATCAGAAAAGTATAGGTTGAGATATGCTCATGGAAGCACCTCAAACCTCCTGTTTGCTATAGTTTTGATGTTTTCTTCTTTCAGTTCATCTTAAGGAATTCTTGACTGCTCCTTAGGCCCACTAAAACTTGTTTCTGTTTCTTGTATTGTTAGTATGCTAGCTTATAAGTAATGATTCATGGTATGCCCTGCTTGCTTACTGTTTTCAGAACTCTATCTTGAAGCTTTCCTATGAAGTATTGATTTATTAGGTTAAGACAAAGAGGTCTCGTTTCGATCCTGCCCTTTTCCCATGCTTACCAATTTATGTCAGAGTTCCCGATAACTTGTTATATGCTATTTAGGAGTTCCCTCTTCATATATTGAGTTGTTTTTTTATCTTATGTGTTTTCCCCAAAAGCTGGAGGTGGATTTCTAAAGTTAGGAGTTCTAATTCTTCTATGTACCGCTAGATTGTTTATCTTACATGTTTATCAGTTTGAGTATTGTTCATAGAGATTAATGGTTTTCCCTACCTCATGATTTATTGCTTCAAATTATAGATGTATAAGACCTCTTAGTCTTTTCACAAAACTTAATGTTCATTACATCATCATACATCACTTTAAGGATCCACTCACCCTGCTAAATCGGCCCTGCAATACACTCTACTTCATCATTTAGACGCCCTTGAATTCATCTGAACCCATAGCCATATTGATTTGATATTCTCTCATTCAACCTATCCTACTTGATCATATTACCCCAACCCAAAACAAATAAACCTACACTTAATAACTAGCCTAAAATCAATCATCCAACGCGAACAAGCACACATCCTTCGCACAATAGAGAGAGCCCTATCTAGGTCCAGGAAGGATAGGTCCTAGAACTCCAAAGAATGTTTTGATGTTACCCTATCATTTGGTTAGCCAATCTGCCAAATCACGGGACCCTAACACATCCTATTTGTGTAGCGCCACATTCAGCAGAAAATAGGGTCTTTTGTGATCGAGTGTTGGGCACCTTCCCGATGTCAGATTTGGCTTCTTGATGGCTCGTTGGAAAGCCTGAAGAGTCTAATTTTCATAAATTCTTGTGTTTCCCTGATCCATCTCCTGTGGTCTAGTTAAAATTTCAAAATTCCAGGACTGGTCATTTGCGTAGCGCCACCTCCAACAGAAAATAGGCTCTGTTGTAGCCAAGTTTTGGACCACTTCTCGATGTTGGATTTTTCTCTGTAACGGTTCGTTGGAAATATTGTGGAGTCCTCGTTCCAGATATGCCTTTTGTTTTCTCATTGGTCTCATATAAGCTGTCCAAAATTTCAAAATCCCAACACTTCTCTACACAGTCCATTTGCGTAGCGCCACTTCGGGCAGAAAATAGGTACTTTTGAAACCAAGTTGTGGACCCCTTTCTGATGTCAGATTTTGCTCTGTGATGGCTCGTTGGAAATACTGATGAGTCTAATTTCTAGATATGCCTTTGGTTTTCTGATTTGAATCCTTTAGAGTAGTCAAAAAATCAAAATCCCAAAACTGGTCATTTGCGCAACACCAGGCCCAAAACAGAGGCAGAAAGGCGAAAAAAGTGAGGTTTGTTTGACCTTTTGAGGGGTCAAACCTGGTCCAAAACATCTGAAATTTGGTGAGAATGATGTGTATGCTTAGAAAAATCCAAAAATGCCAAGTTTTTCTCTTGGGGATGCTCCATTTTTTTGCGTAGCGCCAGTGGCGCTGCGCAAATGAGACCAAAAATTACAAAAAAACCAAAAATGCTCCAAATTTTCTCAAAATTGGTGGAGGTCTCCCTCATGGGGTTTAAGAAGCCTGTAGAAAATATTGAGGAAAAATTTCAAGGTTTACTTGGCCCTTTCCTCTTTTTAGTGTTTTTTTTTAAATTTCAATGAGGGCCTCTTTGTCACTATGGTTTGTCTCATTAGTATCAGTGCAGACTTTGGTTTCTACATTCTCCTTACTGTCTTCATCTTTTTCCTTGTCCTCTTCTTCATTTTATATCTCTACTTCCTTACTTTCCTCTTAATTTTCTCTTTTTGTGTTTTGGCCTCACAGGCACTTGCCCTCTTGGTCCTCAACACCATTATCGCTTTTACCTTCTTTTCTTATTTCTGCACTGTCACCTTGGTCTTCATTTGGGCTGCTTGCCTTTCCACTACTATCATATTCATTTTTATCATTACCCTCATCACTTTGCTGATTTTCACCATGACTGTCATGATTACCTTCAATCTTTTCTTCACTTAGCTCATCATCATGGTCACTATGGGGGTCACTGTCTTGACTAGCTTGGCATCCTCTTCCTTTCTATCACTTTTTTGCTTATTGTCATCTGCCCCTGACATGGTGATAGGAGATGTTTGTGGACCAACTAGGGTTTGGAGGAGCAAAACGAAGATGGTGATGATGGAAACCTTTACAAATGAGCGATATGAAGGCAAGTGTATGACTATTTTTAGAGTTCATGGTGGCTTCTCTTGAAAATGAATTTTCAAACACCCTAACTCATTCTCTCTCCAAATACCTTTAGTTTGTTCAAGGAGGTCAAAACAGAGGCTCACTTTGTTGGGAAAAATACTGAGAGGGGGGGTGAATCAGTATTTACAGCATATTCAAAACTTTTTACTTTTCTTTACTTCAAAACCCATACGCTACTTTCCTGAAGAAGACTCACGTATATACGCGGATACCCTTTATTAAACTCGCGTATACACAGAGAACTAATTATGTCATTAATTCTTCACTTAAACCATTCCATCATTTATTCATCAGATATTCAATAAACAGTAAACATGTGCAGTAAGAACAGAATAAACCATCACACAAAGCATCACACATGAACACCAGGATTTTTTTAGGTGGAAACCCAAGTGAGGATAAAACCACCGCTGCAGTTGCTCAGCCTTCAATATTTTATTATAGAGAAAACATCTTACAACATATGTGCTGGTGCAGACTCCTACCAGCACGCAGGCACCCACCTGCGCTCGTTTACCAGCCTCTCCTGGAAGGGAGCTACAACCCCCTGACTGAAGGCTACAACCCTCAGCACCCCTTCGGACCACGTTTCATCAATTTTCACACTGGATCCAACAACTTCAATAGAACAATACTTGTAGGCCACGTTTCATCATATTTTCAGATTGGACCCTCTTCATACATTTAAGCTTAATCATACAACCAAAATGATGCAGACAACTCAGAACAGTAGAATATAGATAGCAGCAATACAGCAGAATAGATCAGTCATTTCTTACCACAGACTTCAGAAAACCCTAGTTTTCATACACGCTTTCACTTCACTGATGTCGCGTATATACGCGCTTCCATTCACACAAACCAGCGTATACTTCTGTACATATTATATAACCAATTTAATTGCTCATACGCGCTTTTCTTTCAGCGAAGCCACGTATATACGCGCTTCCTCTTCGGCAAACTAGCGTATGGTTCTTCAGAGATTTTAGGTCATTGCGTTTCTTCAGAACAGATACTTCACACAGATTTAACCCTTCACTTCAGACAGATGTTCGCCTCTTCTTGGATCTAATCATTCCATAAACAGATCTAGCAAATACAATTACATTTCAGATCTAGATCCCCTTCTTCATCATTAGTGCATCATACACTCAGATTTATCATTCAAGTGTAACCCTTTCCATTCAGATCTACTTCAGAGAGAAGTATTCATTCAAGCTCAGACATCTTGCACCCACACATATGATTTGCACAATGAATTTCTTCTCTTTATATAGGTTTACCCTTTTTCAATACCATGAGCCCCTTTTTCAATACCATGAGCCAAAACAACATTACTTCCGATGGTATTCTTGGACGGGGTCAATTAGGCGGATCATTACCCAATACAATGGGTCAATACCATGGTGGTTACCCCTGGTTTTGCACTTTTAGAGCGCTTTAGCTCATACGTGACTTTGCACATTCTTTTCCGCATGCATACGCGACTTCCCTTAGACAGATCCGCGTATGCCTTGAGACATACTCTTTCACCATAGATTTAGCACAATCTGAATTCCTTTCTTCACTGCCTTCTGTACTCACTGTAGATACATCAGATTTAATTCATTAAGAACATATTCTATCAAGAACAACTTCATCAAGTAAGTTGTCATCATCTTCATCAAGGTGGGTTGCCATCAAGGACAACACTCTGCATCATATTGCCAACAATCTCCCCCTTTGGACTTGATGGCAACCACAATGGTGTTTGGTTACCACAACAGATAGGTACATTAAGAATACAATGAAACTCTCCCCCTTTGACATCAAGGGCAAAGGGTGGACCAAAACCAACATACTCTCCCCCTGAGTTCATGCTGAATTTTCAAGCATATTTTTCAATGAAGTACATGACTCTATGAACTTCCTATCACTAATGACTCATAATTACATCAAAGATCCATCCAGGTGGATTTACATATGAGACTCAACTACCCAACCAAGTGGGTTTACAAAATTTGACTCAGCTACCCAACCAAGTGGGTTTACAAATTCGATAAGTCCTTACAAGACTGAATATTACAATCTTACATCATGGGTCTTAACAAGACCTTTTCATCAAATTACAAATGTGACTTTTCATAGCCAACACCAGAAATTCCTCAAGAAGGAGAACATATTTCAGAATCATCATAATTCCAACAATGCATTATACTCAGCAACGCTAAAGCTCCCCCTGAATCTGTGCATCCAAGCATCCTTTCCATATGACTAAGGCTCCCCCTTAGTTTGTGCATCCTGAACACTTTCACCAACAAATCATCAAGGCATCTTTATCAAAACATGAGAAAAGAATTATGAGAACTGGAACACCACCAGATATACCAAACAGTATCATATATACCAAACAGCACTGCAGCTGTGCTGAAGAGAGCTGACTCCAAGCAAAAAATTGTCAGCAATCAGACATACGCGGTTTTCTGTGCAGGAAATCGCGTATATACACGACTGTGTTTCATGAAACCCGCGTATCCACTGCCATATTCTAAATTTATGCATATTTGTTCTTTTGACTGGCAGAGAACACTCCCAGCTTCTGTCTTAGATACTCGAACGCTTCCCTGGGTAGAGGTTTGGTAAAGATATCAACAACTTGTTCTTTGGAGGGAACATACTCCAACTTCACTGTTTGCTCAAGCACTTGTTCACGTAATAAGTGATACTTGATGGGAATGTGCTTGGTCTTTGAATGCATAACAAGATTCTTTGAAATACTGATGGCACTTGTATTGTCACACTTAATGGGGACAGGAGGAGTACATTTGATTTGAAAATCTTGTAAGGTTTGCATCATCCAAAGGAGTTGAGTGCAACAAGATGCGGCAGCCACATATTCTGCTTCTGCTGTAGATAAGGCAGTAGAATTTTTCTTCTTGCTGAACCAAGATACTAACCGGGGCCCCATGTAGAATTCACCACCACTAGTGCTTTTCCGATCATCAACACTTCCAGCCCAATCTGCATCAGTGTAAGCATGAAGAGTAAGATCAACATTCTTTGGATACCATAGACCAAAGTCTTGAGTTCCTTGAAGATATTTGAATATTATTTTAACAGCCTGAAGATGAGACTCTTTTGGATTAGCTTGGAATCGTCCAACAATCCCAACAGCATGCATAATTTCTGGTCTAGTCCCAGTGAGATAAAGTAAACTCCCTATCATCGATCTGTATTCTGGTTGATTCACCGTGGGAGAATCATCATGAGAACTAAGATTGCATTCGGTTATCATCGGTGTACTTACAGGTTTTCATTCTTCCATGCCATACTTCTTCAGAATTTGCTTAAGATATTTTTCTTGTGATAGGAATATACCATCTGCAGTTTGATGCACTTGCAGGCCAAGAAAGAATGTTAGTTCCCCAAGTAAAGACATTTCAAATTCTTGCTGCATGACAGAAGCAAATTTTTGACTCAAAGATTCTTCGTTACTCCCAAAAATGATATCATCAACATATACAACCACAATCAATAGTTTATCGTTTTCAACTTTTGTGTATAAGTTGCTATCAGCAGACCCTTTTGAAAATCCTTGTTGATGAAGATATTTTTCAAGACGATAATACCAAGCCCTTGGAGCTTGTTTGAGACCATATAGAGCCTTTTTAAGTCTACAAACAAGATTTGCATCATTTCCCAAAATGAATCCTTCCGGTTGTTCTATATATACTTCTTCTTCTAGATCACCGTTAAGAAAAGCAAATTTAACATCCATTTGATAAACTTTGATTTGTTGATAACTTGAAAAGGCAAGAAACATTCTGATGGCTTCAAGTCTAGCTACAGGAGCAAAAGTTTCTTCAAAGTCTATACCTTCGTGTTGAGTATACCCTTTGCAAACCAGTCTAGCTTTGTTTCTTACAACATCCCCATTCTCATTTAACTTGTTCTTGAAAATCCATTTAGTTCCAATGACATTTTTATCATGAGGTCTTGGTACCAAATCCCAAGTGTCATTTTTTTCAATTTGAACAAGTTCTTCATCCATGGCTTGCCTCCAACATTCATCTCTTCTAGCTTGATTGACATTGAGTGGTTCAATTGTGGATAGAAGTGCCATATGACTAGAAGATCCCACAAGAGTTCTCCTTGTTCGTACACCTGATTCCTTGTCTCCCAAGATTTGAGATTCAGGATGATTCTTTTGAACATATCTAGATGGAGCTTTTTCAGATAGATCAGTTTCAGGTTCATCATTGGATTCACTGTCTATATCAAATTTAGAAGGCCATAAGTCATCATCATCTTCTTTTGTTGTTTGTTTTTCTTCTTTAGGAGCTACAGGAGACTCATCAATAACAACATCAATACATTCAACAATCTTTTGAAGCCTTTCATTATAACATTTGTATGCTTTGCTTGAAGATGAGTAACCAAGTAAAATTCCTTTATCTGATCTAGGTTCGAACTTGCCAAGCTTTTCAACATTATTTTTGATAAAGCATTTGTTTCCAAAAACTCTAAAATGCTTTACGGAGGGAGATTTACCATACCAGAGTTCATGTGGAGTTTTATCACTGTTTACCCGAACATGAGCTTTGTTGAGAATGTTTGCTGCTGTATGTGTTGCTTCTCCCCAGAAAGTGTGAGGTATTCCAGAATCATCAATCATAGCTCTATCCATTTGTTGAATTGTTCTATTCATTCTTTCTGCTACGCCATTTTGTTGTGGAGTGCCAGCTACAGAGAATTGTCTTTTTATGCCATGTTGTTCACAAAATTCAAGGAATTCATTTGATGTATATTCTCCTCCTCGATCAGATCTGAGACACTTGATTTTTAGATCCAATTCATTTTCAGCCAGTGCTTTGATCCAATTTTTCAAATGCTTCATCTTTGTGTTTAATGAACCCGATCCAACACATTCTAGAGTAATCATCAATG
Source organism: Pinus albicaulis (assembly GCA_034641835.2). Classification (NCBI taxonomy): domain Eukaryota; kingdom Viridiplantae; phylum Streptophyta; class Pinopsida; order Pinales; family Pinaceae; genus Pinus; species Pinus albicaulis. The sequence continues at coordinate 900,994,956 of CM076580.1, forward strand.
AATAAGATATAGTATTCTTCCCCATGTGGTGTCTTCTTTCTCATAGGTCCACATATGTCAGTATGAATGAGTTCAAGAGGCTTACTTGATGATCCTTCTTTGGCATTAAACCGTACTCTAGTCTGCTTACCGAATTGAAAATATTTGCATATGATACTTTCTGGTGGATTAATATTGGGAAGATCACGAACAGCTTGAAGTCTGCTTGCTTTGTTGATTTGAGAGAAGCTCAGATGCCCCAGCCTTCTATGCCATAGCCAATTTTCTGAAGATTTGCTCAGGTAACATTGATCTTTGTAGCCCTTTAGTATATACAGGTTGCTTGGATTTCTTTTTCCTTTTATAATAATTTTACCTGTATCAAGATCACGAACCACACATTCTTTTGAACTAAAAACAACTTATGTTCCTTGATCACACATTTGACTTACACTTAACAGGTTATGCCTCAATCCATCCACATACATGACATCTTTAGCCTTCACCTTTTATTTAAGAAACACTGACCCTTTTCCTTTAATTATAGCAGGAGTATCATTTCCAAATGTAACTTTCTTTTCCTTTTCTAGAGAATTATATGAAAGAAGTTTGCTTTTGTCACCTGTCATGTGTCTTGAACACCCACTATCGATGCACCATTGATTTTATTCACCTTATGCAAATAATGCTATCCCACAATTTTCAACCGGCGGTTCTTTCTTTTTCCACACTTTAGAGCTTGAGGGAACATGTTCTTTTGGCTGGATCTTGTTCCTGCATTCAGATTCTTCATGGCCAAAGTTATTGCAATAAGTACATTCAATTTCACTTTGAAGAGGAGAAAAGTTGTTATAGGTATTCTTCTTTGGTTCAGTATCCAACATTTTCTTTCTTGCTTCTCTTGTCATGATGGTTTTATATGCAACACATTGAACAACTTTATGACCAAAATTGTGACATGTGAAACATTTCCCATTGAAGTAGAAATTTTTGCGATCATGGAATTTTCTATTTGAATTTACCTCTTGGGTGTAGCGTCTTTGAAAGCTATCCCTGTTAGTGTTCCTTGAATTGAGATGGTCCTGCTTTCCCTGTAGAGATCCTTTATTCCCTTGCTGAGTTGCTGAATGTAGTAAACCACTTGTAGCTGCTTTTAGATAGTTTGGTGCTGAAGCTTGAGAAGATCCTCCGGTATATCCAAGACCTGTATTTATAAGAGGAGAACGTTGTACCTTGATAATCTCATCTAAGGTTTCAGATCCTTTAGCAAATCTAAGATTCAAGGTCTTTGCTTTCTCAACTTCTTTTCTTTGACTTACCACTTCACATTCCAATTTTTCAATATGTTTCTTTGCTTCTTCAAGCTGCTTTTCAATGGTCTCTCTGATTATCTTTTGTTCTTCTAAGAGAATTTTATAATCTTCTAAGCGTAGTTTGAGTTGATTTTTTTCTTCAAGAAAATCATTTTCCTCTAGAGCATCCATAAAAGTATCCTTTTCTTCCTTTTGTTCAAATGCCATGAGAAGTCTAAGATCTTCTTCACATTCTTCCTCACTATCCGATGACCCATCACTGTCTTCATTAGTATAGTAACTTTTCTTAGAGCTAGATCGGTTCTTATTCCTTCTTACTACTTATTTTCCTTTATAAGGACATTTTGCAGCATAATGACCAAATTTTCCACACTCAAAACATTTGAAAGGAAGCTTACCTTTGAATCTTCCAGTTCCTATTTGGATTTTTCTCACAAAATTCACTTCTTCTTCATCGGATATGTAGCTAGATTCTTTGACGACTTCCTTTTCTTTTCCTCTTGCAGATACTGTAAAAGCAGCTTCTCTGATTTGAGAAGGACCTCCTTGTCTCATTTCAAAAGCAGTCAGAATACCATGTAATTGAACAATAGTAAGAGTTTGCAGATCTTTCCTTTCTTCAATAGCTGAGACTTTAGAGTCAAATTTTGAAGTCAAGGATCTTAAGACTTTTTCCACCAGAGTAGTATCAGTTATGGTTTCACCCAAATTTCTCATTCGATTTACAACATCATCTAGACGAAGGAAGAAGCTGGCAACACTTTCATCACTATGCATCTTCAAATTTTCATATTCAATTCTAAGAGTTTGGAGTTTTGCATTTTTTACCTTTGTATCTCCTTCATAGCTCAGAATGATTTTGTCCCATATTTCTTTTGCTAAATGTAGCTGCATCACTTTAGCAAATTCTGATTTAGACATGCTTCCTAACAAGACATTTACTGCTTTGGCATTGGTTTCATACTTCTTCCTTTCAGCTGCATCAGTAGGAATACTTGTCGGGTATTGATAGCCTTCTTCCACGATTGCCCATACATCTGCACCAAGACTTTGCAGATACGCTTTTGTTCGTACCTTCTAGAATATCAGATTGCTTCCATTGAATAGAGGTGGCTTTATAGACATCACTCCTTCTTGACTTCCCATTGCGACGGATCTTCTTCAAGCGATCAAGCTTCTGCAGAAGAACCTGCTCTGAAACCAATTGTTGGGAAAAATACTGAGAGGGGGGGGTGAATCAGTATTTACAGCATATTCAAAACTTTTCACTTTTCTTTACTTCAAAACCCATACGCTACTTTCCTGAAGAAGACTCGCGTATATACGCGGATACCCTTTATTAAACTCGCGTATACACAGAGAACTAATTATGTCATTAATTCTTCACTTAAACCATTCCATCATTTATTCATCAGATTTTCAATGAACAGTAAACATGTGCAGTAAGAATAGAATAAACCATCACACAAAGCATCACACATGAACACCAGGATTTTTTAGGTGGAAACCCAAGTCGGGAGAAAACCACCGCTGCAGTTGCACAACCTTCAATATTTTATTATAGAGAAAACATCTTACAACATATGTGCTGGTGCAGACTCCTACCATCACGCAGGCACCCACCTACGCTCGTTTACCAGCCTCACCTGGAAGGGAGCTACAACCCCCTGACTGAAGGCAACAACCCTCAGCACCCCTTCGGACCACGTTTCATCAATTTTCACACTGGATCCAACAACTTCAATAGAACAATACTTGTAGGCCACGTTTCATCATATTTTCAGACTGGACCCTCTTCATACATTTAAGCTTAATCATACAACCAAACTGATGGAGACAACTCAGAATAGTAGAATACAGATAGCAGCAATACAGCAGAATAGTTCAGTCATTTCTTACCACAGACTTCAGCAAACCCTAGTTTGCATACGCGCTTTCACTTCACTGATGTCGCGTATACACGCACTTCCATTCACACAAACCAGCGTATACTTCTGTACATATTATAGAACCAATTTAATTGCGCATACGCGCTTTTCTTTTAGCGAAGCCGCATATATACGCGCTTCCTCTTCGGCGAACTAGCGTATGGTTCTTCAGAGATTTTAGGTCATTGCGTTTCTTCAGAACAGATACTTCACACAGATTTAACCCTTCACTTCAGACAGATGTTCGCCTCTTCTTGGATCTAATCATTCCATAAACAGATCTAGAAAATACAAGCACATTTCAGATCTAGATCCCCTTCTTCATCATTGGTGCATCATACACTCAGATTTATCATTCAAGTGTAACCCTTTCCATTCAGATCTACTTCAGAGAGAAGTATTCATTCAAGCTCAGACATCTTGCACCCACACATCTGATTTGCACAATGAATTTCTTCTCTTTATATAGGTTTACCCTTTTTCAATACCATGATCCCCTTTTTCAATACCATGAGCCAAAACAACATTACTTCCGATGGTATTCCTGGACGAGGTCAATTAGGCGGATCATTACCCAATACAATGGGTCAATACCATGGTGGTTACCCCTGGTTTTGCACTTTTAGAGCGCTTTAGCTCATACGCGACTTTTCACGTTCTTTTCCACGTGCATACGCGACTTCCCTTAGACAGATCCGTGTATGCCTTGAGACATACTCTTTCACCATAGATTTAGCACAATCTGAATTCCTTTCTTCACTGCCTTTTGTACTCACTGTAGATACATCAGATTTACTTCATTAAGAACATATTCTATCAAGCACAACTTCATCAAGTAAGTTGTCATCATCTTCATCAAGGTGGGTTGCCATCAAGGACAACACTCTACATCATATTGCCAACACACTTTGCATTTAAGACCTAGGGTTTGCACAACTACGGTTTTATAATTTCATAGACACCAAATTATGAAAATTGCTTGGAGGACAAGGGGGAGAGGCCACCTACCAGATTTAACTCTTTGGCAGCCCTTTGAATGCAACTTTGAGGATTAATTTTAGCCATAGGGTAAGTTCTTTCCTTGTTTGAGGAGCCTCTGCATTAGCACAGCGCCACTTATTTGCGCAGTGCCAAAAAAAGAGTCAAATTGAAGCCAAGTTTTGATGACCTTCCCGATGTCGAATTTGGGCTTGTGATAGCGCGTTGGAAATATTATCATGTCTGTTTTCCAAATATTCCCTTTTTTCTCTGATTTGAGTTGATTTTCCCTATCAAAATTTGATTCACCTAGGACTAGTCAAAAAAGTGTTGAGTGATGGTGAAGAAATGCAGAGTGCTAGTGCAAAAAAATTTTGAAGGCCTTCCTTAACTCCAAATTGAGCTAATGATAGCTCATTCAAAAGAAATTCCAGTCTAGTTTTCTTTTGACCCATCAATAAAGTCATTTGGACACTATAGCTATGAGAAAACCTGATTTTCCCAAGGTAACTCTAGAAGTGCATCAGTTCTCCCGTGACACCAGTATTTTTGACATTTCTCCCAAACCATGATACCTGTGTAAGAAATGAAGGAGGTTTTTCTTCTTGGACCTGTTATGGAAAAAAACCTCTCTCATGTTTGTCAAATGCATTACTGTTTGGTCAGAAACATGGTTTGAAGAAAAACTAGCCCTAGGTGATGGGAATGAGTTGGCTATAAGAAACACTAGGTGGAAAGTGGAGGGATGGGAAAGGGAAAAAATAGAGTAATGAGGCTATAGGTGGTAAAACAGGATGTAGATGAGTGTCACAAGCCCATAATGAGTTCTCCAAGATTGGCAGGGTGACCATGGGATGGAAAAATGGTAGAATAGTGAAAATTTTTATCTAAGGATAATGAAGGCAGTGAGATATCTAGAACTGACAATGTTCATGAACTTTGTTTCTAGAAATCTAGGGAAATCATTTAGTCATATACAAAATGCAAAAATTACTGATGACTAACAGCTGCAACTTAGCTTGTAAATTTGCAATTTGCTGCTCCATTTGTGTTCTAACCAACTGAACTTCTGCCTGGGACGCCTTCAATGTTGCGACCAGCCCTTCAATCTTAGCCTGAGGGGTGGTTGTGGCCATAATTTCTGTTGGAAACTTTGTGCAGAGTTGGTGAATATAGTTTTCGAGCTCGGTTTGCTTTGCGGTAGCCAGGCACACTTTCACGTTCCTTGCATCAATTTTCTGTTTGGCCACACCGAGCTGTTGGTACACTTGTTGGTCCCCGGTGGTGAATTTCCTAAAATAAGGAGGTATGGAGATCTTGCAATGCCTCATGCGGTAGCTTCGCTAAATTCAGCTAGACATCAGTGCCGGCCTAGAATTGCATTCCCAGGTCGGGTGGACTGATCTCAAGGGTTGTGCCCGGTACAGGACAGAGGCGGCTTTCTTCCGTAACTAGCATCGCACTGCTGGTTTTCGTGGGCATATGTACCTACAACACACTAGTCTGTATCACATCTTTCTTTAGCTATAGCGCATGGAGCTCGGATTGGATTGTGTCGATCGTAGCTTTTTGCTACTCTTCTAAGGCTACCCATCTGTCCTCCATAGCCAGAGTGACCGCATCGGTGATCTGGTCAAGGTCTCCGTTAGTCAACATGACTATCATAGGGGAATTTTGAGGTCTAAAATGGGCCTCCTAATAAAAATGTAGAAAAAAAATAAACTTTATAAGAACCAATAGGATTCAAGATGATGATGTCAACCATGGGGGATGATTCACCATTTTTGAAGTAAAAAAGAAAAAATATTAAAAAATAATAAAATAATAAAACTACTTTTTCAACTCATATTTTCATCTTATCTCCCTAATGTTTTACTCAAATTTCAAGCAGGAATACTCATTGGATGAAAATTTTAAATCCTCATCCAAGGAGTAACCATGTTGCATACTTTTGATGGACCCTGCTACACGAAAACTGAGAAATACATGAAAAAACGTGTTTGCAATCACGTTTTTCATGTATTTATCACTTTTCATGTTGTAAGGTTGATCAAAAGTATGAAACATGGGTACTCCTTGGATGGGAAATTGAATTATGCATCCAACAAGTGTTTCCGCTCGAAATTTGAGTAAACCCATTGGGAGATAAGTTGAAAATATGAGTTGAAAAAATAATTTTTCCTTTTTGTCCTCTAAAATTTGATGATGTAATCAAATCTTATTCTATTATTTCCACTATTATTTTATAATTCCCTTAGGAGGCCCATTTTAGACATCAAAATTCCCCTAATGCTCATCTCGCTCCGTTCCCTGAGAGCGCTGCTTCATTCGGGGTGTTTCGACAGGCTCACTTGTTCGCTTCGTACCTCGAGGGGAGGCAAGTCCTCCTACATGCAGACCTTCTATACCCAGGTCGGGCTGTGAATCTACTAGAGTCTCCACCTTGACGTCCTTCTCAGGGGGTTGCTCCTACTACGCATCCTTTTGTGTGGCCGCATCGATGTTCTGTATGGTACTCCTGGTCGTACCCTCGGTATCCTTGATGACGACAGGTGGAATTACTTTTGATATGTGGGTTCCTTCAGCGGCCTTCACGCCATTTTTGAAGCCAATCTTCCAGCTAGGAGGCCAGAGTGTAATGACGTTGTCAATTTTTTCATCTGCCACCATATAGGGAAGTGTCGTCTAGGCTTTATCCTTGTGTGCCCTGATTTTGATACTGTGCATAGTGATCAGAAACACTGCAATGCCCTTGTATCTGTCATACACGACAGGGGACAACCGCGGGTGGGAGTTAATGACTGTGGCCAAGCTACACTGAAAGAAGACCCAGAAGACTTGGTTGTCCTCGAGACGTTGTGGATCCTTAGAATCCCATAAATTTGAATAGTGAGCCCCTTCACACATGTCCTAGGTAAGCTCAGGGAGGACTGACTCTATAGGAGCTTGCTAGGCAACCAACGCTATGAGGAACAATAACCAGGAATAGAAAAAGGCATGGCCCTGCTCCTAGGACTCGTGGACATTAGTAAGAAACTCATCACACAAATACTGTGCCTAGTTAATACATACCCCTTTCTCAAATCGACTGCTAACTTAATTACGTAGGCTGGGACAGAGTTGACTTGACATTTCTTCATCATTTTACAGGTCAACAACATGGTGCCCAACTGCATGCCTTGGTCACTAATGGACTTGACTACAAAACCTCGAGCATTTCACTCTAGATGGTAGGTTTTGAGCACATACTCAGCAGTTTCTACCTCATAATTTTTTCCCACTCGCTGCAGAGGGTTTGGTCCGTTCATGGGAAGACCAGTAATCCTATGAACCAACGCAACATTGATGGGGGTCCTGCCCTGGATCCACAGAAAACTGTCATGAATTAGGGTGAGCAATTGTTGGACTAGCCAGTCCGTGAAAGTGTAGTGACCGAAGTGTGGCACCCGTAGCAGTTTCAGGAGCTCAGACCCGACCAATCCATGCACCCATTGCTAGGGAAAAATTTTGATCCCATCGTCGGCCTGAATTGTGTCAAGGTATAACTCAGGCGCCAGCTCTGGGAAGGCCTCCAAACTGGCCAAGTCATGATCATCAAATTTGAACTTGTGAAGGTTCCCAATAGGTTCACCAATGACTGAGACCCCTTCCAGGATTAGCGACATCTGTAGATAAGTGATAAGGCCATTGAGGTTCTTCGGCATGCATGTCGAGGGCCTGTGCGGCCGGATGAAGGGAGGTATCTAGTAGATCAGGTTAGCAAGTTGGGCCTCTTCCTGAGCAACACATGCCTGGGGTGTTGCCCTCGGGGATTTTACATTGCAGGGGGAAGTACGGGGTTTCCCTCCAGCCCATTTTGTGGGTTTTGAATGTTTCGAAGAGCCTTCTGCCTTTTCCTTTCCTTTATTCATGACTATTGTGGAGAGAACCTCTTTAGCTTCAGACACGATCTCCACCACTTCCTCAGTTTCTTGTTCCACCGAGGCCACTGGCTCCGAGGTTTCAGCAGGATTTGTGGCCGTCATCCTGGTGCAAAAGAGAAACTTGGGATTGCTACTGTCAGAGGGAGTAGGTCGCTCAGACTTGAAAGAGACACTGTGGGCACAATACAATTTCAGCAAGGGCAAACATGCCAAGTACAATCTATTCAAGTGATATGGAACCCTTGTCCGATCTAGCCTACCTATTTTATAGCTTTGGCGCTCGCTCAACGGTAGGGTAAACTTCACTTGGAACTTACCATCAAGTAAACGGTAAAAAATATCCCGAAATCGCCTCATTAAATGTCGGCCGCTCGCCCCATCCAACGGTAAGTTTTTCTTTTTACCCGATTTTACTGTTCTAACGGCTAGTTTTCGCACCCTGGGCATGCTCTGTTGAGAATGCAACAAGATGATGGAGCTTAGTGAAATGAAGTCGCCTTCACTAAGTGGGCCCGCAGGCTATTTTTGGTGCAAAGTCTATTTTTAGACATAGGATCATGTTCTATGAGTTTCAGGATGCTATTTATGGATGGTTGGTCAAGTCGGGAAAAATAGATGGACTTCTATTTTTAGACATATTGGGTGGAATCTATTTTTAGATTGCCAGTCTAAAAATAGATATGTCAAATATTATTAGCTCTTAATAATATTTGGACTATAAACATTATCTTATCCTCTTGCAGCACTTCAGTTCGAGCTACAGATGTGGCACATGCAACTAACAGAAGGAATTACGCTATTCCTAGGGTTTAGTTGAGCTATTGCATGGTTGAATTCAGTTAGAACTCGTGACAGAGTTTGGTGGAGTTGATGAGACAGTTGATGGAGTTGTGTTCAGTTTAACTTGGTTGAACTAGTTGTATTTATTCTAACTGATTAATACACTAGTGATGAGTGGTGTGAATTAATTATTAATTAATTCACTAATTATTAACTCATAAATCAACTAAAGAATACATCAGTTAACTTCAGTGCATGGACAGTTCGGTGGAGACCAGTGTAGAGGGTGGGTGAAAGAGCCGGTTTAATATCAGTTGTGACTATAGCTGTGCATGAGATTTGCACACACATTGATTGAGATTTCCAATGAGGATTGCGCAGTTGAGACCAAGGGGATTCAAACCTGGATCTCATCATTATTCATCTTGGATTTCGCAGTAGAGGCAGGCTAACAGGTGGAGGAGATTTGAACATGTGACTTGTCAGATCTAAGCTTGTGTAGTGTGTAACAATTGGAGATAGTGTTGGATACTTGTGAGGAGTTTGTACTATGATTATTACATGTTCTCTATCATTATAATATACAGATATTTCAGGGTTTTCAGCTTTAATCTTTCCCATAAATCCTGTGTTTATATGTGTGATTGTTTGATGTTTTAATGTGCGCATGTGATTGTTTATTTTCCGCATATTGATGATCAATAGTAGAAGAGGTTATGTATTATGCATGAAGCTCAAATAGTGTGTGATCAGGATAATCTCGGTGAATGATTTAACTATTATTCAAATTTATACATGGTATCAGAGCGATATTGATCATTGGAGCAATTGCAGAACATTAAAGCGGTTGAGTTTTGAGCTGGTGGAATTCGAATTTGCAGTAGTGTTTTCTTGGTGTCAAAGTTAAAAATGTCTTTCAATGGATTGCGATTGGAGTATTCCCTTGATGGCAGCTCAAATTATATTGCATGGAAGGACAGGATGGAGGCGGTGTTAGATGACAACGGGCTGAAAGAGTTCATAGATGCTGAAGTCGCAAAGCCTGCTTCTAGCAATGTTGCCGCACTTGACGCATGGCAAAAGAAGACAGTGAAATGTCGAAGGATTCTGTTGGAGGGCGTGAAGGATCACATAGTGTCTAGCCTGCATGGTAAGGCTTCTCCATTCCTGATGTGGAAAGCCTTGACATATTTATTACAAAGCAAGAGCGACCAGAGGAATTTGGCGCTCAAGGACAAACTCAGGAACATTAAGATGGAGAAAGGAGACAGTATGCCCAAGTACCTCACGAAGTTCGTCTAATGCAGGGATGAGATGGGAAGTGTGGGGGTGAGTATAGATGACGAGGAATTGGTGAGCTTGGCTCTCCTTGGGCTTTCGAAGAGTTAGCATTCCTATCAGGACTCTGTCAATGGTTGGGAGAAATTTCCAGGATGGGAGCGACTTTGGTCGCATCTTGTGCAAGAGGAGATAAGGCGAAATACCAGGGACGGATCTTCATCAAAGGCATCTGATGAAGAAAATTTCACTTTGGCTGCCAAAGCAAAGAAGGGGAAGAACAAGAAAGCTTCTCAATCCGGTGTGAAAGGAAAGAACCAGGACATGTCCAAGGTGAAGTGCTTTCACAGTCACCAACACAGACATTATGCCACAAATTGTCCGCAGAAGAAGAAAAATAAGCAGGCTGCTGGATCTGCAGCGGGAGAGGCCTTAGCCTCACAGTTTGAGCTGGATTTTTCACTGATCGCATGCTTGGTATCAAGTGTGATGGGTTCAGTGTGGTTTCTGGACAGTGGTGCGTCTTTACACATGACAGGAGATCGAGATTTGTTTACTGATCTGGATGAGAAAGATCTTGGAGTGCACATCGAAATGGGCTATGACGGTAGATACAGTACGACTAGTATCGGTACCATTTCCTTTGAGAGGGAGTCTGGTAAACCCTTCGTATTGAAGGAAGTGATGCATGTTCCAAGATTGAAGAAGAATCTTATCTCTGTGGCGATGTTAGAAGACAAGGCATATGATGTTGTCTTTAGCGAGGGAAAGGCTTTCCTGCGCAGTAAGACAACTGGTGAGACCCGGAGGATAGGGGTTCGAGTCAAGAACCTTTATCAATTGCAGGTAGATGGCTGCACAGCAATGGCATGCAAGGCAGAAGGAGTGGTGAGCAGGGATGATGGCGAGCTGTGGCACCGGAGATTGGGCCACCTTCACCATGGAGCTTTGAAGATACTGCAACAGATTTCTACTGGGCTTCCCAAGGGTACTCTTGCGCAGTCAGATCATTGCAAGGGATGTACCTTAGGAAAATTTGTGAAAGCCACCTTTCATGAGAAGGATAGTCGCACCACGATGATCCTTGAGAGAATTCACACAGACGTGTGTGGACCTTTCTCAATAGCTTCGACAGCAAAGCACAGGTACTATGTGATCTTTGTTGATGATTATTCTCGGAAGTGTTGGATCTTCTTCATGCAGAAGAAGAGCGAGACATACTCAAAGTTCTATGAGTTAAAGGCACTGGTTGAGAAGGAATCGAGGAAGCAAGTGAAGGCTCTTAGGAGTGACAATGGTGGTGAATTCATCTCTGGAAAATTCAAGGACTTTTGCAGCGCAGAAGGAATTCAAAGAGAGCTCATAGCACCTCATAACCCACAGCAGAACGGGGTTGCTGAGCGGAAGAACAGAACGATCGTGGGTGCTACACGGGTGATGTTGCATGATCAGGGCCTACCCATTCACTTGTGGGCAGAGGCATGCAATACTGCAGTATATGTGCAGAACCGTTGTCCTCACAGGATACTTGGCATGAGTACACCCGAGGAGGCATTTTCTGGTAAGAAGCCTGATATTTCCCATTTGAGGATTTTTGGTTCACCTGTTTACATTCATGTGACTAAGGATGTCAGGAAGAAGCTGGAGCCGACCACAGAGGTTGGGATATTTGTGGGGTACACTGATACACCCCACAACTATCGTGTGTATTTTCCAGACAGTCGCAAGACTGTTGTGTGACAGGATATCAAATTTCAGGAGGAGAAAGCCATGAAGTGTTCGCTTGAGAGGGAGCCACACTTACATGCAGATGAGAAGCTATTAGTTCCTAAGGATAAGCTTCAGGATGTGGATCAGCCACATGAGGAGGTTCATTGAGTGGAAGAGACCACTCATGCAGCGCCAACCATCAGAGGGCGGAAGCGCACTACAGAAGCTGAGCGACTGGCTCAAGATGCAGAGAAGGTTGTAGGACCACCTAAAGCACAGCGCAGACAGAGATAGTCACCGGATCAGTACACTGGATACATGGCTCTTGTGAGAAAATGTGTCGTGACAGAGCCATCCTCTTTTCAGGAAGCTGTGGAGGACCCCACATGGGTAGATGCCATGGTGGAAGAGTATGATTCGATTTTTAGAAACAGTGCATGGGAGATTGTCCCAAGGCCGGAGGGGAAATTAGTGGTGGGTTCGAGATGGATCTACAAAGTGAAGCAGGCATATGACGGGATTGTGGAGAAGTACAAGGCAAGATTTGTTGCCAGAGGCTTCTCACAGATAGAGGGGATCGATTATGAGGAGACCTTTGCACCTGTCACAAGGTATTCTTCCATACGGACAATTCTTGCTCTCTCAGTGCAGATGGGGTGGCACATTCATCAGATGGATGTGAAGACTGCATTCCTCAATGAAGTCATTGAGGAGGAGGTGTACATAGAGCAGCCTGAAGGTTTCTAGATCTTCAGAAGCGAGTCGCATGTGTGCAGGCTCAAGAGAGCGTTGTATGGGTTGAAACAAGCACCTCGTGCTTGGTACACACGGATAGACAGTTATTTCACCGGACTTGGATTCTCCAACAATGAGGCAGATCCGAACCTATACCAGATTGTGGTAGAGGGTAAGTTGCTGATCATTGTACTTTATGTAGATGATTTGATTTTTACAGGTGATGAGCTTTTGATACTTTCATGCAAGGAGGATCTTGCAAGAGAGTTTGAAATGAAGGATTTGGGCCTCCGTTATTATTTCCTGGGATTGGAAATTTGGCAGCGCAGTGATGGACTATTTGTTTCGCAGGGTAAGTATGCCCGGGAGATACTGGAGAAGTTCAACATGCATGGCTACAAGCCTGTTGATACTCCTCTTCCTGGAGGTTGGAGGAAGGAGGATGCTACTTCAACGGAGGTAGTGGATGCCACTGTTTATCGACAGTTGGTGGGGTCACTTATGTATCTGGTCAATACACGGCCCGACATATGCTATGCTGTTAACACCTTTCACAAGCTATGGTTAAGCCAACCAAGCTCTTCTGGAAGGCAGGCAAGCATGTATTGCGTTATCTCAGAGGCACATTGGGATATGGATTGTGGTACAGACAGTCGGATGAGGTGAGGCTATGTGGCTTCACGGATGCAGATTGGGCAGGGAGCCCAACGGACAAAAAGAGCACATCTGGAGGGATTTTCAGTATCGGGTCGATAGCAGTTTCTTGGTACAGTAGGAAGCAGAGATCCATGGCACTCAGTTCAGCGGAGGCCGAGTATATGGCAGCAAGCTTGGCTGCATGTGAGGCTATATGGATGAGGAAGATCCTAGTCGAGTTGTTCAGGTCACACTTGGAGCCTACTGTGATTTATTTTGATAACCAAAGTTGCATTAAACTCTTGGCTAATCCAATATTTCATGATAAATCCAAACACATTGACATCAGGTACCATCATATCAGAGATTGTGCACAGCGTAGAATCATGTTACTTTCATACATTCCCACGGAGGATCAAGATGCTGATATCTTGATGAAGGCTCACGGGAGAAAATTCGAATACCACAGGGGCAGGATAGGGGTTGCGGATAATCCTTATCTTTTTGAGAGGGAGTGTTGAGATTGCAACAAGATGATGAGCTTAGTGAAAAGAAGTCGCCTTCACTAAGTGGGCCCGCAGGCTATTTTTGGCGCAAAGTCTATTTTTAGACTATGTCTATTTTTAGACATAGGATCATGTTCTATGAGTTGCAGGATGCTATTTATGGATGGTTGGTCAAGTCGGGAAAAATAGATGGACTTCTATTTTTAGACATACTGGGCGGAATGTATTTTTAGATTGCCAGTCTAAAAATAGATATGTCGAATATTATTAGCTCTTAATAATATTTGGACTATAAACATTATCTTATCCTCTTGCAGCACTTCAGTTCAAGCTACGGATGTGGCACATGGAGCTGACAGAAGGAATTACGCTATTCCTAGGGTTCAGTTGAGCTATTTCATGGTTGACTTCAGTTAGAACTCATGTGACAGAGCTTGGTGGAGTTGATGATACAGTTGATGGAGTTGTGTTCAGTTTAACTTGGTTGAACTAGTTGTATTTAGTCTAACTGATCAATAAACTAGTGATGAGTGGTGTGAATTAATTATTAATTAATTCACTAATTATTAACTCATAAATCAACTAAATAATACATCAGTTAAATTCAGTGCATGGATAGTTCAGTGGAGACCAGTGTAGAGGGTGGGTGAAAGAGCCGGTTTACTATCAGTTGTGACTATAGCTGTGCATGAGATTTGCACACACATTGATTGAGATTTCCAATGAGGATTGCACAGTTGAGACCAAGGGGATTCGAACTTGGATCTCATCATTATTCATCTTGGATTGCGCAGTAGAGGCAGGCTAACAGGTGGAGGAGATTTGAACATGTGACTTGTCAGATCTGAGCTTGTGTAGTGTGTAACAATTGGAGATAGTGCTGGATACCTGTGAGGAGTTTGTACTATGATTCTTACATGTTTTCTATGATTATAATATACAGATAGTTGGGGGTTTTTAGCTTTAAGCTTTCCCATAAATCCTGTGTTTATATGTGTGATTGTCTGATGTTTTAATGTGCGCATGCGATTGTTTATTTTCCGCATATTGATGATCAATAGTAGAAGAGGTTATGTATTATGCATGAAGCTCAAATAGTGTGTGATCAGGATAATCTTGGTGAATGATTTAACTATTATTCAAATTTCTACATGCTCAGCGTACCCTTGTGTCCCCATCGCACCCCTGCGATTTGGGCATACCTCCAGTGCTCCCAGCACACTGGCTGTAGTCTGAGTTTCCTCCTTCCAAATGTACTTCTACGTTGCCCCAACTCAGTCCGCAAGATTTTTGTCGTTGCCTTGCCTGTGGAGTGACCTCCTACTATGCGTTTGTGAGATTCTACCGAGATAGCGTGCCTTTTATGCTCTAGAATGTGTCTGTGCAGCACTTCGTCAATCCCTTGTTTATCCAAATGACCTGTGATAATGGTAAAATCTACCGCCTGGGTGACCAACTCCCTTGTTTGTTGTGTCGAATTTTTCGTAGGTGCTATGCTTGTAGCTAGGAACCGAGTGTTATCAACGAAGTTCACATCAACAACCAGAGTGGCGAATAGCTGCGCACCAGGCAATCCTTTCACGGAATTAGTGGGTTCCTCCTTAGTCGCGATTCGGGACAAGTGATCCGTCCCATCCTCCAAATTTTCTTGGTTGACAATGATTTCAAAATTTTATTCATGAAACAACAACAGCCACCAGCAGCTTCCCCCTCCCCCAACATTTTAAAGTCAAATGATATGTAAACGTCTTAGATTGTCCGTCTAACAGGTAGTGCTGATACTTTTGTAGTGCATAGACCATGGTCGATCCCTCCCACTCTGTAGTGACGTCGCTATGCTCCACCCTACTGGCAAATGCATTTGGGTGGTCAATGTCTCCTGTGCCAGACTGCGTAAGGCCCGCTCCCAAGGTAATCCTTTAGGTATCAACCCAAACGTGAAATATCTTCGCCCAATAAAAAAAAATAAGTTCAGGTGCAGATACCATATTTTCTGTGAGTAGCTCAAAGCTCTTCTGGCACTCTTCTGTGATCAGTGCATATCCCCGAATGAATTTCCTATAGTAGCCCGTATCCCCCAGGATCGAACACAGTTTTTTTTCAGTCGTGGGTACTGCTAGATTGAAGATAACTACAACTTTTTCTCCCTTTGTTTTCATTTCCCGAACCACCGTTGGACTTACCCAATCCGACTGCTCCACCGATTCGATACTACCTATGATGAGAATTTTACCGACTTCTTTCTTGACTGCCTATGCATATTTAGGGTCTAGCAGTACGGCCGCTGGTTTATAGGTCGTGTATCTGATCTCAGAGTAATGTGCATCACCTCTAAATTCCTGGTGATCCCCTTAAGCTCTGAAAACTTCGTCGAAAATAAGCCTTGATATTCCGTGAGCAGTTCCGTAATTTTTCCTATTGTCCCATTATCCCAGTAATCCCTGATCTTAGCCAACTTAGATTCCTCTTCTGCACCAATGTTAACTCTTTGCAGCTTCAGAGGTTTTTTAATAGCCTCTGATTCGGGGATCGAAACTTGGCGTTGGTCTTCATCACATTATTCTATAGTGCGGTAGTTCACAATATCTTGCATCTGTGTTTCCCATGTGGGTAGTTCCCAGGCTACATTGGGGCTGGATTCACCAAATACAATGGCATCAATATCTTGTAGAGCTTCGTTAAGCACCTCTGATCCTCCTACTAACCTGAATGGCCCCAAAAATTCCTCTTTTAAGGTCTCCCAATGGTAGGTGCGTTGATGTTTCTCTGCATATAAATACGATGCGGTGGGAATTGGTCCCAAGGGATGAACAAACAAGTGAACCCATTCCTCTATAGTGCGATCCCACCACTTATTTTATATGGCCTAGATTTGTGTCTGTTCACATAGGTAAACAAATGTCCGCACGTAAAATAAGAAGGACATGTAAAACTCCTGAAAACAATGAATAAATCCATGCCTATGTGAACAGACACAAATCTAGGCCATATAAAATAAACACTTGCAGGTGTGAATGGGTTTGAACTATGAGACTAGGTCAACCTTGACCAAATCCACATCACAGTCTAGATTCAATGTACCTCATGGATACATAGCGCAGTTCTAGATGGAGGCTCCAAATGTGAGAGGAGCTAACTCATTGAAGTGTTTTAGGGCTTGAAAAGACTTTGAACTTATAAAGGGAAGAGGAGAATAGCATGAGAGGGTTGTTGATGATTATCATTTTCGGAAGATATTGTCTGTTTAGAAATTTATGATTCTCTAGCTATTTAGCTGAGAATAATGTTGTTTAGCATTGGGTGTTCCTGGTCGGGAATCCCACCACCTTCCTAAAGCAGCTCTTGGAGGAGCCTTGTTTGTCTTGTCCACTATTTGGAATTTGGCCAAGCTTCATCTTACACCTACAACACTGGTCCTATTTAGGATTGGGTTTTCCTTGTGAGATGTAGCAAGTGGAGGATAGATCTCTTCAGATCTATGCAACTCTAGCACCCCTTTTCACTGGGAAAGTCATCTATCCGTTTGACAAGATTGTTCTAGAACTTGGGAGCTTTAGATCTAGACCTTGGTATCAAGCCAAAGTATACTTAGATTCTAAAGCACAGTCCCTTTTTGCAGTACTACGTTATTTGAAGTAGCAGGGTTATAGAGTGTTTTGGCATCAGCTTGGAAGAGAGACATCTAGTGATTGGATCCTTCCTTTCACTGTGGTGATCCATGGATTGGCCATACAACCCATGTTTTTTTCAGATCTGATCTGCTGCACATTATATGATTGAGAATTTTTTGAATATTACTGCAGATCTGTAACTTAGATCTCAGATCTACTCTTGTACTTTCATGATTTGCTGACATTCCCAAGGGAAATGTATTGATGAGCCTTTCTTGTATAGAAATCTAAATTAGATCTACATTTTCATGTATAGATCTGCTCTAGATCTGAGTTGTAACATAATGCTGCTTTAGCCAATGGAAATAACACTGTCAAGCTTATTCTGTCATTTCTCATGCTTGTAGCACCTCATTTCTGAGGGTTTCTTCTTGTAGATCCTTCTCCTTTCTGTTATACTTTGTATAAGATGTTGTATAATGTTATTTTGCTGATGTATAGCTGTAACATGAGTTTCCATACTAATCTCTTTCAATTATTGGGCTGAACTACGTTATTTTCCAGCAGTTTGTTTTTGTATTGCTGCAGTCCCCTTCTTTGGGCATTTTCTAGCTACACTAGGTGTGGGGAGACTTGTTTAACCCACCTAGGAGGATTTGTTTCTAATCCCTTCTTGGAATTAGGTCTTAGATACTCAGATCTAAGGGATCCAAAGGCTGGTTTCCAATCCTGTAGCATACATTCCTGAAAAAATGCATTTTTCAAGCATGCCTTCCATGCAGTCCCGATTTTGGGATATTATAGTGGTATCAAAGCATCTTTCTTGGCTCAACCTGTGAGTCTCAAGATAGAGATAAAGATGATGAAAAGAATGAGCCTGATCTCATCAATTTTCAGATCCATAAAGGACCTCTCCAAGGAGGTTAAGGAGATATAATAAGGAGAAGGGGAAGGACCATGCACTTCCTACTCTCATAAAGCAGAAGACAAGAAGCATGGAAGACACTTGGATCATCAGATCCTGAGTGAGTACCTTGTTGAGTACAAGTCTCAATCTAGAGCCTTCATGGAGACTCTAGCCTTCCCACAGTTCATTCAACTAAAGGAAGGGAGGAGACCCTGCAGCAAGGGGGAGATCAAGGGCAATAGATTTCTGTTGTCCATTTTTGATGGAACATCTACAGCCAAAGCTTGGGAAAGAAGAATCAATGAATTTTTCCTACTACATCCAGTGGTAGAGAGAGAAGCAATGGAGATTGCAGCACTGCACCTAAATGGTGAAGCAAGAAATTAGTGGTTCAGCCATGTGAGACATGCAAAAGTATCTTCTTTTACAGATTTCACTCAAAGGGTGATCGAGAGATTTGAGGAAGAGGAGTCCTCACTATCCCTTCAGGATATTTGTACCATCACTATGACAGCCTTGGAGGAGTAGCCTTCAACACCTGCAGTTGAGGGAGTCAACATTGTAGAAGAAGGAACTCTTGCAACCATACAAGATGTTCCTAAAGCCTATCAAGGTATGATTGAGTTTCCACCTTCTATTATTGCAGCAAAACGTTTTGAGGGTTGTGGAAAACTGTTGTTGCATGACCCAAATTCATCACTTACTACTAATCTAGAGCAGCAGTGTTGCACTGTGCTGTCCAAGAGCAACAGTGAAGAAAGGAGGACCCATTCCTCATGGGAGCAATCAGATGTCAACTCATTCAAGAAGCCATGGAGACAAGGGGTAGACATCTTGAGATGAGAAGCATTTTCTCCTCTCTAGATGACACTTTCTCAATGAGCATGCCACAACTCAGAGAGAGACTTCTACTTACAGCAGATCCAAGACCCCATTGGTTTTGGAAGGTCATGCATGAGGAGGAGGTCTCATCAAGAGATCCCATGAAAGGTGCACTTCAACATTTCATGAAGTGCAAATTTCTTCGATAGTTTGAGGAGGTTCTTTCCTTCTCATACTTGGATCTTTATGGATTCAAGGAGGAGCAGATAGATGATGGAGGACATATTAGGATGGATAAAATCTCTCATGCTTGTGTTGGAAATTCCTTGAGCCCTACACATCATGATGGGAGGTTTCCTCCTACCACCTATTTGGGTCCTTATGGGATCAAATTGATCCTTGAGAAGACTGCATTTCAATATCCCATGAAATGAAAAGACATAAAATTGATTTGGTAGGATGGTAGCCCTCATGGGAGGAGTACCAAGATTAAGGATGGAAGGAGATATCCAAAAATGATTGAATGGATGTGGATGGTGAGCAAGAAGCTAGAAAGCTCTTTGTAGATCTATGATACTGGGCAGCAGGAGGCTTGGCTGCACTGGCTACTCTTGAAAGAGTTTGGCCATCATCCTCTTTCTAAGGGTATGTGGAGGAAAGATGTGTGGCAATATGCTTGCATCATTGAGTAGCAAGGAGTATGGATCCATTTTGTTGATATGACATTCTTCATATCAATCACCATTTTTTCACCACATGATTTATATGATGGAGGTATGGGGAGGAAAAAAAATATTTTGTTGCTTTGGATGTTCCTAGGAGAGAAAGAGCAGAGTTGCTCTCACACATTGCATGATGTTGCAGGAGGAGGTGGTGGCATTATCTCCTTAGCCTTGGATGATCTGGAATTACTTCCACTCTGGAAGGAACTTCTTGTTTGTAGTAGCATTATGGAAAATTTCTTTGACAATGAAAATGTCAAAGAAAGGAGCTATGTATTGGCAGGAGCCTATTTGCATAGGCCAACAACGCTGTCACTTTGTAGCATGAACTTCTGGATGGAGTGTCCCTAGGATAATTTCACTCTTGGTGCACTTGATGGACAAGGAGGAGGTGAGAAAGATGGAGTAATAGATGGAGACATCTATTGCTGTGATATGTTCTTCTTGGCTTGGATTTCCAAGTACATGAGGAAGGATCTTCATGCAGCACATGATTCATTTCGCTTCATGGGAGTATGTTATATCATTATGGGGAATTTATTCATGGACCCTATCATGATCTTACTCTTAGCACATGGTAAGGATCTTGTTGTTGCATTTAGTAATTTGCATACTCTTACCGTTTATATGTAGTGCATTTCTCCACAAGAGGGCAAGCTTTTCATTGAGCTCCATGGACAACATTGGGCCAAATTGTATGATGGAGATAGCCATATCTTATATGGCCATGGGAAAGTGTTGTATTACTTCATGTATGTTCATTTGTTGTATGCAGCCATCTACTATTCATTAGTAAATGAAATAACATGCATAAACGACCATGTATCTAGCAACCACTTGCCCTGTAATTTTCTTAAGCTGCAGTTGGGAAGACTGCGTTGTAACTTCATGGGAGACTATTGGTACCTTCTGGCACAATATGAAGCCTTCAGTATGACCTTTTCCTTGATGCTAATCATGGTTCCAATTGCTGATGTTTATCTTGCTTTTGTGGGGATCGTGATTGGAGAAGAAACACATTGGCTAGATGTGTTCTTTTGGGAAGAGGATTCCCACATTTTCTGCATTGCATGTTCTAGTCGGAACATGAGAGGAGATATAGCCAACACATCCAAAAACTTGTTTATTAATGAGGTGGGCCATGAGTTTGATGAGATGCCATATAATGATGATTTCCCATCCATCACATATGGAATGGTTTGGGCCAACTTGATTCACAATGTTGGAGAGGAGATCTTTAGAGATCTAGTCTTCATTTTGCCTCTTGAAGGCAACATCATTCTAGCCCAGGATCAGAAAAAACTCCACACTTATCTTAAGTGGGGAAGAGGACTGCAAGGGGTAGGCACCAATGTCCACCATGTTCAGTTTTTCAGCCCACCTACATTGCATGAACTCAAGCTGGAGGAGAATTTTCCAGAGTTACCATGTTGGGAGGTGACTCATTTTGTATGGATGATTGCTTGGGGAAGGTTGTTTTCCCAATGCATTTCAGTTCTATCCTTGTAGTTGCTTGAGGATAAGAAAAATTTTGGAGGGGAGGACTGTAATATTCCTACTTAGCCCAAGCTATCAGGAATATTCAATTTTGTTTCATTTTCTGTTGATTGAATAAATGAATCAAGGAGGACATGTAAAACTCCTAAAAATAATGAATAAATCCATGCCTATGTGAACATAGACAAATCTAGACCATATAAAATAAACGCTTGCAGGTGTGAATGGATTTGAACTATGAGACTGGGTCAACCTTGACCAAATCCATAGTGCAGTCTAGATTCAATGTACCTCATGGATACACAGCGTAGTTCTAGATGGAGGCTCCAAATGTGAAAGGAGCTAACTCATTGAAGTGGTTTAGGGTTTGAAAATGATTTGAAATTATAAAAGGAAGAGGAGAATAACATGAGAGGGTTGTTGATGATTATCATTTTATGAAGATATTGTCTGTTTAGACATTTCTGATTCTTTGGCTGTTTAGCTGAGAATAATGTTGTTTATCATTCGGTGTTCCTGGTTGGGAATCCCACCTCCTTCCTAGAGAAGCTCTTGGAGGAGACTTTTTTGTCTTGTCCACTATCTGAAATTTGGCCAAGCTTAATCTTACACCTACAGCGCTGGTCCTGTTTAGGATTGGGTTGTCCTTGTGAGCTGTAGCAAGTGGAGGATAGATCTCTTCAGATATGCAACTCTAGCACCCCTTTTCATTGGGAAAGTCATCTATCCCTTTGAAAAGAGTGTTCTAGACCTTGGGAGCTTCAGATATAGACCTTCGTATCAGGCCAAAGTATACTCAGATTCTACAACACAGTCCCTTTTTGCAGTACTGCGTTATTTGCAGTAGCAGGGTTGCAGGGTGTTTTGGCGTCAGCTTGGAGGAGAGACATCTAGTGATTGGATCCTTCCTTTCACTGTGGTTATCCGTGGATTGGCCATCCAATCCATGTTTGTTTTAGATATGATCTACTGTACACTATGTGATTCATAATTTTCTGAATATTACTGCAAATCTGTAACTTAGATCTCAGATCTACTCGTGTACTTTCATGATTTGCTGAGATCCCCAAGGGGAATGTATTGATGAGCCTTTCTTGTACATAGATCTGAATTAAATGTATATTTTCATGTACAGATATGCTCTAGATTTGAGTTGTAACATATTGCTACTTTAGCCAATGGAAATAACACTGTCAAGATTATTCTGTCATTTCTGGTTGTAGCACCTCATTTCTGAGGGTTTCTTCTTGTAGATCCTTCTCCTTTCTGTTATACTTTGTATAAACTGCTATATAAAGTTATTTTGCTGATGTATAGCTATAACATGAGTTTCCATACTAATCTCCTATAATTATTGGGCTGAACTGCCTTATTTTCCACCAGTTTGTTTTTGTATTGCTACAGTCCCCTTCTTTGGACATTTTCTAGCTGCACTAGGTGTGGGGAGACCTGTTTAACTCACCTAGGAGGAGTTTTTTCTGATCCCTTCTTGTAATTAGGTATTATATACTCATATCTAAGGGATCCAAGGGATGGTTTCCAATCCTATAGCATACATTCTTGAAAAATGCATTTTTCAAGCACGCCTTGCTAGCAGTCCCAATTTTGGGATATTACAAGAAACTGCACCATTGTTGCTTTATTTCATAGACATATCTGGCAAGGCGAGGGTAGTGGTTGGTATCATGCAGCCCAGAAACACGATAATATTTGCACCATAAAATCGGCCCGCTTGGCCCTGCATCTTTTTCTGGGACACAACGAGCTAGGTCCCCGGGCCTGAATATAGTCTGCTAACAGAGGAAAATGATCTTTGGTGTGGCCCTTTGCCCTGCATTGTATGCACCATATTTTAGTTCTAGCCTCTATTCCTCGCTCCTTCCGCAGATTCTGGATCTCCATGTGCATTTCTTCTAGCTGGACTTGTATTTGTTGTACTCCTAACTAGGTGACATCCCTCAGCACAGCTTTCAGCTTCATCACAATCTCCAAGGCCTTTTCCGGTGACTCAGTGGCTTGATGGCCCATTGGCACACATAGGTGGGGCAGCAACATAGCAATGAACCATTCCATGTGTTTTCTGTCATCTTACACAAATCCTCCTTCTCTAATTACCTTCTTTAGTCGTTGATCAGCCTCCCATACAGACTTAGTAGGTCCTTGCTTGAAATCTTTCAGATCGTTCACTATTTGAGAGTAGGACTTAGGCTTCTTGAACTGCTGCTTCAAGGAATTATTAATCTCTTCGATAGTTGCACTCGCATGCTGGTCAATGTATCCCATATACCACTCCAAGGCTCTCCCTTCAAAGGCAAGGGATAGCTGCACCCTTTTCATAGCATCGTTGGTAACATTCTGCCCAATCCACACTGATCTTGCGACAAACCAGAACCGATCCATATCTTCGTCCCTTATGCCCTTGAAGGTGGGTAACTTCATGTGCGAGGCCATATCGCCTTCCAGTGGCGGAGGAGGTGAGTTCTTACCCCTATGAGGGTTTGACGGTGGTGTAGATTGAGAGTTAGGTGTAGCAGAATTCCTTACTATACTGTAGACAAATTGATCTCCTTCCTGATTAGTTCTGTAGTATTTACCACTGCACATTGTACCCTCACTTTGATCGGAGCTCATTCACTCTGTATGGCTACACAAAATGATTTTTTCACACAACAAGATCTTAATCAGTAATGGCAGAGCTTTTAGAAAATTAACCCAGAAACCCTTAAAGAATCTTCGTTACGCCTCAAAATAGGATACGACTTGATCAATCGCAAATTCTGTTACAAACCCTCCTATCACACTTTCCACCAAGTGATCTACTGTGTGAGTGATGGAGTTATTAGTTTGTTCTAACTGCTGAATCATCTCTAGGGTCCACTAGATGATCTGTTCATCCTTCCAGCACTTTTGGAAATCTACGATCTTTGTGAGCCACTACTGAAGCTCGACCGCAAATGTTATAAAGAAAATCTCGTAATTTTCTGTAAAAATGTACTTATTCTTCCACTGCCCGGTGGTTAGCTTTGCACTGCAATTATCTCTTACTGCAAATTCCTGAAATCGGTTTTCAAACCATTTGTCGATCTCTTTCTTCTCAGGTCTCCAATGTAGTCTTGGCATTACCCGATATCTCTCTCAAAATTCTCTTGGTACTGGCAACGAAACCATTTGTTGGCTCGAGGGATCCTGACCCAGGTTCGGAGGTTAAGGTTTTCCAACCAAACCGTATACTTGTTACACTGAAATTTGTCACCATGACATTTTAGTACTCCCTTAGAAGTCCATAACATCAAAGTTCCTAAAGTCAAGCCTTGAAATTAAGAGAAAAGCTCATAAAAGTCTTAGAAACTCTTGTACCGCACTTTCTCTTAGTATTGCTTGCGGTGCCGCACTTTATTGCTCTAAATCATGCAGAGCTAAACGCACTTTCTGTTTATTAAGGGTGCAGACACCTATAAAAGGTTAAAAAAGGTGCAAGTAAAGTCTAGAAGCTCAGTTTGAGTCATTTTTGGAAGCTTCTAGAAACATTCTTGCGGTGGGAAGTCCGTTCTTTTCAAGTTCATGCATCCCATCCATTAAGGAGCTAACCCCTTGATGTAAGGAACTAATCCCTTTGAAGGAGGATTCTATCCCTTCTTGTTTGGAGCTGTAACTTCCTCTCTTTCACTATAAAAAGAGGCATAGGGTAGCCTCAAAGGGTTACAAATGATGAGTTGAAGCTTTAGTATTGTTGGAGGTGAAATGATGTTGAGACTCAAACCCTTTTAGCTGAGATTTTATGTGGGAAAGATTACATACCTGTATGTATCTCGGTTGGAAGAGTTCAAGGCTTGTCAGAGTAAAGGAAACGCCTATTCCAGACCCCAGGAAGGCCTGTATGACATCAAGGCAGACACGATTGTAAGGCTCTTCTTATTTAAGTTAATACAAATAAATCCACTTTTCTCAATAAGCTGACAATTGATTGGTTTATTTTATGGATTCCTTGATCACCATAATAGATATGATTTATGAATATATGCTATGCAGGTACTATTTGATGTTTGCTTGTTTGTGATTTCAGATCTTCGAAGGCAATTCTTTCGGGCGATTGAAGGACTACTACTACAAACAAGCGTTGGATCAAAGCTAAGATCATAAAAAATTCATAACATTTAATTATGAATCGCGATATATCTAGAGAAAGATAGATTTAATTGTCTGTTTGTTGCTAGCTCTCCGTAGGACACTTGGGAGGTCTGTCTTTTCCGCAAGAACGACTTAGCTGTCCAACAAAATGGTGACTCCAATGGGGATGGATTTTGAACTTTGATTTCTTTTATTTTTGACTTGTGAATTTATTTTTTCTGATTTTGATTGATTTATACTGGCTTGGGTAGTTTATCCCTATAGAATCACCTGAGAAATGATTTAGAATTTTTTGTTTTTTCTTTAGTTTTCTTGTGTCCGCTCTTTTCTTTTATATACAGTGCAGACAGTTCTGTAGTTTTCCTCTACCCACAGTGCGGGACCACACTGGTTTGCACTAAATCCTGCGGACCCTGTCAATTTTTTTGAAAAATATTAAAATCCTCTCTTCTGGATTAGTTTCTTAGATTCTCAGTGAATACCCAAACTTGTATCTTCTGTCAGGATGCCTTGGTTAAGAGTTTATTTCGCATTTTTAGTTTTGAATGATTTTCTGAAAGATCTGCATGTTATAAGGATTTTTGCTTTGTCTTTATCCCACTTAAAGATTAGAAACCCTGGTATACCTTTAGATCACTTGTATTTCCTTTCTTTCTTGATGAGTCTAGCATTATAGCAGAAATTGTTTTATGAGATTTAGATACCATTTTTCTCATTTGCAAATCTTAAAAAAAAGAAGCTTTTGTTAATAAGTTTGGAATTTCACTTAAAAACCAAAATTGGATGTTTGAGTTCTTGCTGATCCAAGCAAAGAATTTCTTAGTTAGATTACAAGCTAAGTAAGACATCCTCAAAATATTTGAAGTTTTAATTCAGATTTAGTCTTAGAATTTTTAGATCTCAAAAATAGTATTTTTAGCTTTGAGTGTTATTTCTAGAAATTGTAGTGTTCTTTTGAAGAAAGACTTGGTTTGTAGTTTCAATCTTGAATAAAAGGGATTTATTATTGAGCGTTAGATCATTTTGAGTTCTCATTGAAATTAGATTTCTTTTCATTTATTCTTGTTTGAAGGAAAGATTTGTTTTTAAAATATTGCATTTCTCAACTCTTCCTTTAGATAGAATTCATTGAAAGAAAACAGGTTGTTTCTCATAATAGATGCATTTTTAGTGTGTTTTGAGTCGGGTCACTACATATCATCAGTTTCACTTTCGCACCTATTGTCGCAAAAAACAAATTTTTAAAATTAACACTTAAATTAAAATAAATCTAGTAATTTTTATATTTCTAGGGCTCTTTTCACCAATATAGAGTAGGCTAGTGTCTTGGAGTAGGGAGTAATTAACTCTCCAAGACAATTAAAACAAACAAGTAGTTTATCTTGTGGTAGGAAAAAGTCCAATAGTCCCTTGTATGTGCTGGGAAGCTCCTCTTAAAGGAGTCAAGGACGAGGTCATATCTGAACCAGTGGGATAATCAATTCTATCTCATTGGGAACGATAGAAGATATGCGCGTATTAAAAATGGTAAACCTCGGATAGACCATTGTCGAGGAGCCTGGGGTCACTTGTCGGTATAGCTTGGATTATGTCAAGGAGCCTTCAAGGGGATTGAGCTTTGTTACTCTGCCCTTGCACATATGTCGGACCGTAGACTGTTCCCCTAGGTATATTAGTTCTTATTGGTAACCATAGTGACCATAATATTTACGGTTTTTTCCTAAAGTGACGGTGGAGGAAAGATCCCACTGTACCTGGAGCAGACGTCGACTAGACTCACTTGGACTCTCCAGAGGGTTATCTTCACTCGAGATGGTTTAAGTGGAGAAGCTTGCACCGGTTTGTTTCATTAAGCAGGTTGTTGGGGTAACTGTTCCAACTGCCCTTTCTACATTAAATACTACGATGTTGGATTTCATCACCAACTAGTGTTTTTAGTGTGGGAAGTTACTATTTGTGTTTGGTTTGATCTCCTAGATTTTTAGGCATGTGATTCATTTGTTTGTTTCCTTAGTTACTCTAGGAGTTTTCATTGAAATTTTATTTGATTGCGTGTGATTAATAATTTTTAATCGTGGCTAAACTTACCAAGATAATCGCATAGACTCCAGGGGAAGCCCCCTGAGTATACACCAAGCCAACTTGAAGGGTTACGAACTCTAGTATCACCTAGTGACAGTAGAACTAGATCAATAAAAGCAGGAGAGTCATCTATAGTTGTTCATCCTGATTATCAATCACAAATGATAGAGCATATTCAAGAGCCAATATCAGTTTCCGAAGTTACTGGTATTATTTCTCCTTCCAGTGAATTAGCTGAAGAACCTAAAATTTCTGAGCCTGACACTGAACCTGTTGTATTGGAACCATCTTCAGGATTTGTTACTCCGACTTCTAGTGATCCATGTTCACCCAGGGTAAGACATATCATTACTGAAAATCTTCCTTCTGACCTCATATCTATTGAAGAACTTGTTGGTCCAGACGAAGACGTAACTCTTCCCGAAAACCAACAGACTTTGAATCTTAGGGAGCGTGAATCAATATTCTACAGTCCTTTTATCAGTGACACTTGGTATTTATCATTGATAGATTTTTTAGAAAACTCAGGTCTTAGTTTTTCACCACCCCGAATTCATTTTCATCCTACACCAAAAGGTTATTATCCTTCATCAATTATGTGAGGTGAGTCATCTATGTTTTCCCAATCACCAGAAACATTTTTATACGGTGGTCCTTCTGTTCCTTCGGGCTACCAGTCACTCTCTAGTACTTTAACAGGAGAAACTCCCCGACCAACTGAACAAGTGTTATCAACTGGTACAAATGGAGCTAAAACTGAATCGTTGAATGAAGAGAAAATTTTTATGATGTTTGGTAATATTTCAAATCCTCAACCTCAAGGTAGTCAGTTACCGCCTAGGGGGCAACCTCAAGGTAGTCAATTACCACCTAGGTGGCAAACTCAAGGTAGTTCGTTATCGCCTGGGGGACAACCTCAAGGTAGTCAGTTACCTCCTTGGGGGAAACCTCAAGGTAATTTTTTACCAGGACAAACTATAGGACAATATTATTTACCTGGAGAACAACCTCAAGGACAGTACATACCTCAAGGTTATTAACCTCAAGGAAAGTACATACCCCAAGGTCAACCCCAGACTCAGTATATTCCTCAGGGTCCTTATCAACCCCAGATTCAGTGCATGCCTCAAGGTTATCAACCTCAAAGTCAGTACCCAACTCAAGGTTTCCAGCATACTTCTAGTCAATCATTTTTACAAGGAACTGGAAATTTACCACTTAATTATCAACCCTACGTTCAACCAAGTTATGGTCCTTCATATGCACAACCTTCTATGGGTCAATACCTCAGAATGAAAATGGTGTGGAATCCATCTAAAATTCAACAGACTATGCAACCTAATGTGCAGTTACCTAATCAACCTAGACAACCTTTAGTTTTTGGTACAACCCAGCAGCCTGTCTAGCCTACTGTTCAAGTCCCTACACCTGGTTCTGTTTAGTAGCCTGGGCCTAGTACACCTCAGAATCCGCCTCAAACTGTTGCAGCTACTGCAAATTCTGTTCAGCCTACAACACCTGTTTCTGGAGTATCTGTAGCTTCGATTTCTTCTATCCCTGCATCAGTGCAAATTCCTTAAGCCTCTGTGCCACAGTCAGGACCTACAATTCAGACTATGGTCCAGATGCCTACAGGACAAGCTGGTACCAGTACGATTGTCTCTATTCAATCATAGTTTACTTATCAACCGTACCAGGGACAATATCAATTTGGTCAGACTACACAAAATCCAACATATTAGTATCAGTCGTACCCTAGGTATACTTATCAAATACCTCAACAACCCCAGTATGGTCCGGTTAATCTTGGTTACCCAGGAGGTTTCATGATTCAAAATGCACATCCAATTCTAGGTTATCATGGATATCATCCTCCTTGCACTGGTTTGATCACACAAGGCTATCAAGACCCTAGCCATTGGTTACCATTCATAGCAACTTTAGATTTACCGGATCTATCACGCCTTACGAACGATCCCATTTTTTATCTTCCATATTGGTTGCCGATGCCTAACAAGTTGCCTAGTGATATTCTGAAATTTGAAGGTAAGTCAGGAGGGGACCGATCTAATCACGTTATGACTTATCACCTCTGGTGCGCATCCAATTCACTAGTCGATGATTCTATTCGATTGCATCTTTTTCAGAGAACTCTCATTGGTCTAGCTGCCAAATGGTACATTGAGTTACTACATGGCTCTTTTATTAATTTTAATGCACTAGCTACTGCTTTCTTAACCCATTTTCAGTTGCCTGTTAGATACGACAACAGCACAGAATTGTTGACTTCATTAAAACAGTCTATGTCTATGTACATATCTGATCACATTCATGAATGGAGATGCAGAAGGTGTTTAGTGAAAGTCTTTATTCCTGATCAAATTTTTGTTGAATGGCTTATTAAATTGTTATTTCCCAAAATTACTGAATATGTGGCCAAAGGAGGCATTGTTACGGAAGAGAAAGTCATTGCTCAAGCTTAGTACCTTGACCTTGTATATACTCAGTCAGGTACTCTGTATGATAAAATCCTCAATTTACCAAGACCTGGTTAATTAACTGCAACTCCTTCTAGCTCTCATGCCACTGATGGTGTAATTGGTTCTGTTAGCATTGGTAAAAGTAAGAAGTCTTCCAAGACCACTTCTCCTATTATCACTTTACCCGATTCACCCAAAGGAGATTCTTCCCAAGAAGATTCCACCGATATTCACATTGTAGAGTCATCTACGACCAAATCTAAAACTAGTGGTAAGAAGAAAGGTAAGAATAAAAAGAAAAAATATTCAAAAGAGAAAAAAGATACAACTGAACCAACTGACGAAAAATGAAAACCTCGATATCCTTGTCTTATCTGTGACCAGGATTATTTTACAAAAGAGTGCCCGCATAGAGCCGAGGTATCAAAATTAGTTAAAGGTTTGCCTATACCTGCTGTCTTGAAGGATCCCTTTCCCGCTCAAGATAGTAACATGGTTGGATCTTCGTCCAATACGGTTGAGGATATCTTGATGGTTGCAACACGATCGCAAGATTATGGTAGTAAAAATACTGGTAAAGAAGCAGAAATATCCAATTCTGCATCGACTACATCTCCCTCAGTTTCTGATCCATTACATATCGAGAAACAAAATCTTGACTTAGTGATTAAACTGCCTACAAAAGGTGTACTTCGTAAATCAGCTTTCAATCCACATGTGAGAGCTGCTTAGAATTACAATATTGTTGAAGATTTGGCAATTTTCCCTTCAGCAATGTTGGCTTTGGAAGTATTGCAATCATGCCCAGTCCAAAGAAAATTTCTTTTGTCATCCTTAGGAGCCGTAGATATATAGGATTCGAACCTCATGATCTTTGATTTAGAGAATTTTACACCCTTCCTACCCCATCAAATGGCTTTTAAGATTTCGGTAATAGTAAAAAACAAATGTATCTTTTGTACTGTTGTTGATGAAGGGGCTTCTACGTGTATTATGTCGTTAAAATGTTGGAAATCACTTGGTTCTTCGACTATTAACCAATCACCAACTATTCTCAAAGATTTTGACGGAAGATTTTTTTAGCCATATGGTATCTTACAAGATCTACCAATAGAGGTCAAAGGAAAAATGGTTAATCTAGATGTGGAGGTGGTTGATGCCCCTCTGGATTACAACCTTCTCCTGGGTCGCAGTTGGTCTTACGCCATGACTGCTGTTGTATCATCGATCTTTCATCTGATCATGTTTCCTCATAAAGCAAAGATCGTTAAAATAGATCAGCTCTCATATTATTCATCTGACCTAGCCTCTATTGATAGCATCCAACATATCGGAAAATCGATTATCCCTTATAAGGATTTCGGAGTAGGTTTGATTAAAGATTCAGCTTTACTGGGAAATTTTTCCCTGCCTGCTCCCAAAGTACAACTTCCTATTGCTAATATCAATATGATTACATCAAGTACTATGTCTTTTGATGGTCCTTGGATAGTACCTTCAGAATCAGAATTGGATTCTTTCGATGGCCTGATGCCTTTGAGTCCTTTTGAGTTAGCATATCAAAATGTACAGTCATTTTCTGATACTCCAACTGAATCTGATCTAGTGAATGTGATCAATCAGGAGTCATTTTCAATATTGTGTTTAGCCTCAACACCAATTCTGGATCCTGCTCAACAAGTATTCAATACTAATGAACATATTCATGAATTCTTGTCAGTAGATGAGTTACCATGAGAAGATCTTCATCATAGGTCTTCCATTTTACCTGATCTCGATCATTTTGAGAATGATTTTTCCTCCATTTTTACCACTGATTACATCAAAGAACCTCATAATCCTTTCTCACATATTGATTCTGAATTGAATTCAGAAAATATTTCTGCAACGGTTCCTCTTGACATTTCAGTAAAGCCTGGAATTGTTGAAAACATTCATATAGGTGCTTCTTGTACTCCTGATGAAATTCAAGAATATAAAGCCCTATTTCAAGAATTTCGCGACATTTTTGCCTATTCATATGAAGAAATGCCAAGAATCAATCCGTCGATTGTTGTTCATGAAATAAAGACATACCCGGATGCTAAACCCGTTAGATAGAGATTACGTCAGATACATCCGAGAAAAGTTGCCGCTATCAAAGTCGAAGTTGAAAAGTTACTTCGCGCAGGTTTTATTTATCCAATTCCACTCACAGACTGGGTATCTAATATTATTTTGGTCAATAAAAAACAAGGAACAATAAGAGTATGTATCGATTATAGGGATATAAATAAAGCTTGTCCAAAAGACAATTATCCAACCCCTTACATCGATCAAATTATTGACGATTGTGCTGGAAGTGAAATGTTCTCGTTCATGGATGGATTTTCCGGCTATAATCAAATCAACATACTCCCTTCAGATCAAGCTAAAACAACTTTCATTTGTCCGTGGGGAAATTTTTCTTATCAGAAGCTACCTTTTGGCCTTAAGAACACTGGCGCCACTTTTCAAAGGGCCATGTCTTATGCATTTCACGACATTAAGCACATTGTGCAACCCTACCTTGATGATTTTCCTACTCATTCTTCACGCAGAGCAGATCATATTACTCATTTACGAGCCATATTTATACGATGTAGCCATTATAAGATTCGTCTGAATCCTCACAAATGTGTTTTGTGCATACAATACGGACGATTGCTGGGATTTATTGTCTCAAAGGTAGGAATTCGTGTTGATCCATCGGAGGTTGACGCAATCATCAATTTACCTCCTCCTTCTACTCTTCTCCAACTCCAAAGTTTGCAAGGGAAAGAAAACTTTTTACGTCGATTCATTCCTAACTACGCTGAGTTAACGAAAGGTTTCACTAGGTTGTTGAAACTGAATATTCCTTTCTTTTGGGACGAGGTCACTGATAGATCTTTTGATGCTCTGAAAAATGCATTGATCCATGCATCGTTACTGCATCCTCCCAACTACAACCAAGATTAATTTTTGTACCTCGCTGCTTCTGATTCCACGATAGGGATGGTTCTAGTTCAGGAAGATGAATTCCATGGTGAACATGTGATTTACTATCTTAGTTGAAATTTGCATCCGACTGAGATCAAATATTCACATGTGGAGAAATTGGCCTTGGCAGCTGTTCAAGCTGTCCAATGTTTTCGTCACTACATACTTTTACACAAAACGAAAATGATCTCTGATTGTAACCTTATGATGTACATCTTGAACAAACAATTGCTAGGGGGAAAATACTCCAAATGGATTGTTATCCTGCAGGAGTTTGATTTGGAGTTTGAAAAATCCAAATCCAAGAAATCATTGATATTTGCTGAACTTATGTGTGATTCCCACGTACTGATACAGAAACTATGGCGGAACAACCAATCGCTGATGAATCCTTGTTTCTTATTAGTACCATTGATCCTTGGTATGGAGATATTATTGTTTATCTTCAGACCCAATATTTTTGGCCTGATCTTTCACAGTCGCAATGACGAAAAATACGTTTCCAGTCTCAACAATATCATATTGTTGGTGACACACTATACCGTCATGGTGTGGACTTAATTTTTCGATGTTGTCTAACCCATGAAGAAGCTGAAAAAGTTTTAAATGATTGTCACTCTGGAGCATGTGGCAGTCATATGTCTGGGTATGCCATAGCCCAAAAGATATTGCGCGCAGGTTATTTCTAGCCAATCTTGTTTAAAGATTGTATTTACGCAATCCGAAAATGTCATAATTGTCAAATATTTGATCGAAAAATGTGTGCACCACCTACTCCTCTTCACCCTATAATTGTTGTCAGTCCTTTTGAAAAATGGGGCATTAACTTCATTACATATAACCCTCGCTCGGCCGGGGGGCATGGGTATATTATTCTAGCAGTATATTATTTTACCAAATGGGCCGAGGCGATGCCTACATTTGCGGTAGATGGAAAAACTGTAGCTAGTTTCGTATTCAATCATGTGATTGCTCGTTTCGGTGTACCCCAAGTGATAATTACTGATCATGGGAGCCATTTTCAAAATATCATGATGACCGAGTTAACAGACCAACTTGGCCTACTCCATGACAGTTCTACACCATATTATCTGCAGGCTAATGGTTAGTTGAAGCAATTAATAATTTTTTAGTCACCATGATCAAACGAATCATTGGAATTCATAAGTCGAATTGGCATACCATGCTCTTTTCAGCACTTTGGGCATATCGAACCTCAGCAAAAACATCGACAGGTTTTACCCCTTTTCAACTAGTTTACGATTTAGAAGCGGTATTATCCATTGAATGCGAGATACCGTCACTCCAACTAGCCATAGAGTTACTACTAGACACTTCTAAAGAGGAGACACATTTTTTATACTTGGATTAATTAGATGAGAATCGACGCACCGTTGAATTAGCTACCGAGACTCATGCGAAAAGAATGGAAGCTTAGTATGATAGAAGTGTTACGTCTCGTAATTTTTTAGAAGGAGAACTAGTTTTGATTTGTGATCAAGCCAACGATAAACTAGGGGCTGGGAAATTTGAACCTATGTGGCATGGTCCTTATATTTTCAAGTGACAGCTTGCAAAAGGGGCCTATGAATTGATTTATTTTGATGGGGTCTCTTTAGGTAAACCCAGAAATGGACTTTATCTAAAGAGATTTTACGCTTGATTTTTGTGTGGAGATCTTCTCTGTATATTAGTTACTTTCTAGCTGGTGTGTTATAGATTAGAAATGTGTGCCTAGCTTAAGTGTGCTCTTACTACTATTCCTACTTATCTGGATACTTTTGATATCGCAGATATTTCAAACATATATTGGTTTTGCTGATGGCACTTGTCGTAGTACATGGAACATCTCTTCCGCAGCTTGGGTTATTTATTCACCCACTGATGAGTTAGTATCTATGCATGGGGTAAGCCTCGGTCAAACAACGAACAATATTGCTGAATATAGTGCAGTTATTGAATTATTGTCGGAATCCATTTCATTTGGAATTCGGAGTTTGATCATTAGGTTAGATTCTAAACTCGTTGTATTACAATTAAACCGAGTATATGCCATTAGAAACCCAGTATTATTAAGATTATTTTTAAGGGTTCGTCTCTTGGAACGAGAGTTTGATTATATTGAGTATCAACACATTCCAAGAAATTTAAATACATTAGCAGATGCAATTGCTTCTAGTGTTATAAACATACATTTGCAATAACAAAGTTATAAATCAACATTCGATAACATGATTGAACAGGTGATTGGAAATAAGAGTATATCATAGTATAGATGTAGTGTTCAAAAAATAGTACATCGTTTTCGATCATAGGTTCAAAACACCTTATGATCAGAAAAAAGTGATACAAAAAATGAGTCTACAAGTCAATCATCCACTATCCGTGGTGATGATCATGATAATACACTACTACTTGTGCCACCCTAGTCAAAAATCTCCTGAATGGTCCAGAAACACCAATGACGTATCTCTGTAGCCGCTCCAAATGGTGTTCTAAATCAGTCAGGATCTTTGCAGTTTGATCCTATGGGGGAGGTGGTGGTGGTGCTGCATCCCTTTACCTACGGACCCCCGAGGGCAGAGAATGGTTGTGTTGGGGTTCCCATGTTTTGGCCAGATTGGCAGGACCAAAAGATGAGACAACATCAGAACCACTTTGGGGCCCTAGGATCTAGCCCTCCTGGACCCGGAGAGGGATCTCTCCAAATAGATCAAAGAATGGTGTCTCTTTGAAGCTCAAAAATAAGATGTTAGGCTAGCTATGAAGCATAGAAGGGGGGTTTTTAATAATTTGGTTGAAGGGTTGCTGGGTTGGTCATGAGATCATGGACTGAGAGAGCAGGTGGGAGGAAAGGAACAAAACAACAGGCTGTTTCAGCAAAGAGGATTGGCCAAGAAAGTGCCATCCATTGGGCTATGGAGTCATGAAAGGAGATTACTTGCATCCACTAGCCAAGTCTTCCAAAGGGCAAGTCATCTAATACTAAAGGATCTTTAGATTATAGAGTGGGGTGGAACATTAAGGAGGAAAGTGCAAGAATGGAAAGCAACCAATTTTCTGTCTATAGATCAGGTCAGAGGTCATTTAACTCCAGACCTGCTTGGACATACTCAAAGGAAGCTCTCAAAGAGGCAATGGGGCTGCCTATAGATCAGACCAGAGGTCATTTAACTCCAGATATTTTTTAGCAACTCCAAGGGGAAAAAACAGAGGTAAGATTACAAAGAAACATCTAAGAAGCAAACCCCCAAGTTCATACATCAGCCAGCAGGCAATAACATCCGCTGCACTGGTTAAACTCCACGAATTTACTCTTAGATAACACATTTAAGCAGAAAACATAAAGGTAGGGAGAGCAGACAGCATAGGGCACCTAACAAGGGTGAGTCCTATGCCATTATTCTGATGCCTACCAGAAGAGCATGAAACAACATGTAAATGAAATAAACAGAGTTAAGAAGAACATCACCAATAGTAATAGACCAGGATCCTGTGAAATATGCTTTGATTAATTGATGCAAAACCAGTCATGTACAATATGGCGCAATGGCTAATACAGTCCAGACTTCTCCTCCCAGCCTATTACATACAAACTACTCTGCTATTCCCTCCCACGACTGTTCTAACAGTCAAGAATGAATCCCTCTAACAGCAAATGCCCAGCAACTGAACAACAACCTCTACAATTCGTTCTCAGGGATTTTTATAGGAGAAAAGGAAGAGACAGAAGTAGATGAGCAAATGAATGAGACTCATTAAGACAAAATGGGCAGAAGTGTTCACGCCCATACCGCTTAATGGAAAAATGCAGCGCTGCAGGTACTCTGTAATCTGGTTCGGAGATCTCTGTCAGGTCGATTTTGACCTCTGATATTTCTTTGGGATCCTTTCTGGTGCTTGGAGCTCTATGCTAGCCTTCTGAATAAATGAACTGGGTGAAAGATCTGCGAGGCTCTCCATACCTCGTAACTGCTACTCAGACAGTCATAAATGGATTTCGGACAACGCAATTAATCTTTTCAGGGCTCGAGGAGATATGGAGGCGCTGTGGGAATGCGTACTTCTGGAGTAAATGCGCTCTGCTGTTAGGTGGCACAGTTATGACTTGCTGGTGTGCTCTTAGTCTTCAAACTGTGCTTGAATCCTTTGACTGTGGGATTAGACGTTAATTACATCAATAATGCCCATTAATCCCTTTGAAGCCTGTTTCTGCTGCTTCGCAGG
Source organism: Pinus albicaulis (assembly GCA_034641835.2). Lineage (NCBI taxonomy): Eukaryota > Viridiplantae > Streptophyta > Pinopsida > Pinales > Pinaceae > Pinus > Pinus albicaulis. The sequence continues at coordinate 901,032,198 of CM076580.1, forward strand.
CCGGCTGAAATGGCCTCTCTGTGCTAATCCACACAGTGGAAAGAACTGTAAAACCAGGCGGCGGTGGTGGAAAATGCTGCAGAGGCCAGAGGAAAGGTGGCGGAGCGGTGGAGGAACAGTGAAAATGGCGGAGGAAACGATTAATCAACGTAAAAGCCCAACAATGAACTTTGGGCGAATTACAAAGGATATGAAAGAAAAATAATGGAGCGGAGGGGCGGACGTGGGACTCGGCAGAGGCGGAGGGCGATTAGATCCTGACCGTCGGATCTGTATCGGATAGACGGTTTAGATTCAATCAGGAAAGAAACGGGAGGGGCGATGGGCGATGATGCGATCGGCGCTGAGCCGTTGGATCTGCGAGTGGAACGGACGGCTACGATGAAATCGGGCAATCGCAATCGAAGGTCGGAGCGGGTGGAAATCGCAATGTGCCCTTCAAAAGTTCCGATTGCGATTGGGAGCGGGGTGCGATTGAATGACAACCGTTGATCTCGGGCGAAAACGGACGGTGGAGATTTAATCGGAGAGGACTTGCGATCGGGAGCAATGACCGTCGGATCGCGGGGAAATGGACGGCTGTGATAGAATCGGGAGGCGGAGAGAAGGCTTGCGATTGACGATCGGATGGGGAGTGCGATTAGCGGAGGACCGTTGATCCGCGGGGAGATCAACGGTGGAGATGTAATCGGAGGATCGACGGAAAGACTTGCGATTGATCGGAGGGCGCGCACAGAACGTTGCGATTGCTATTGAGCGGGGGGCTACGATTAGCGCCCAGCCGTTGATCTAGACCCGAGATCGACGGTGTGGAACAGACCAGCTGATTTATTGTTAAAACGAATCACATCGGGACTTTTGTGCTGTTACAAAGGATTTGCCTCCCGCCGATAGTTCCGATTGCAATTAGCGCCGGGGACTTAAGCACTTGGTCCTGGCGCGGGGTCATGTGTGGGGAAGTGGTTAAGGGGCTTTGCGGTAAGGGGGCTAAGCCCTATTACATGGTCGGAAAGTGGGTTTTCTGTCCATTTCAATGGATTTTAAAGGCGAAGAAGGGAAACGATAGAGGGAGAAAGGGGAGAAAAGGGAAAACAAAGGGTAGGGGAAGAATTTAAAGGGGATTTTGGGGGAAACTGAAGGGTAAGAAGGGAAATAAAAGGGGAAGACAAGGGGGATGAAAAGAGGCTAAATGAGGGGAAATAAGAGGGAAAAGGAAGCCTTTGGGCATTTCTTCATCAACAGAGAGGCTTTATAAGGGAAATAAGCAGAGGGGATACTATCAAAGGATAAAAGACACATGGAGGCTTCAAGGAGACTGTGTTTTCAGAGGAAATGCATTCCTTGAAGGCTCAAAAACAATTTAGCCCCCTATTTGCTTGTCAAAAATTTCATAGGGGGGCTAACAGTGGCTCCACATGTGGATGGCTTCTTCTTGAAGGAGTCAAGAATTCAGAAATTGATCTCTTGGTGTAGGCCAGATGCCTGCTGCTTGAACCATCCATCTCTTTCTTTGATCTGTTGCCATAAACTATGAAGACAACATATCAGCAGTAAAATTCTTCCAAACAACTACCTACCCACACTACAGTCCTAACATTTTTTCTTCTGGGTGCATTTGGACTTGCAGACCCTTTACATCATTAATCTTTTCAAACATGAAAAAAAAATAAACCTATTCTACCTCTACCCTTATTACTCCATGAGACCAGATTAGACTGTTGGTCTCACATGTTTCTCTACCTACACTACTACCTGCTAGGATTAGACTGTCTAGCAGGTTTCTTCACCTACATTCTAAGACAGAAATTGAAACAACTAATCTATATGCTCACAGGCTGAGCTTTATTGAGCTTCCTACCTACCCTACTCTAACTGGAAATCTCTGATGTTCTAGGTGATATGATAAAGCCAATACAACCAGTCAAGTAGTAGTGAAAAAGGATATGAGCACTGGCTGCCTGTCAGAGATGACCACAGGGTGCTCTGCTTGTGGTTCTTCGAAACTGTGGTCACCATTAGTAGTGACCATTCCTGATGAATTTGGCCCGTGCTGAGGATCAATGCTGGAGCGTTCGAGCGTATCAGGGCCTCCATGTACTCTTCCACAGGATCAACGAACGCAGGATGTATACTCTCTTCCTTTGGATCAAGGCTGAGACACCTGCGGGGAAGGAGATCTCACTCATCTTCACTGCAGCTTGAGCTAGAGGGCTCATTATATTCAACAGTGCTGTCCTCTTGGAGCTCTGATGTATTCTGCTGCAACGGGCTAAACTCTGTGAAAAAATCAACATATTCTTGAGCGAGGGCTTCTTTGATTACCTTAATCCCTTCGGGAGAAGGCTCTGGATATTCGTTCCGCTCAAGACTTCCCTCATCTCTTTCCTCCTTTTCCTCTACGCTGAAGAGCTGTTGGCCTCTGTCCGCTTGGCAAGTGTAACTGATGTTTAGATATAAAGCAGATATAAGATTCAATGAATCTTCATCTGCTATCATGCTTTCAATGCTTTCTCCATCAGTATCATAGATGGCCGGCATTAACTCATCATCTTCCTGAAGCTGATGGTCGTGATCTTCCTCCCATGAATTTTCTGAAGATGTCCCTGCGAGCTCAGTTCCCCTTTGGAAAAAATTATCATCAGACAGGTCAACATCGGGGAAATCATAATTACAAGCATCGTCACCCATCAAGTCTCCAGGACTCTCAGCAATTCTTTCTTCAAAATACTCTGCAAGTTCATTTTCTGACTCAAGCTCTGGTTCATCATACATGCCATGCATGTAACTTCTGTCTTGCAGAGATCTGGTTTGTCTTTCTTGAGGACGAGGAGTAGGTCTTTCCCAATCATCCTCTCTGGTTTCAGCCTCATATTCTTCCTCTTTCACACTCAGCAAGGATTTGGCAGTCTCTATCAGCCTTTCCAGCTTGTTTTCTAAAGAGATCTGCGTTGTTTTCTCTGTTCGGTCCTTCCTCGCTTCTCTTAATCTTTCCTCCCTGCACTGTATGTTGTATTCGACAGTGATTGCTATATTCTGCATTTCCTCCAGGCTCGAAGGTTCTCTTTCTCTTATATAGAATTCCACCTCTGGGTCAAAAGAACTTGGATAGTGCAACAGAGCCCATCCCAAAGGTGGTTTTATATCAGAAGGTATAGCATCATATATCTTATTAAACCTGGCTGAAAATTCTTGCACTGTCTCTCCTGGCTACCTTCTCAAATTTTGATATTCTTTTAGGATGAGGAGAGCATTCTTCAGGGCCGCCCATCTATCAAGGAAGACTTGAGAAAACTGATGGAAGCAGAAAATGCTTGCTTCTGGAAGGCCTTTGAGCCAACTCTTAACATTTCCTTATAACGACAAAGCAAACATCCTAATGCACACATCATCTTCTTCTATTTCATACAGCTCAAGTAAATCCTCCAGATTTTGAACATGTTCTTCAGCGGAGGATCCTTTATTTTCCCCATCAAAATGAGGCTGCTGGTTTATTAATTCTGTAGGCAGGGGTTGGAAGAAGAGAGGTAAAACCAGAGGCTTATATCTTTCTATGACCTTTGTAGGTGTGGGTGATGTAACAATAGGCTCATGGCTGCTTGAAGCTTCTTGAAGAGTGGGAGATACATCATGAGCTTCTTGTTCCACCAGGTTTTTCACAGGAGCATAGGTCTGCTCATGGTCTGAAGACTGAGGCTTGAGATCTTTCCCATACTCATCATGGGTTTCATCTTTGTACACTTGATTAGGCTTAAAGTAGGACAGAACATAGTGGTAGACAAAAACAATGAATTCTTTAAACCAAATCCAACCCGTATGTTCTACCCTTCTATGAGGTCTAGCCATCTTTCAGGTTCTTCCTCCAGTGGAGTCTTCTAGGATTATGGAGTGTGGAGTCGCCAGGTGGATGAATTTGACTGTTTGGGGCAGGCTGCTGTCCACCATCAGTAATGAGAAGCCAATCTAAAGGCAAAGCGGTCCTTGACTCTCAGATTCTCCCCAGCGGAGTCGCCATTATGTTGGGGTTCCCATGTTTTGGCCAGATTGGCAAGACCAAAAGATGAGACAACATCAGAACCACTTTGGGGCCCTAGGATCTAGCCCTCCTGGACCCGGAGAGGGATCTCTCCAAATAGAGCAAAGAATGATGTATCTTTGAAGCTCAAAAATAAGATGTTAGGCTAGTTATGAAGCACAGAGGGGGGGTTTTAAATAATTTGGTTGAAGGGTTGCTGGGTTGGTTAAGAGATCATGGACTGGGAAAGCAATGGAAAGAAAGGAACAAAACAGCAGGTTGTTTCAGCAAAGAGGATAGGCCGAGACAGTGCCATCCATTGGGCTATGGAGTCATAAAAGGAAATTACTTGCATCCACTAGCCAAGGCTTTCAAAGGGCAAGTCATCTAATACTAAAGGATCTTTAGATTAGAGAGTGGGGTGGAACATTAAGGAAGGAAAGTGAAAGAAGGAGAACAACCAGATTTCTGTCTATAGATCAGGTCAGAAGTCATTTAACTCCAGACCTGCTTGGACATACTCAAAGGCAGCTCTCAAAGAGACAATGGGGCTGCTTATAGATCAAACCAGAGGTCATTTAACTCCAGGTCTGCTTTAGCAACTCCAAGAGAAAAACAGAGATGAGATTACAAAGAAACATCTAAGAAGCAAACCCCCAAGTTCATACATCAGCCAGCAGGCAATAACATCCGCTGCACTGGTTAAACTCCACGAATTTACTCTTAGATAACACATTTAAGCAGAAAACATAAAGGTAGGGAGAGCAGACAGCATAGGGCACCTAACAAGGGTGAGTCCTATGCCATTATTCTGATGCCTACCAGAAGAACATGAAACAACATGTAAATGAAATAAACAGAGTTAAGAAGAACATCACCAATAGTAATAGACCAGGATCCTGTGAAATATGCTTTGATTAATTGATGCAAAACCAGTCATGTACAATATGGCTCAATGGCTAATACAGTCCAGACTTCTCCTCCCAGCCTATTACATACAAACTACTCTGCTATTCCCTCCCACGACTGTTCTAACAGTCAAGAATGAATCCCTCTAACAGCAAATGCCCAGCAACTGAACAACAACCTCTACAATTCGTTCTCAGGGATTTTTATAGGAGAAAAGGAAGAGACAGAAGTAGATGAGCAAATGAATGAGACTCATTAAGAAAAAATGGGCGGAAGTGTTCACGCCCATACCACTTAATGGAAAAATGCAGCACTGCAGGTACTCTGTAATCTGGTTCGGAGATCTCTGTCAGGTCGATTTTGACCTCTGATATTTCTTTGGGATCCTTTCTAGTGCTTGGAGCTCTGTGCTAGCCTTCTGAATAAATGAACTGGGTGAAAGATCTACGAGGCTCTCCATACCTCGTAACTTCTGCTCAGACAGTCCTAAATGGATTTCGGACAGCGCAATTAATCTTTTCAGGGCTCGAGGAGATATGGAGGCGCTGTGGGAAGGCGTACTTCTGGAGTAAACGTGCTCTGCTGTTAGGTGGCGCAGTTATGACTTGCTGATGTGCTCTTAGTCTTCAAACTGTGCTTGAATCCTTTGACTGTGGGATTAGACGTTAATTACATCAATAATGCACATTAATCCCTTTGAAGCCTGTTTCTGCTGCTTCGCAGGCCGGCTGAAATGTCCTCTCTATGCTAATCCACACAGTGGAAAGAACTGTAAAACCAGGCGACGGTGGTGGAAAATGCTGCAGAGGCCAGAGAAAAGGTGGTGGAGCGGTGGAGGAACAGTGAAAATGGCGGAGGAAACGGTTAATCAACGTAAAAGCCCAACAATGAACTTTGGGTGAATTACAAAGGATATGGAAGAAAAACAATGGAGCGGAGGGGCGGACGTGGGACCCGGCAGAGGCGGAGGGCGATTAGATCCTGACCGTCGGATCTGTATCGGATAGACGGTTTAGATTCAATCGGGAAAGAAACGGGAGGGGCGATGGGCGATGATGCGATCGGCGCTGAGCCATTGGATCTGCGAGTGGAACGGACGGCTACGATGAAATCGGGCAATCACAATCGGAGGTCGGAGCGGGTGGCAATCGCAATGTGCCCTTCAAAAGTTCCGATTGCGATTGGGAGCGGGGTGCGATTGAATGACAACCGTTGATCTCGGGCGAAAACAGACGGTGGAGATTTAATCGGAGAGGACTTGCGATCAGGAGCGATGACTGTCGGATCGCGGGGAAATGGACGGCTGTGATAGAATCGGGAGGCGGAGAGAAGGCTTGCGATTGACGATCGGATGGGGAGTGCGATTAGCGGAGGACCGTTGATCCACGGGGAGATCAACGGTGGAGATGTAATCGGAGGATCGACGGAAAGACTTGCGATTGATCAGAGGGCGCGCACAGAACGTTGCGATTGCGATTGAGCGGGGGGCTGCGATTAGCGCCCAGCCGTTGATCTGGACCCGAGATCGATAGTGTGGAACAGACCAGCTGATTTATTGTTAAAACGAATCGCATCGGGACTTTTGCGCTGTTACAAAGGATTTGCCTCCCGCCGATAGTTCCGATTGCGATTAGCGCTGGGGACTTAAGCACTTGGTCCTGGCGCGGGGTCATGTGTGGGGAAGTGGTTAAGGGGCTTTGCGGTAAGGGGGCTAAGCCCTATTACATGGTGGGAAAGTGGGTTTTCTGTCCATTTCAATGGATTTTAAAGGCGAAGAAGGGAAACGATAGAGGGAGAAAGGGGAGAAAAGGGAAAACAAAGGGTAGGGGAAGAATTTAAAGGGGATTTTGGGGGAAACTGAAGGGTAAGAAGGGAAATAAAAGGGGAAGACAAGGGGGATGAAAAGAGGCTAAATGAGGGGAAATAAGAGGGAAAAGGAAGCCTTTGGGCATTTCTTCATCAACAAAGAGGCTTTATAAGGGAAATCAGCAGAGGGGATACTATCAAAGGATAAAAGACACATGGAGGCTTCAAGGAGACTGTGTTTTCAGAGGAAATGCATTCCTTGAAGGCTCAAAAACAATTTAGCCCCCTATTTTCTTGTCAAAAATTTCATAGGGGGGCTAACAGGTTGGTCGACTTGAACCCACATCTGCATTTGAAATTTTTGTTATTAGTTTTGGATGATTTAAAAACGAAATAAAAATTTGAAATTAGAACATGTCAAAAGAGATTTTTTACCTGACTCATCCCACTGAGCTCCTCGAGGAAGGGGCATATCCCAGTCATCGCGAAAATCCATGCCCACATAAGGAAAATCCTTTATCACAAAAATTTGGTGTTCTAGCCAACAAAAATAAGTCGAGGGAAATTGAAAAATCTCCCCACCTTTGATGTGGTGGGCCATCAAAGTAACCCAACGAACCATCCGAGGCTCTCGAGGTCAACCAACATCAACAGGAATATGTTGCAGGGCTAACATAGGAATCCTCTCTAGAGAAAAGGTGACTACGATTGACCCATATCTGAAGTTGTTTAACTTCTCATTCTTTGCTCTGGTAAGTTGGCCTTTCACATTTGCCAACACTGCCTCGCACCAGTTGAATGTGGTGCCTCAGAAACAATCTACTGCAATCTGCATCTGAGATCCAGTAGCTACATGCAAAGATGCACTTCCGCACAACTTGACAACGGTAAAAGAAATCACTTTTAATTCGGGATGGATGATAGTTTTAATGTCAATATATTTGTCTTTGGGATTGGCTTCATAATTAAAAATATCTAATTGTAGGCTGGCAACAGACTGGCCACTTGGCCTAGCCCCAAAAAGAGATAGTGGTTCGCCTCTCCTAGAAAAACCAGTCAAAAAATATATGTCCTCCAGCTCAATTTCGAGCCGGTGACCTCCGATCACGAAACACTGGTCCTGAATGTCACATTTTCTTACCAACCAAGTAAGAAGATCTACTTAAGCTCTCATGCCATTGATAACCCAAAATTTGAAAATCCCACATGCTCTTAGAACTTGCAAAGTAGGTTGATGGATCATTGCTGCTTCATCTACCTCCTCATGTTCCCATTCTCACCAAATGAGCATTGTAGATATCCTATAATAAGTAAAATGAAGTATTAGAATCATTTTGAAACAAGAAATTTGGGTAATTTAGGAGGAAAATATGTTTTTAAATTCGTTACAGCGCCCCCGCACTTTATGCTCAGAGACAGTGCATAGCTCCGCACGGGCTCTATGTTAAAAGTGCGGGGCCCCGACATTTTCCTTTGTAAGAAAGCGTCGGGGTCCACAGGTACCTAATGTCTTACCTGCGGACCCTCGAGGGCAGATTTTTCAACCTATTTTCCTCCAAAAAATAAAATTTTGACCCTAATTTAAAAAATTGAATGGATGAAAAGCAAGAGAAAGAGGTTGTGGATTACCTGGAGCAGACGGTTTTCGAATCCAACAGTCGGTTTGCCCAGAATCTTCTCTGAAGCGTTTTTTTCCAAAAGCTCTAAAATCTTCACTCCAAACTCAAACGGTGAAAATGAACTTGAAAAACTCCTTTTTATAATTTTTTTTGAATAAATGAATTTTAAATTTGTTTATTTTTCACTTTAAAAAATCAATTTTTCAAAATATTTTTATTATTGAAACAGGTATGTTTAATTTTTCGAGTTTTTGTGCAGAATACCAAATTTTTCAGGCGAAATGATCATTTTTGACGAAGAGTATACTTTTATCACTTTTTCGGGCTCTTTAAAATTTTTGAAAAAGCAAAACCATGGAGTCCTCTTTTAAGCCATTTTTAGACTCTCTAAACATGAAAAGATTGCCGAGTACTTGACTATTCAAACTCGTTAAAGTAAATGAATGGTCGTCCCTTCAGTATAAGTTTACCCCTTTTCTGGACTGAAATGGACTATTTACGAGAAAGGTATACGTTGAATAATCATGGTAAATAGAGTTCTCTCTCACATTATTTTATCCTTTTTCGGACCTGAGAGACTAAATTTATGAAAAAGTACACCCATGGAGTTTCCTTAAGTTTTTTCTTCTGACTCCCTAAAAATGAAAAACACCGAGTTTCTCCTATACTGGACTTGTTAAAATTTAATAGTAAAGGACCTGTTGATTACAAACAGGAATGGACCACTCCTTCTTAGGGTTCGATTTTAAACTAAGTTGGACTCATCCTAAGGATGAGCTTATAAACAAGAAAATGTTATCCTCCTCAAGCTTGTAAAAAAAAAAAGAGGTACTTGCCAAAAATGGTGGCGGAAAAGGGAGAAAACAGATTCATTTATTACACTTTGATTTGTAAAAGCATTATACCACTCTTGAACATGACACTTTTTATCACACTTCCACTTGGGTTGGGAAATGCTTTGCCTATCACTTAATCAAACCACATTGAAGGTCTTCAGCAGGTTTCTGGGTATTAGCTTAGGGCAACTATCACCAAACTATCTACAGTTTCATTATGTGTTCAAGAGGACAATCAAACAAACCATTCATCTGCAAAAATTTGTCTCCATTCGCGTTGACCATCCCTGAGTCAGTCCTTGCAAAACATTTCTTCAAAACTTGATCTATGGTTTCATGTCGTGAGCTTGCTTACAACGGATCACTTTCTATTGGCGACATCTCATCATCTAGGAATTTGATCTAGAATCTGTCAGTACCTTGGAATCTGCATGCCTTAATGGCAGATTTCTCGCCTTCGACGACAGGTTGCATCATTGACCTTCGATCAAATGATTCCATGAAATGTTCGACTTCAGATCACTTATTCACATTTCATGGATTGTACTGAGTACTTTGAGAGCCATTGTCATTATTGGTGGTTTCTCTCACACTTGTTAACAGTTCACATCATTGACTGGTAATCAAGTGGTTTCTACCATGTTTGACTTTGACACATTTAATTACATGGTTAGAATCGTACTAGTTCGGGAAGCAAAAATCATGACCCTGGATCTAGTTTCCACCATCCAAGCTGTGAGGAATTTTATTATTCATTATGCAGTAGACGATTCATTACAGATGGCTATGCCCATGCTGTGTCTACACTATTGATGTAATATTAAAATAATTTCTGTATCAGAACAAGTTTAGTTAGTTTTGATCTGAGTATGGGAATGCCTACCTCAGTGATGATATATATGTTTCGCATTGAATTTTTTTACAGGGTTCCGACTAGGGTGTCCACAGGCTAATCCTTGAAATGATAAAGAAGATCACTCTTCGAATACTCTCAGACTTCGCACTTTAGCGGGCAATTTGTTACACTAAAATTTGTCACAATGAAATTTTAGTACTCCCTTAGAAGTCCAAAACATCAAAGTTCCTAAAGTCAAGCTTTGAAATTAAGAGAAAAGATTATAAAATTCTTAAAAACTCTTGTACCACACTCTCTCTTAGTATTTCCTGCGGTGCCGCACTTTATTGCTCTAAATCATGTGGAGCTAAATGCACTTCCTATTTATAAAGGGTGCGGACCACTGTAAAAGGTTAAAAAAGGCGCAAGTAAAGTCTAGAATCTCTGTTTGAGTCATTTTTGGAAGCTTATAGAAACATTCTTGCGGTGGAAAGTCCGCTCTTTTCAAGTTCATGCATCCCATCCATTAAGGAGCTAACCCCTAGATGTAAGGAACTAATCCCTTCGAAGGAGGATTATATCCCTTCTTGTTTGGAGCTGTAACTTCCTCTCTTTCACTATAAAAAGAGGCATAGGGCAGCCTCAAAGGGTTACAATTGATGAGTTGAAGCTATAGTATTGTTGGAGGTGAAATTTTGTTGAGACTCAGACCCTTTTAGCTGAGATTTTATGTGGGAAAGATTACATACCTGTATGTATCTCAGTTGGAAGAGTTCAAGGCTTGTTAGAGTAAAGGAAATGCTTGTTCCGGACCCTAGGAAGGCCTATATGACATCAAGGCGGACACGGTTGTAAGGCTCTTATTATTTAAGTTAATACAAATAAATCCATTTTTCTCAATAAGATGTCAACTGATTGGTTTATTTTATGGATTCCTTGATCACCATAATAGATATGATTTATGAATATATGCTATGTAGGTGCTATTTGATGTTTTCTTGTTTGTGATTTCAGATCTTCGAAGGAAATTCTTTCGGGCGATTGAAGGACTACTACTAAAAACAAGCATTGGATCAAAGGTAAGTTCGTAAAACCTTCATAACATTTAATTATGAATCGTGATACATCTAGAGAAAGATATATTTAATTGTCCGTTTGTTTCTAGCTATCCATAGGACACTTGGTAGGTCTGTCTTGTCCGCAAGAACAAATTATCCGTCTAACAAAACTACTGGCCCTTTCGGCAGTGACCTACTTGCGTAGGCCAAAGTCTCACTCGAAGCAGTATAGGAGGGTGCTGGAACTAGGTTTCCGCACCCTGAGAGAGAGAATAGGTAAATAAAGAAGTTCAGATTTCAAAAATTAACATATTACACAATAGATCTATTCGCAGGTTCGCTAATTGGTATAATCCATAGTTAACAGAGCTCCTATCTTAGCATCCACGTGTGTAATCAGCAATATCAACAGGTAATATTATAACACATGAAGAATAGATCACAACAATACTTTATATTATAAAATAGATAGATTCGTAGCAACAACAAATAGTAAATGTAACAGATCCAACAGTTCGCATCAACAGTAGTACATTAACTCAGATAACAAAGGAATACTCTAACTAGATTTACATATATTATCATCCAAACCCAATAGAATCCAACACAGCTTGTGCACACAGCTAGCAAAGCCTGCACACAGCAAGACTGAGGATCTCTGTGCACACAGCCAGTAGGAGTCCTTACCCTCGCAACGCAACCAGATCTACCAATTCGCAACTAACATCAATCTCTATTCATTCCTTCCCTTAAGACTCAAAAAGGTTCATCTATTTATATTAATTTAGCCTATGCATCCAATGGTCTAGAAACTGTGGTTTGCGAACTCTTGGTCTACCCTTGTGCTGTTACAATGCATTCGGGGCTTTGACCTACCCCAAAACCCCTGTGCTAGACTAAATAATACCAAAATATACAAAAATGGAAAAAATTCGTAGCTTTTTAGAAGACCCTATTCCAACACTTACCAACTATATCTAACTTGAAATTCATGATCTAACTGAGTTTGTCACACTCAGTTAACTACTACAAGTTATTTTGAGACTAGATTACATTTTATTGTCCATCTTAATTAAGGGATAACTAAAATAGACATGCACCAAATTTAGCACCTATGGGCCCCACCCTAGTGTAGGTTCTTAATGTACTAGGCGTGGGTGTTGAAATTTTCTTGTTGAATCTCAACAGTAATGGCCTGGAGGAATGGCTCCGAACTGGTTAAGGCTAGGGGGAATCATTCCTAGTTTAAAAGGAGAGGTAGAGACATGAGTAGAAGAGGAGGGTCCTTGAAAGGAAGGCACTGCAGGCTCCATCGAGTGACCACCAACACATTGTGGAGGTGTAGGCTACTAGGAGTTTGAACCGGACCGCTTATGGCTAGTCCGAGACAATTGCATTATGCAAACATTCAGCGAGTTGGGATCTGTAACAAGAGGGTAGGGACCAGGGAAAGCACCACGTAAGGTGGAATATTTATAGACATCAGGTGACACATTGGTAATAGGTGAGACTGCTTATTTATTGGCCACAGAAGATATGATAGACTCGGGGGAGATCTAAGACTTTGGTTCGTAATATGTCAACTGATAAATGGTAACGATATTTCCATTATGAGGAAATCACATCTTGCGGAGAACTGTAGATGTGACAAAATACATTGCATAGGTTTAGCTACGACCAAAAAGGATGTTTTAATCCAAGGGGGCATCAATGACTTCAATGTCAATACAAACATTCTTTCCTGCAAGAGTTACAGGACAATTACAGTACATGCCAAGGTGCTGAGAGGAGTGACCGCCCCAAGCATGCAAAGTGATGGTGGATGGGGCTAAATCAGGTGATCCGAGTTTATTCCAAATAGAGGTAGGCATCATGCAGGTGGATGTGCCCTTGTCAATGATACATCATGAGACATGGGCATTACAAATATTGACTGGTATTTGGAAGGAGACGGATGAAGGTAAAGGGGGATGTTCTGGCTTGTCAACATCAATGATAATAAAATGATAATCTAAAGGATCCACAGTGCCCAAAGTAGATAATAGAGCTTTACATTGTGAAGGGAATGAATGGAGGACTTCCAGCGTTGACATGGCATAAGGAGATTGTGCCAAGTAATCTATTATGCTATAATTATGGGCAGATTTGACAAAAGCAACATTTCGGTGTAATGGTCCTTTGGGGATCTTGGGAGGGACCTCTGCCCATGGCTGAGGGATCTGTAAAGGGACATTTAGTGTCGAACTAGACTCTCTGGAAACTTTGGGTTGAGACTTGGTTGCAGAGGAAGCAGGTGGCTTGCCATATTGGTGTGACAGAGTTTAAAGGTTGACATCAGCAGTATTAGCCACTTCAGAATTCATCATGAGAATCTGGTAATCAGAGGTTCCTGACTGGGAGGTTTGAGGGGCAGCCTGACCTTGAGGGGGTTGGGCAACCACATATCATTTTTGAGGAAAAGTATTAGTAAAAAAAACCAGTTGAACAGGTGCAGTACTTGGAGGAGCCGAAACCATGGATTTTTGTCCTCTAGATGCTTCTTGTGCTTCCCACATCTGACACATTTGGGGTAAAAGGGGGCAATCGTGAGTATAATGGCCATGGAAACCACAAAAAGAACAAGGCTTGTTCATATGAATAGGCCTGTCCTTCTTGGGTTGATTGTTAGTGTTTGGCGGGTTCCCATGGCACCCTTGATTAGCTTACACCGGTTGATTTTGGTTGCCTTTCCATTTTTTCTTAGAATTTGGAGGATCAGTTGTGCTTTGCTGTGAATACACCTGATTCAGAGGAGGAGGTAGCTGTTGCGGCAAAGGTTGATAAGGAATAGGAGGTTGGGGTGCTATTTCCAGAGGGACTGGAGCATCAGGCTATTGATATGGATAAAAAGGAGGTTGAGAAACATTGGGGTAAACAGGTTGAGCAACCGCAGGCCTTGGCATCGGTTGAGGAAATCAGGCAAATGTTCTTTGTCCTGGATACATGTTACCAGGAGGGTGATAAGTGCAATAGGAGCTGGCCCCTCGCTAAGGGAAATCACAACCCATGGGAGCATGAGTATATGGATGTGAAAGAGATCCAACAATACCGTCGGCGGCGTAAGATGCCCCCGATGTGTTAGCACCACCAGGTCTAGGAAGATATGGTAAGACAGTATAAACATAACCAGACTGGGCGTAGATGAGTTCATATTTCAACATGATTTGGAGAGCTTCTTCCTCTTTTTGAGGAAAGTGAGATGCGAAATATTTACCAATAGAGGGAAAAAGCATTATGAGAAACCAATCCATATAGACATAGTCGTCGAATGTAGGAGCTCGACATAAGCTCATCCTTCTATGCCATTCTTGGACATGGTCATAAAGGTGGGTGGTAGATATTGATGAAATGCGATGAACAACTGGGTACCAGTATCATATCATAGAGGTAACTGGAAGTAGGATAGAAACACTTTAGCAAGAGTTGCAAAGGTTGAATGAGAGGAAGAGGCCTGGTTGATATACCACTTTGCAGTGTCTCCAGTGAGCGTACGCTAGAATAACCAAACACAGATTGAGTCATCAGTGATAGGATTGGAAGAAAACCACATGTGGAAGGAGTGAATGTGATTAGTAGGGTCCTCTCCAGCGTGTCCTTCAAACTTAGGGATGTCAGAAGGAAGCTTAGTTGGCATAAAAGGCCAACTTGGATCATGGTGTATAGGGTTGTTAATTAACTGGCTCAAATCAAGGAGGCACAAACTTGCCATAAAAGGTAGCAAGGGAGTAGATGGGATGGTTCCAGTATTGGTTCCACTAATAACAGCTCCAGATTTAGGATTGGGGCTACCACTAGCTTGAGGACCATTACCTACATTGGCACCTAACATGGTGGGAGAATGAGGTAGAGGGGAACTGAGTTCAGAATTAGAGTGAGGGCCTGATGGATGAGAATCAGAGTCGGTATAGGGACTTGGCAGAGGAATAACGTGACATCTACAAGGTGGAGTAATTCTTCCTAACAGAAACTGAGGATGAAGGCCTGGGAGTCTTCGGGATAAATGCCTTGGGGGCGTAATGATCGTAAGACACAAGTAACCAAATAATGAAGAGAGATAAACAAAGGCGTAGTGGGGCAGATAAATTAATTACAATGTTTAGGTCTTGCCTTGGAGGTGTAAACCAAGCGCTCTTCGCTTTAGGTGTGCATGTGTGTAATATATGTGTTAATTTTAATTAAGCCCTAATGGTTGTGTATAAATAAAAAGAAAAAAAAAAAATTATAACTATAAATAAAACTGAAACGACAGTAAAATAAATAGCTAAAGATGCATAAATTCAACCCAGAAAGAACGGCTCCTCAAAAAATGTTCTAAGACGACTGTGAAATTGACTCAAAACACATGAGGTGGCTAAAATATCTAAGGTCTAAGGGGCAGGGATCTAATGACTCAGATATGCTGAAAATAGGTGTAGAAAATAGAAAGAAACCAGAGGGAAAACTACTACAAAAAGGGAGGTGACAGGTTAAAACCCTAAGGGAAATGTTAGCCACCTATAATATTTTGTTATACCAAAAGTTCGCTAAATCTATTTTTTAGCCTTCAAGGAACAAATTTCATTGCTAAAAATTGTTGGCTCTTGAAGTATCTATAAGGCCTCCTGCCTCTTCCCCCTGTCCAAGTCCTTCATTGCTGTTTCATACATCTCAAAAGCCTATGAAATCCTATAAAAATCCACAGTTAAATACTGCTGTAAAGGATCCCCTTTCCCCCTTCCCTCTCATCACAACTAACTCACTTTCTTTTCCTCCATTTCCCATGGAAATCCTTCATTTCTGCATTTATTCCTTTTCCCCCTCATTAAAACCTACTCTCCTAAGGTCTAAGGCTCCTTCTTAGCCTTACTGGAGCCTTCATTTCCCTTTAAAAAAGCATAGAAAACACACATTTTCTATACATTGCACTTAAGCCCTCTCGGGCTAAGTCTCTAACCCTCTTTCGCCCATAAGCTCGGGCACCAGAACCTGTTGCTAAACTTATCGGGCGCTTATTCTTTTTCCCTGTCCAAATATTCAAAACCTTTGTTAAATAGAAATTTTTGGGTTTAAATCAATTTCTGAAGTTTTTCGCCCATATGATTTCAAAAACAAATCTTGGCTGTCAATCTGCTCTGTAGATCGGACGGCGCGGAACACAACTTACCTTGTGGACCCCACCCTTTCCCGCACCGTTTCCCAAAACCTCTTGTTTCTTTTCCGCACCACTTTTTTATTAAGGATGGTTTTAGCTCGATGGCCAGCGATTCCATACGTTGATTGCCACGTGTCTTATGTAATTTTTGAAAACCACTGTATAACATCAATTCCCCGCACGTTAATCCTCGTACCATAACCACGCAGTATAATCCACCTCCACTGTCCGATCTGGGCCCTCCCATCGAACAATTGTCGATATTCTGACCTGCTCGACCTTTAACCAAGCTGCGTACCATTTAACTAGACCTCGGCGCGTCCGAAGAAAAATCTCCGCCGTCGATCTCTGCAGATCAATGGTTCCCATTCGATTTCCCGATTCCATTCCCCAGTCAACTATTCTCCACCGCTGACTTTTCAAATTATTTCCGACTGTTGATCACAGTGCGATCAACGGCTCCGATTGCCTCGTTCTCCCGCACACCCTCCGATGCATATTTGCCCATATAAACGCAGGATTTCATAATTTTGTTTGTATTTTGCAGGTTTAAGGTTTTTCATGATTAGCTGAAGAGTATTTCGTGGGATGAGAATGACAATCCTCTACCTTTCGAATACCTTAGAGAAATTATCCACAGGGTGCAGAACTTTATTATCAATGAGGTTTCATGAACCTCCGCTGCTGTGCGCCCCTGTTAAGCCTGGAAAACAACAAAGAAATCACCGTGAAAGAGTATCAGTCACAGGAATGGATCAAAGCGAGGACTTAAAGGACAGATGAGTGGGGATTACAGCTAATACAGTTATCAAAAGCCTAATCCCCAGCCTAAAACACAATTTAAAAGAGAAAACCTAAAAGTGTTTATAAGACGTTTTGCCTCCACCACCATATCTGAGGCAAATTGATTCCTCAACCACCGCAGTGCCACCTATTGTCGCAAGACGCTCAAACATAGGCTAAATTTATTGAACAAGATCAGATCTGTTGCCTCGAAACATCCAAAGAAGTTATTCTGCCCCAGATTTAATGACATAATGTTTGCATAGTAACCCTAATAGTACACGGAGCCTCAAATGTCAAACAAAGCTCCCTCCGAGCTTAAATTGTGAGTGTAAATCATTTAATACGGTAGAACACCTGTACAGTTCTTCGTTGAGCTCCCCAAAGGCTGGGAAGACATTATTGCCTGTATTAATTGAGTTTGAGATCTTTTATCAGATCTCACCTCCTCATTCTTCTATTAATACTTCAGTAGAGGATGAGTGAGGGGTTGGTTGTTAATGTAAATTGCTAAAGCATTGTAATGTAATTGAGCTGAAAACTTCTGTTGTAAATAGTGGTTTCATCGGCTCTTGGAGCTCTGCTTGTAACATATAGGTTAGGTTGTGAAGAGAGATGAACTAAAACACTGGATTTGAAGATTGTAACTGGTTTGGAGCATCAATATAAGCTGATTTATGGGATCCTGATCTGTGTTGACGGTGATGTTATTCTCATTGTAACTTGTTGTTTTATTTCTGTTTTCATTATGTTTCATTTTCCACTATAAAGAACAGTTTAAACAGGGTTAGGACCTGCTGTATATCAGTAGCCTTCTCTGGCTGAGAAACCTTTATTTAAATGTTTTCTTTCCATCTGTTTATTTGAAAATGATTTAATTCAGTTTAGGCATAAGAAGGCTGGAGTTCCCTCGTCTTATTGTCTTATTTGAATATTGTTTTTGAATGTTACTCCCAGTATATGTTGTGTGAGAATGAACTGAAAGGAAGATATGGTTAGCCCTAGCCCCAGACTTGTCTGCATGATTGTCTGATTGTTTCCCTTAGAATGTGTTAAAAGCTGACTAGTTTCAAAGTACTTATCAGATCTTAGGCCATTCTGTGTAGCTTTGTGATTGTCTTGGAAGTAACCAAGTAAAGAAGAGCTAGGAGAGGAATTGTGGTGAGCCCGGCCGCTAGCTTATGCTCCAAAAGTTGCCTTTAAAGTTTCCCTTTGTTTTTTATATGTTTTCTATTAGAAGTGTATCAAAGGCTGGCTAGTTTCAAAGCACTTAACAGATCCTAGTTTGCTTCTATGTTTTCCTTAAGTCCCTGGTCAAAGGCTGGCTAGTTTCAAAGTACTTACCAGATCCTAGGCTGCTCTTTGTTCCGCATTTGTTATTTCCCTTTCTTGATGTATCACTCCATTCCATAAATCAAACCTTAAAGAGATCCTTAGGCATAGACGACTTGCCCCATAGACCACTCTTGCCTCTTGCTGTTCCAATTAAATCCTATTATGACTCCATAGCCCAATGAACTGAAAACCTGCCATCATCATTCATCCAGTCAAAGCTTATTCTTCTTGCTTGCAACTTCTCACCTTTGAGCCTATTTGCATATAGATCTTTCCGCCTCTAACAGCAATTATGTTCAACCCTCCGAAAATAAACAAAACCCTTGGTCTTCATAACTAGCCTAATATTGTTACCTCAAACTTCAAAAACAAATCCATCTTTGTAAATATTGGAGAGATCCCTCTCCGGATTCAGGAGGGCTAGATCCTAGAATCCCAAAGTTGGTTGAAACAATGTTGCTTCTGCAGTTTTAGTCTTACCAATCTGCTAAAATTACAGAGGCCTAACATTTCTGGCGACTCCACTGGGGACTTTTCCCCTTAAAACACTTCATAAAACCTTTAGAGTTAAAAGCGGCCTTTTCAAGAACTTTCGAGCATGGTTATCAGGATGAAACTTATTTAAATCAGTGACAAACTAGGTCAACCCTAGGATTCTCATAAGCCTTTATCTAACCTTGAAAAATCAGCTAGCTTAGCCATAAGAGTAGATTACCTTTGTCTCACAACCATAGCTAAGTTTTGAAGCAAAGTTAAGACATTCTTGGAAACCAACAAAAAAATATTTCAGAAAATACCAAAAACATCTCAGTTGGTAGTAAAACACCTGCTCTTACTTTTCACTTCCATCTTGTGGTGTTTTACCTTATACTCTTGGACAGAGTCTGGAAAGGGCCAGGTAGCCTCCAGATCTCACCCTCTTTTAATAGGTGACATATCTGGTGAATGCCCTCCCAGTCAATCTGTGGATAGAGTTTGTTGTGTTTTGGGATATCCTTGAAAAGGGATGTTTCACAAGCACTGTGGTGGACAGTGTATCTCCTAAAAATAGTCTAAAATTTCCACCTGGCGACTCCACGATCTTGAACAGACCTCAAGACTCCTCTGGGAAGAACCCTCTCTTTTATAATATCTTTCAAACTCAGATTAGAGGACTGTAGGATTAAAATTCAAAACAGATCAGTTAACCTCTCAAAGACTGTCATATCTGGTTGAACTTTTCTTGTCTATTTGGGTCTAAAAACACAGCATAGTGGCTTCTAGAAAGATTCATACCAGAGCCCATCCTGACCCTGATCCACCTGAGATAGTTGATGACCCTTAAAGCATCCTTAGGAAGTCTCCTAAGATAGAATCCTCAACTATTTTAAGATCACCCATAAGAGCTAAATCTGTCCCTAAACATCTTTCAGCTCTACAACAATCACAAACTGACTTATTAAATCCATTTAGAACTAGGTCTTTTAGTGATTTAAATCAGCTAGATTCTAAGCCTTCACTATCATCTCCTGAAACAAGTGAATATCCTGGTAGTAGAGAAACCACACCTCCTGATTTACACTTCATGCTCAATTTAGATGTCTCTCATCCAAGATCAGCTCAGCAATCTACCGTTGTTCCATCCACTTCTGTTCATCCTTCATCCACTGCTCAAACCACTTCATTTCAGGCCACCCCACCTCTTTTCAATCCACCCCCACCACATATCATGGCAGCATGGTATGCTCCTCTAGCCTTTCCTGTACCACTAGCCAATCTTCCACAGGACTATCAGTCCAAAATTCCATTATATGATGCTAATAATGCTACAAATGCATCACAACATGTGGATAAGATGAATGACTATTTCGACAGAAATGAAATTGATGATGATTCTGTCAAACTTAGATTATTTTCTCAAAGTCTGGGGGGAGAAGTAAGAAAATGGTTTAAATGTTTAGCCCCCCGTACTATTAATGACCTCCAAGGCTTTCACAAGACATTTCTCAACAAATGGAAAGTAAAGAAGAATCCTCTCCAAGTCCTTGCTGATTACAACAGCCTCCGTAGGAACCCTGGGGAAAGTGTACAAGCCTATTGTAATATATTTAACAGTGTATATAATGCGATTTCCCCAGAGCTAAAACCTCCACAAGGTTCAGCTCTAAACAAGTTCCCTGAAGGATTTGATGCTGATATGACCTATTCATTAAGAGAGAGAGATTTTGCAACCCTTGAAGATATGCAAAGAGGTGCTCTTTCTGTGGAAGTGAACTTGATGGAGAAGAGAGCAAGAATTAAGAGTGAAAAGAGAGTATCTTTCAGAGAGGAAAGTACACCTTCCACTTCAAATTCAAAGATGGAAAGAATGATGGAAGAAATGATGAAGAAAATGAGCATCCTTGAGAGAGCACAAGCAAGTCTAAATCAAACTGCTCCTCAAAATAAAAACCAGAATCAGAATCTTAGAAGGAACCAACCTCCAAATAGACCAAGGGAAGATGATCAACAGATCACCCCTCCCTTTCACCAGAACTATATAAGTGAGGTTGAGGAAATAGATGACATATCAGAGGGAGAAAATATCAACATGTTTGGGATAGAGGATGATGACTTGGAAGTTCATTATGATAAGAAACAAGGTCTTTATACACCTTATGATGACAAAAGAAATGATAATGAAATTCAGTTTCAAGACATGGAAAATGCCATCATGGAAACTCAAAGAGGATATGACCTTAGAAGTAAGACCAGTCAACAAACCCCCAACACTAAAGCCTCTGACAAATATTCTCAAAATAGCACTACAACTAAGCCTAAAATAGTCAAATAGAAGGACAAAACAGTGGCTGTAGATTCTGGTAAAGGTAAAGAGAAAGACACTCAAAATCTGGAAAAACAGAGTGCGAATATTAGTAGTGTTAGCATTTCAGTTAGTACTCCTGTCAAAACCAGTTTATCCGATGTAAATAAAATGAATCAGCAAGCTGTTATTGCTAATAAAGTGGCAGCTAATAAGGCTAAAACCAGCATTTCAAAGAACCAGATTCCTTTCAGCCTGGAGCAGGAAATTTCCAAGATTAATATCTCTGTTCCTTTGATTGAGTTGGCTGCCCAACATGTATATAAAACCAAAATTTTGAAGGCTTTAAACTTAGAAGAGAATGAGGACACTCTAAATCTTAATGACGACCAGACAGAGCTTATTTTTGGTCCTAAGATTGAAGGAAAGTTTCAAGAGGGTCCAGTCCCTCCCTTTTATGTAAGTTTAAACATTCATGACAAAATTTTACACAACTCTATGCATGACTCAGGGGCCTCTCATAATTTGATGCCAAAGACTGTAATGGAGAGCCTGGGTCTTGAAATTACCAGACCTTACAAAGACCTCTACTCTTTTGACTCAAGTAGAGTGAAATGTCTAGGATTGATCAAGGACCTCTGCATTAATTTAGCCCAAATTCTGGCCAAATGTTTGATAATGGATGTTGTTGTGGTTGATGTGCCCCCAAAATATGGAATGCTTTTATCACGTTCTTGGGGTGCTAAGGTACAAGGTACCATGCAGATGGATATGACTTATGCAACTATCCTTGTGTTTAACCAGACTAGAAGACTTTACAGGGAGTCTCACATGTAATGCACAGTCACTAGTCAAGACAGACCTCAAAACTCTCCCCTATATTCTCTAAGTACAAACCTTGATTCCTTTATTATGTTTAATAATGAAATACTTACCGAAAAAATCACTTTAACAGAATTAATGGCTGATAGGGAGGAGGGAGAGCACAACTCTAAACTGTCAAAACAGTTTGCTTCGCTTGAAAATCCTAGCAAACCAAATGCAGGTCTTGATTTACAAGTAATAGATCCATTATTTATGAACCTTGGTAGTCAAGAGAACATTCCTCAACATATCGAAAAACCTGAGGAATTAAAACAAACGCAACTAAGTGCTGATGTTCAAGAAAAACTGGAAAGCACGTTAGTTGAAAAGGACATTCACCAAACAGATAAAACTGAAAACAGTCCTCTTTGGAATATGTTTTTTGATGGGTCATGCACTAGAACTAATGCTGGTGCAGGTGTCTGGATTATTAACAATGAAAGTCAACACACAGAATGCATGTCATGCAAATTAAACTTTCAGTGTTCCAATAACATAGCGGAGTACGAATCCCTGCTCTTAGGCTTACATTTGCTGAAAAAGTTAGGAGCCAAGAAAATCAATGTGTATGGGGATTCTGAGTTAATAATTAGGCAAGTCAATGGGGAATACAATGCCAATCATCCCAGACTTAGGGCCTATCACAACGATGTCATGGATCTTTTGAAAACATTTGAGGAGTCCAAACTCATATTTATCCCGAGAAAAGAAAATATTACTGCCCACAATTTAGCCTTTGCGGCCAGGACATGTCTAACGCCATACGAAACCGGAGACAACACAACTCTGATCAGATTTAGACCAGTTGTGCCTGATAACAAGAAATATTGGCAAGTGTTTGACAATGACAAACAAATAGAAGACTTCATGCAATTCATAAATGAATTCGAACTGCACGATTCAGATTCAGACTATGATACAGACTGCAGTGAAGAAAATTTTCTTGGTGAAGAAGAACTGTCCCCTCAACTTGTAAATATAGGTCTTTTGTCTAGCAAACTTGAAAGAAAAATAGATTTCAATGCGGAAACCGAAACAGAAGAATTAGAAACGCTGCATTCTAAAGATGAAAGTTTTCCAGGTGGTCTAGCACCTTTAGAAGAGTTGTTTGATTTTAATGACGTGGCTAATAAACCAAAACTGGAACCTGTAGAGACTGAAGTGGAGGAATGAAATATAGGCAGTAAAGAGAACCCAAGAATGATTAAACTGTCTAACACTTTACCAGATCACATTAAACTCAAATACATAGAGCTGTTCAAAGAGTTTTTTGATGTTTTTACATGGAGTTACGAAGATCTTAAGTCCTATGACACTGAAATAACACAGCACAAAATCCATCTCAAAGAAAACCAAAAACCATTCAGACAAAAACTGCGTATAATAAACCTTGTACAGCTTCCTTTGGTTGAGAAGGAGATTAAAAAGATGTATGAGGCTGGTATTATTGTCCCTATTAGATATTCTGACTGAGTATCTAATCTGGTGTCTGTTAGGAAGAAAACTAGAGAAATCAGGCTTTGTATAGACTTTAGAAATTTAAACAAAGCTTCATTAAAAGACAACTACCCTTTACCCAAGATGGATCATATTTTACAAAGGGTGGTAGGGTCTAAAAGAATTTATTTACTAGATGGCTATTTAGGGTACAATCAAGTCTTAGTTCACCCTGATGATCAATTAAAGACAACCTTCACTACACCTTGGGGCACTTTCATGTATGTGAAAATGCCTTTTGGTCTAATGAATGCTGGAGCAACTTTTCAGAGAGCCATGGACATAGCATTCTCGAAAGAATTAGGCTTCTTCATCATTATATACCTTGATGATGTCACTGTGTTTTAAAAAACGGATGAAGAGCACTTAGAACATTTGAGAAAATTTTTCGAGAAATGCAGAAAGTTTGGTATATCTTTAAACCCTAAGAAAACACTATTTGGTCTCCAAGAAGGTAAACTTCTTGGGCACATCATTTCAGAAGAGGGTATAAAGATAGATCCAAAGAGGATTGAGGCTATATTGCAAATCTCTCATCCTCTAAATATCAAGGAGTTGCAATCTTTCGTTGGAAATATTAACTTTTTGAGAAGGTTCATCCCTAACTTGGCAGAGCTCCTTAGAAATATCACAAACATGTTAAAGAAGGAGCAGGGGGTAAAATGGACCTTGGAAGCAAAGACACCCTTTGAACTGGTAAAACAAGCTCTAACCAAAGCACCAGTTCTCATAAGTCCTGATTTTTCAAAATATTTTTATATCTTCTCCTTTGCATCAGAACATACCATTGCTGCTGTCCTTTTACAGAAAAATCCACAAGGACAGGAGTAGCCTATTGCATTCTTTAGCAAGGCATTGAGGGACGCCCCTTTGAATTATAATGTTATGGAAAAGCAAGCTTTTGCTTTGGTGAAGGCTTTAAAGGACTTCAGAGTATACATCCTTCACTCACACATCATTGCCTTTGTCCCAAATTCAGTTGTTAAAGATATTCTAACACAAGACCCAAATGGTAAGAGAGGTAAGTGGATTGCTGTCATTCTTGAATATGATTTGGAAATAAAACCCACTAAATTCATCAAAGGCCAAGGTATAGCTAGATTGATGTCCGAAAGCAACTGTGAAGTTCTTGATATTAATATGATTAATGCTTTGGATGACCAAGAGGAATTCTCAACTCCTATTGTTGAAGATCATTTTATGAATTCTCATTGGTATGCTGATATTGTTTATGTTTTGCTTAATTTGAATACACCTCCTGGTTTATCAAAAACAAAGGCAATATTCCTAAAGTTAAAAGCAGTAAACTATTGCATTATTGATAAATCTCTTTATTGGAGAAATGCTAGTGGTATATTGCTTAAATTTTTGCCTGAGTTTGATCCAAAGAAGGTTAAGCAGCAATTTCATGAAGGAGAGTGCGGAGGTCATTTGAACTGGAAGTCAACAGCCAAAAAAGTTCTAAGGGCTGGTTTCTATTGGCCTACACTCTTTCATGATATTCATAAGGTGACTACTACTTGCCATAAATTCCAATTGTTTGAAGGCAAGAGAAAATTATTACCCCTCCCTCTACATTCGATCATTGTTGAGGCTCCTTTTCAACAGTGGGGACTTGACTTCATAGGTGAAATCCACCCCTCATCCTCTGCCCAGCATAAATGGATTCTCACCGCCACAGACTATTTCACTAAGTGGATAGAAGCCATTCCTTGTAGGCAAGCCAATGATTCAGTTATCATAAAATTCATGGAGACTAATATTCTTTCCAGATTTTGCTGTCCTACCAAGATCATTACTAATAATGCAGCAGCATTTGGATCAAAGAGGATGGTTGACTTCTGTCATAAATATCAGATATCATTGGGGCATTCCACGGCCTATTACCCCCAAGGTAATGGACTTGCAGAATCTTCCAATAAAATCCTAGTGAACATAATCAAGAAAATGTTGGAGGACAATAAAAAGTCTTGGAACACAAAGCTGGTCCATGCACTTTGGGCTGACAGATTAACTTTGAAAAAATCTATTGGTATGTCACCTTTCCAGCTTGTGTATGGTACAGATGCAATTTTTCCTAATAGCCTTGGTGTACCAGTTATGAAGTTTATCCAAGAATTGCAAACTGAAGATAATGACATGATCAGAAGAATAAATCAAACCATTCATCTTTAGCAAACCAGAGAGGAAGTGTATAACAAAGCATTGCAGAAACAGGACAACATTAAGAAGCTTTTTGACAGAAGAACAAAGGCCAGCAATTTCAAGATTGGGGCAAAAGTTTTAAAGTGGGACTCAAGGAGGGAAGAAAAGGGCAAGCATAGAAAATTTGATAACCTATGGCTTGGCCCTTACTCTGTTCATTCAGTTGCTGGTAATAATGCATTTTTCTTACAAGAGCTGGATGGAGCAGAATTGTTTGGGGGTCCTGTCAATGGCAGGACGCTCAAGCATTACTTCTCTTGATTCATGATATGTTTTAAAGCCTTCCTTTTTATTTTTCCATTATAAATATTTCATCCACCATTGCATTCAAATTTAGAAAATCAAAAATACAAAAACAAAGAAAGAATGAAAAGAGGGCAGATTGACAAAACAATAAAGGTACAGCCCCATACCAAAAAGAGAAATAAATCTAAAAGTGTGCAAGCTTAAATGCCACTCCTGCAAAACACACTTCTAGTTAGTCAAACAGCCTAATCTTGACTAATTAGCTTTTGAATTTTCTGTTGATAGGATAGAGAATTTGATTTGCCAAACTGTTTAATCTTGGCTTATCAGTAGATAGATTAGGATAGAAATTAAAGGTTCAAACATGCTCAAAACCTGAACCTGAAGTTTCCAAGAGAAAATGACTCAAATCTATTTTATTTTTTGAGTCACAAAAGAGAAAAACTGGTTCTAATTTGCTCAAAATCTGAACCAAGGAACAAGGAATAAACAACTCAAACAAAATTAAAAACAGAGTTGTAAAGAAAAAGAAGTCCATGATGAGAAACTTTCAGATCTTAAGCCTTCCATTTTTTATTTTTAATAATAATCTATGTGCAGCTTGTTTTTATGCCATAGATCATAGCAAGTCGAGAAACTTAATATTGACTTGGCTATTTTTAAATTTCTGCTGTAGAAATTAGAGAATGAAAGTCTATTGGACAGTTTAATCCCAACCGACAGTAGATTAGGTAGAGAAATATCTGAGCTCAACTATTTAATCTGAGTTCAGGGAGAAATAAGGAGTAGAATTATATTAGTTTTTATGCTTTCAAAAGAATAAAATGTGGTTAAGAGTTTTCCAATCCAAGTGCACTCTGATGAAGAAAAAATGTTAGATCAGTAGGATTGGGTAGGTAGAAAGCTTGTTGATGAAAGTCTATTGTTTTTTTTAGCTGCTAAGATGTTTTCAAAGTCAGATCATCCAGCAAAGGAAGGGAAGCCCAATGGATGAGGCAACTGATCAGCCTCCCAGAGAAATCAAGTATGAATTCTTGATGCCTTCAAGAAGGCACCATCCCCAAGTGGAGCCATTGTTAGCCACCTATAATATTTTGTTATACCAAAAGGTGGCTAAATATATTTTTGAGCCTTCAAGGAACAAATTTCATTGCTAAAAATTGTTGGCTCTTGAAGTCTATATAAGGCCTCCTGCCTCTTCCCCCTGTCCAAGTCCTTCATTGTTGTTTCATACATCTCAAAAGCCTCTGAAATCCTATAAAAATCCACAGTTAAATACTGCTGCAAAGGATCCATTTTCCCCCTTCCCTCTCATCACAACTAACTCACTTTCTTTTCCTCCATTTCCCATGGAAATCCTTCGTTTCTACATTTATTCCTTTTCCCCCTCATTAAAACCTACTCTCCTAAGGTCTAAGGCTCCTTCTTAGCCTTACTGGAGCCTTCATTTCCCTTTAAAAAACCATAGAAAACACACATTTTCTATACATTGCACTTAAGCCCTCTTGGGCTAAGTCTCTAACCCTCTTCTGCCCATAAGCTCGGGCGCCAGAACCTGTTGCTAAACTTATCGGGCACTTATTATTTTTCCCTGTACAAATATTCAAAACCTTTGTTAAATAGAAATTTTCGGGTTTAAATCAAATTTTGAAGTTTTTCGCCCATATGATTTCAAAAACAAATCTTGGCCGTCGATCTGCTCCATAGATCGGACGTCGCGGAACACAACTTACCTTGTGGACCCCGCCCTTTCCCGCACCGTTTCCCAAAACCTCTTGTTTCTTTTCGGCACCTCTTTTCAGTTAAGGATGGTTTTAGCCCGATGGCCAGTGATTCCATACGCTGACCGCCGCGTGTCTTATGTAATTTTTGAAAACCACCGTATAATGTCAATTCCCCGCACGTTAATCCTCGTACCATAACCACGCAGTGGAATCCACCTCCACCGTCCGATCTGGGCCCTCTCATCCGACGGTTGTCGATCTTCTGACCTGCTCGACCTTTAACCAAGCTGCGTACCATTTAACTGGACCTTGGCGCGTCCCAAGAACAATCTCCGCCGTCGATCTCTGCAGATCGACGGTTCCCATTCGATTTCTCGATTCAATTTCCCAGTCAAATATTCTCCGCTGCTAAATTTCCAAATTATTTCTGACCGTTGATCACAGTGCGATCAACGGCTCCGATCACCTCGTTCTCTCGCACACCCTCCAATGCAAATTTTCCCATATAAACGCATGATTTCATAATTTTGTTTGTATTTTGCAGGTTTAAGGTTTTTCATGATTAGCTGAAGAGTATTTCATGGGACGAGAATGATGATCCTCTACCTTTCGAATACCTTAGAGAAATTATCGACAAGGTGCAGAACTTTATTATCAATGAGGTTTCATGAACCTCCGCTGTTGTGCGCCCCTGTTAAGCCTGGAAAACAATAGAGAAATCACCGTGAAAGAGTATCAGTCGCAGGAATGGATCAGAGCGAGGACTTAAAGGACATATGAGTGGGGATTACGGCTAAGAAAGTTATCAAAAGCCTAATCCCCAGCCTAAAACACAGTTTAAAAGAGAAAACCTAAATGTTTTTATCAGACGTTTTGCCTCCACCGCCATATCTGAGGCAAATTGATTCCTCAACCACCGCAGTGCCACCTATTGTCGCAAGACGCTCAAACAGAGGCTGAATTTATTGAACAAGATCATATCTATTGCCTCGAAACAACCAAAGAAGTTATTTCTGCCCTAGATTTAATGACATAATGTTTTCAGAGTAACCCTAATAGTACACGGAGCCTCAAATGTCAAACAAAGCTCCCTCCAAGCTTAAATTGTGAGTGTAAATCATTTAATACAGTAGAACACCTGTACAGTTCTTCGCTGAGCTCCTCAAAGGCCGGGAAGACATTATTTCTTGTATTAATTGAGTTTGAGATCTTTTATCAGATCTCACCTCCTCATTCTTCTATTAATACTTCAGTAGAGGATGAGTGAGGGGTTGGTTGTTAATGTAAATTGCTGAAGCATTGTAATGTAATTGAGCTGAAAAATTCTGTTGTAAATAATGGTTTCATCGGCTCTTGGAGCTCTGCTTGTAACAGATAGGTTAGGTTGTGAAGAGAGATGAACTAAAACACTGGATTTGAAGATTGTAACTGGTTCGGAGCATCAATACAAGTTGATTTATGGGATCCTGATCTGTGTTGACGGTGATGTTATTCTCATTGTAACTTGTTGTTTTATTTCTATTTTCATTATGTTTAATTTTCCACTATAAAGAAAAGTTTAAATAGGGTTAGGACCTGCTGTATATCAGTAGCCTTCTCTGGCTGAGAAACCTTTATTTAAATGTTTTCTTTCCATCTGTTTATTTGAAAATGATTTAATTCAGTTTAGGCATAAGAAGGTTGGAGTTCCCTCGTCTTATTGTCTTAGTTGAATATTGTTTTTGAATGTTACTCCCAGTATATGTTGTGTGAGGATGAACTGAAAGGAAGATATGGTTAGCCCTGGTCCCAGACTTGTCTGCATGACTGTCTGATTGTTTCCTTTAGAATGTGTTAAAAGCTGACTAGTTTCAAAGTACTTATCAGATCTTAGGCCATTTTGTGTAGCTTTGTGATTGTCTTGGAAGTAACCAAGTAAAGAAGAGCTAGGAGAGGATTTGTGGTGAGCTCAGCCCACTAGCTTCAGCTCCAAAATTTTCCTTTAAAGTTTCCCTTTGTTTTTTATTTGTTTTCTATTAGAAGTGTATCAAAGGCTGGCTAGTTTCAAAGCACTTACTAGATCCTAGTTTGCTTCTATGTTTTCCTTAAGTGCCTAGTCAAAGGCTGGCTAGTTTCAAAGTACTTACCAGATCCTGGGCTACTCTTTGTTCTGCATCTGTTATTTCCATTTCTTGATGTATCACTCCATTCCATAAATCAAACCTTAAAGAGATCCTTAGGCATAGACGACTTGCCCCATAGACCACTCTTGCCTCTTGTTGTTCCAATTAAATCCTATTATGAATCCATAGCCCAATGAACTGAAAACCTGCCATCATCTTTCATCCAGTCAAAGCTTATTCTTCTTGCTTGCAACTTCCCACCTTTGAGCCTATTTGCATATAGATCTTTCCGCCTCTAACAACAATTATGTTCAATCCTCCGAAAACAAACAAAACCCTTGGTCTTCATAACTAGCCTAATATTATTAGCTAAAAATTCAAAGACAAATTACTCTTTGTAAATATTGGAGAGATCCCTCTCCGGATTCAGGAGGGCTAGATCCTAGAAGCCCAAAGTTGGTTGAAACGATGTTGCTTCTGCAGTTTTAGTCTTACCAATCTGCTAAAATTACAGAGGCCTAACAGGAAACAAGAGGGATCCTAAGGGAGAGGTCAAACAAGACTCAAGAGGGATTTTTGGTTGAGATAATAACCAATCTGAATGGATCTGAAAGAAATAGGGATCAGACCCTGAAAAATGGCTGAAAGCACTGCAAAATATTAGACTACCTACTCAATGTTGAGTCTCAAATCTGCATCTTTCCTATACACCTTTCTAGACCTTTTTCATTCACCTGAACCTTATAAGTTGTAAATATCATTGTATATCAATTGTAAAAGAGCATCTAAAATGGTTTTAACTATGTTTTGTGTTTTCTGTTTGATTTAGATTTTTGCTCATTTAGCTGCGGAATCTTGCCACTTTCCGCAGCTGCTGCAACTTTCCGCAGCCATTTTGTGAAAGTCTATGTTACAGGTGTCTTCAGGCAATTCGAGCCACATGGGCAAGTCATAAATGATGTGGACATGGATCGTGTCCTATTGGCTCGGGAAAATTCACCTAAGGAGGTTGTGGTCAAAGGTGGCCAAGTGGAAGTCAACCGTAGAGTCCCACGGTCACAGGACTCTGTTTCTCATCACGTGAAGATTTGTATGACCGTTTCTAATTTACGGGAGACACATCAACACATGTACATGGCTCCATAAGCCGAATCCAACATCCACTCTTCATAGATTTACTCCTCACTGCGGCCATGATGTTGGATCTCTGGACGTGATGGTTCACGTGTCTCCATCATCACAAACTTTAGGGAATTAGTTATATCACCTTTGTTATAAATAACGCATTTCCATACGCATAATAGTTAGCCTCCATATAGCTCTGTAATGTAATTGCGTTGCCACTGTGCTGTAATATCATTTCTCTGTTATGACTGCATTTTAATATATAAGAAGACTCTGTTTCCAAGCGTAATTCGTATCTGAAGGCTGTTGCCCGAGGCTGGTGCAGAGGGCCCCTGCACACGCTGAGGTTTTGTGCATTATTGTATAGTTTATTGTTTTATTTCTTTAAGTTCATTGTGTCATAAGTCATTCACATGTTTATACATTGCATATCTTATGACATTTATGCTTCATCTCTGTTCATAATCTTTCATGCTTTACATTTTACTTCTGTCCATAATATTTCATGTTTTATGTTGTTGTTAACTGATCAGTGTTCTTGTTTCAGATTACAAATAAGCAGCCTGGGCATTTTCATATCTTTTGACTAATGACATGGAATCAATATTGTTCTGCTGCTAATTTACTTTTCTTAGTTTTTGTTTAATTCCAGCACTCTTTGTTTATTTCAGGCTTGCAAATTTTCTTCAGTAGTTAGATTTAGATATATTAAATTGCTCATGTCATTTTCAGTTACCTCCGAAAACCATAGCTGGACTAATGGTGAGGGATTGAAGTATGAGTGTGTAGTTTGATATTAGTTTACTTTCTGCAAGTTAGATATATTAAATTGCTCATGTCATTTTCAGTTACCTCCGAAAACCATAGCTGGACTAATGGTGAGGGATTGAAGTATGAGTGTGTAGTTTGATATTAGTTTACTTCTTGCAAGTTAGATATATTAAATTGCTCATGTCATTTTCAGTTACCTCCGAAAGCCACAGCTGGACTGATGGTGAGGGATTGAAGTATGAGTGTGTAGTTTGATATTAGTTTCTTTTTCTGCAAATTAGATATCAGATTGCTCAAGTTGTTTATGGTTACCTCCGAAAGCCATAGTTGGACTAATGGCGAGGGATTAGAATATAAGTTGATGTAATTTGATTTAGATTTACTTTGTTGCAATTCTGGATTTCTTTAAGAATAGTTTCTTTTGTATTTAGACAGCAGCAAGGATAGTTTGGTTTTCATGCTCAATAGTTCACTATTTGATTTACTAGGTTAGCAGCACATTTTCATTTCCTTTCAGTTTTGTCATTGTATGTTTCAAATTCCTTTTAATTTTGAAGTTGGTAAATCATTATAAAGGATATCATTGCCTTGAACAATCATAACCATACTTGTTTTTATTTTAGAATTTCCATCTCACATTAGAAAACCAAAAACGACAAAAAGGTAAGAAATAGGTTATCTTGCACATATAGTGCGCCACACTTCATCAGCTTACGAATCCTGGATTGATAAATTAATGTAGCAATTTAGGACACACTAAATTGACCAAACATTTTGGCGCCGTTGCCGGGGAAGTGTAAATAGGTAGCCAATTTCTTTAAAAAAAAAACAAAATAATAAAAGAAGGGAAAACTTGATAACTTCTTGAAGTATGCTCTCCTCTTGCACCTAGTGTGATCTGGAGGATCAGAAAAGAGAGTTATTGGTTCAGTAATTTCTTAAGTATGCTCTCTTCTTGCACCCAGTGTGACCTGGAAGATCAAAAAGAGAATTATTAGCCCAAATTTAAAAAAAAATAAAAAAAAATAAAAAATGACATGCATAGAGCAAGAGATTCTAGGGGAAGGTTTATAGCCAAAGCCAAGAGTTCGATTTTCACAACTCCATCTTCTTCAAGGCATAGACAAGATTCACCACCATCTACCCCTAGCCTTAAGATTTTTGGAATTCAAGGAGTAGCTGAATTAGAGGATTCTCCTATACCACCTACTAAATCTCATTTAGAAAAGGAAGAGACTCCCTCTCATCCTTCCTTGATAGAAGAACCGGAGGACTTTAAGGACTCTAAAGAAACTATCATGGCAGAGGAAATAATAGATGGATTTGGAGGTAGAGGTAGAGGTAGAGGAGGAGGAAACAATGGAGACAACAATGGTGAAGGTAATAATGGAAGAAATAGGAAAGGAGACAACTTGTTTGGATTCCCTATAGTTGATGAGGAAACTCATACAACAATGAAAAATATCTCACCATATTTCCTCCCCAACTTTTATGGATTGCGAAGTGAGGATCCTGAAACATTTTTGTTTGAGTTTGAAGTCGTGTGCCGAACCTATGACTATATGGAAGACTCTCAAAAACTCAAACTGTTTCCTTCAACATTGAAGGAAGCTGCTTTGAAATGGTTCATGGGATTAGCTACTCAATCTATTAGGACTTGGAATGATATGAAACAAACATTTTTGGATAGATACTTGGACTATTGTATGCCCACCAATCACAAGGATGAGGTATTCAAAATGATGCAAAAAGAAAATGAAAATTTGGAAGACTTACTTGAAAGATTTCAATACAACTTGAAAAGAGCAAAGATGAGCAACTTAGATGATGAAACCTTGAAAGCCCTCATATTAAAATCCATTAGAGATGAATGGATAGATATTTTAAACATGATGGGGAAAGGAGACATTTCTCAGCTTCCACTTCGTGACATAACAGAACTATGTGTCCATCTCTCAAGAGGAAAATCTAAAACAGGAAAAGGGCCTAGGGATCCTTCTCTTATTAGGGCTAACAAATATGCAACTGGATCAGTAAGTAGGGTAGAGATTGGTAATATGCTTGATGAGTTCAAAACTGATATCTTAGGGAGCCTTAGTGAACAACTAGACACCCTTAAAATCCAAAACAAGCAGAAAGCAGAAATAGATGCTCTAGCCATCTTTTGTCCGAAATGTAGGAAGAAACATGCTTTAAGGGAATGTCCCTTGGATGCAAAAGTTGTAGAAACATGTATAATTTTCTCAGAGAATCATGAGATCAAGGATTTTCCTTCAATTCCTGGACTCAAAGTTGTCTTTCAAGAAGACCCAAATTCAGTAGAATCTCTCTGTTTTGTTGCAAGAAGACCTTGGCAGGGACAACAAACTCAAGGGTTTAACAACCCTGTGAATCTTCAAACCCCACCAAATTGGAATCCTTGGCAACAACCTTGGCCCCAACATCAAAATCCATATCAGCCATGGGTACAAGGGATGCAAAATCCTTATGGGAGATTTTCTCAATTTTATCAATATCCTCCATCTTTTAAAAATCAACAAGCTCCACAACTTCCAAACCCAAATCCACAACTTTCATTGCCATTTCCACAACAACAACCTTCTCAACAAAATCCAAATCCTCAACTCATGCTCCCATACCAACAAAAGACAAATCAACTTCCAACTCAGCCATTTCCAAATCCTAATGATAAAAATCCTCAGAATACTTACATGGTAGAAGGACAACAATTTCCTTCCTATATGATTGTTCCTCTCAATGATGTACAACTCAGATCTGGTAGAGTTTTAGAAAAACCTTCTATAGATATTCAAGAGAAAGATACCTCTGAGGAGGACTCTCTTAAAGTCAATGAGGGTTCTGAGGAAGCATCTCTTCAAAATTCAAACATTCAAAAAGAAAAAGAAAAGTTAACACCCACAACTCCTATAGTTGAGCAACCTGCATCTTCATCTACACCTCCTTTTCTTGAAAGACTACAAATTGACAAGGGGGTGGAAAAACAAATCTTGTTGCCTAACTATGACTTTCTAGATGAATTGAAGAATGTTTGTATCAAGATTCCCTTGCTACAGGCCATTCGAGAGATTCCTATTCTAGCAAAAACAATAAAGGAGTTGAGTTTCAAAAGACCAGGAAGGAAACTAAAAGACACAAGAAGAATCCACCTGGTAGGAAAGATTGCAGATATTATGATGGGAAAAATTACCATGCAGAAGTATGTAGATCCAGGAAGTCCAATTGTCAAGACACATATAAATGGGATAGAAATTCCAAATACATTGATTGACTTAGGGGCTGCTATTAACATTATGAGTAGACAAACTATGGACCAGCTAAAACTTCCTAACCTTCTTTTTACACCTACTTTACTGCAACTTGCAGATCGATCAATTATTAAACCAGATGGTGTATTAGAAGATATTTCAGTCTCCTTAGATTCTTGGGAATATCCGGTAGATTTTATGATTTTGACTCCCCAGAGTAATCTAGGAGGGCACCCACTTATCTTAGGAAGACCTTGGCTAGCCACAGCTGATGCTTTTATTAGTTGTAGATCTGGGGACATGTACATTTCTAATAGTAATTCGACAAAGAAATTCAATTTGTATCCTCCAGCAAAAGCAATCACAGAAGTAGGAGACAATGAATGGGTTGATGATGAGGACACTATACAACCTGTCTTTACCATTTCTGAAATCAGTGAGGATAGTCAAATTATGAACACATTAGAAAATTTTGAGATATCTTCAGAATATGACCCTACACAATTTCAATTGGAATCTGACATAGAATATTTATCATCAAGGAAAATGTCTCTTTACTCTATGGAAGAGTTTGGTAGTTCTACTATTGAGATTTTTCCAGGAAAAACATTGAATATCAACAAACATTTGGAAAAGTCACAACAAGAATAACTAACCAAAATATTGCAAAAACATTCTACTGCATTTGCATGGCAGTATACTAACATGAAAGGTATTGATCCTAAGACTTGCATCCATCATATATATATTGAGGAAAACAGTAGACCAATCAGACAACCTCAAAGAAGGATGAATCCAAATCTTAGGGAGATAGTGAAAGAAGAGCTCCAAAAACTACTCAATGTAAACTTCATTTATCCAATTTCATATAGCCGATGGGTTTCTCCTTTGGTTATAGTACCTAAAAAGAATGGTAAATGGAGGGTATGCATTGATTACAGGGAATTGAACAAAGCAACTTTGAAGGATCACTTTCTTTTGCCTTTTATCGATCAGGTATTAGATACATTAGCAGGTAAAAAGTACTTTTCATTTTTGGATGGTTTTAGTGGCTATAATCAAATTCAGGTAGCACCTGAAGATCAAGATAAGACCACATTTACTTGTCCATGAGGAACTTTTGCCTATCGAGTGCTTCATTTTGGGTTATGTAATGCACCTGCAACATTCCAAAGAGCAGTACTAGGAATTTTTTCTGATCTAATCCATGATTGTGTAGAGGTTTATATGGATGATTTTACGGTTTATGGTAATTCATTTGAAGAGGCCTTAGAAAATTTGGAAAAAGTCCTTATAAGATGTAAAGAAACAAACCTTTCATTAAGCCATGAAAAATAATTTATGATGTTTACTGAAGGTATTGTTTTAGGACATCATATTTCAAGAGATGGAATTAAGGCTGATAGATCAAAAGTTGAAGTCATCTCCAAGTTACCTATTCCAAATTGTCAAAGAGATGTTAAAAGTTTTCTAGGATTTACTGGTTACTATAGAAGATTTATAGAAAAATTCACTAAAATAGCATCTCCACTCTTCAAATTGCTTACAAAAGACTGTGAATTTAAATGGGATCCTGATTGTCAATCAGCCTTTGAAACTTTGAAAACAAGAATATCTGAAGCACCTATCTTGAGAGGACCAAATTGGAAACTCCCTTTTCATATTTCTACGGATTCTTCAGATATAGCTCTAGGAGCTGTGTTGGGTCAAAAAGATTTAGTTCCTTATGCCATTTATTATACCAGTAAAAATTTGACTCCCACAGAATTAAACTATACTGTGACTGAAAAAGAGTTTTTAGTTGTTGTTCATGCAATCAATAAGTTTAGACATTATATAACAGGCTATGAAACTTTTATTCATACTGACCATTCTGCAATTAGATGTTTAATGAGAAAACCTGTTACTAATGGCAGAGTGACAATATGGCTCTTACTTTTACAAGAATTCAATATTACTGTGTTGGATAGACTAGGGAAACAAAATACAGTAGCTGATTTCTTGTCTAGGATTCAGAATGCTAAAGAAGATTCTCCTGTAGAGGATAAGTTTCCTGATGAATAATTGTTTGCAGTAACTATTAAGACTCCTTGGTATGCAGATATTGCTAACTATTTGGTTACAAGGAAACTGCCTTCACATTTATTTCCAAGTGAAAAACAAATAATTATTCAGGAGAGTTCAAAATATTAATGGAT
Organism: Pinus albicaulis; assembly: GCA_034641835.2. NCBI lineage: Eukaryota > Viridiplantae > Streptophyta > Pinopsida > Pinales > Pinaceae > Pinus > Pinus albicaulis. Next base: position 901,069,341 of record CM076580.1, read on the forward strand.
TTCTAACGAATTGTTTAAAACAGGGCCAGATCTTGTGATCAGAAGATGTGTCAGGGAAGATGAAATGCCTGATATTCTTAAGGCTTGTCATGATGAACCATGCAGCGGACACTTTGCAGACAAAAGGACAACCTATAAAATCCTCTCTTTAGGATATTATTGGCTTTCCCTCTTCAAAGATGCAAAACAATATTTCAAAAGGTGTGACAGCTGCCAAAGAGTAGGGAAACCTACCCTGTCAAATGAAATGCCATTGCAAACACAGGTACTCATTGAACCCTTTGAAAAATGGGCTTTAGAATTCATTGGACCTATTAATCCACCATCTAAGCAAAAGAAGTATATATTGGTTTGTACTGATTATGTTACTAAATGGGTAGAAGCCAAAGCATTAGTATATGCTACTGAAAATTCAGTTGTTCATTTTCTTTATGAGGATATTTTTACTCGCTTTGGTGTTCCAAGAGAAATTGTGACAGATCAGGGAAGCCAATTCACATCCAACTTGGTGGAGAAGCTGATGGAAGAATACAAAATCAAGCATAGAAGATCTACTCCTTACCATCCGCAAGCAAATGGTCAAGTGGAGTCTACAAACAAAGTTCTCGAAAGTATCATCACCAAGACTGTTCATCTACATAGAAGAGATTGGGCGAAAAGGCTTTCTGAAGCCTTGTGGGCCTACAGAACTACATGGAGAAATACAACAGGACATTCTCCCTATGAACTTGTTTATGGGAAAGAAGTCCTGCTCCCCATTGAGTTCCAAGTCAAGACCTTCAAGATAGCAGTTCAGTTGGGGATGGACTTATGAGAAGCCCAAAAGCATAGAATGGAGCAATTGAATGAGCTAGATGAGATCAGACAAGAGGCAATTCTAAGAACTGATCTAGTTCAATATCAAAGAGCTAAATGGCATGACAAGTACATCAAAGAGAAGAAGTTTCAAGAAGGAGATTGGGCATTGTTATTTGATTCCAAGTTTAAAGATTTTCAAGGAAAATTTCGGACTCATTGGCTTGGGCCATATGAGATTGACAAGATCTTTAGCAATGGAGCGGTAAGAATCAAGACCATTGATGAGTTTCAAACTCCTCTTATTGTGAATGGCCACAGATTGAAAATTTATCATAAGCCACTCTCAAAAGAGGAATTTGTAAAAATGTTTCAAGAAAATTTTGCAATCAGGCTGGTATAGAAGAATTTTTCTTCTCCACCAGCCTAGCTTTTGTTCTTTTCAGTTTTAAAAAAAAAAAATAAAAAATTGTATAAGCCTGAAAACCAATCACTGATTGGCAGTCTTATACAGAAAATATTGGGTGAAAATCAGGAACACCTGACACCCTATATTTTCCCAAAAAAAAAAAATCTCTCTTTCATTTCACAAGTTTTGTGACCACCCACTCCATTCCATTCCACTTCATTTCACTCCACTTCATTCCATTTCACTTCATTTTTCATTCCATTTTACCAATAAAATTCTCTTTCATGACCATTTCCATTTATTCAATTGTCATCCATTCATTTCCATTCACCCAAATAATAGTTGTGTCAGTTTCCGCAGCTGACATCTGTTTCTGCAGCTGACACCAGTTTCCGCAGCCTGAAGCAGATTCTGCAGCTACCACTCTGTTTTTCAAAAGAATGTACAGCTAGATGTTATTTCCATAATCATGAAATAAAATGCAGGTATGAGGACCAATTATGAAGACATGGAGCATTCAGGATATCAATGAGGAGCAAGTAATTGAAGATCAAGGAAAAATGGCAAGAATTCCAAGGTATGAGTAAAAATTTATTTCAAATAGCATTTAAAACACATTTTTATATAGTTATAGACCATAAGCTCCATTATGTGCAATGATTATATTGAAAAACTCCGTAACCACTCCATGATCTCTGAACAATCCTCCCACAATCCTTGCATTCATTCTCAAACAGTCCCATAATTAAACATCCGATCTTCACTCATACTCTGATATTCCACCTGTTACAATGAAACGTAGTTGATTTGACTACGGCTTCTTTCAGCCGCATAAAATCTGTAGCCGTTGTATAAACATGCTTACATTTATTTTGCAGCCACCAAATTTTAAAACACTGCCGGATGTGTTATACTCCTCCTATTGTTCTATTAATCTCACAGTCGCATTTCCGCCGTGCTCACGTAACCCTTTTCTGTTCCGCTTCACCCCATTTCATTCTCTGTTACGCTACAGTCTGTATACCCACTCTCTGATATCTACCTACAGTCATCGTGCTCATTTCCGTTCATTTAGCCGTCCTACTTCCATTGGACCCTCCTCACGCAGGCATGTTTTTAAAGAGAAGAAAGAAGGATGGGTAAATTGTTGAGAGCAGAACCAGAGGGACCTAAATTCATGGAAGGATATCCACAAGTCAGGGATATATTGAAGAAGGCAAAGTGGCTGTGGTTTATCCAAAAGTTTAGAGGCTACCATAAAAAGGTGAAAAAAGCTTTTGCAAGGTATTTCAATGGCCTGGAGGTAGAGATTGAAGACCTTGAGTTTACAGTGAATGAGGCATCTATAGCATCTGCCACAGAACTTCTTCAAGAGGGTGAACGTTGGTTTAAGAACAAAAGCATTAGCGATGAAGCCTCGAGAGTGATTCTACATAACCCATGTATGGACATAACTATTTTTAAAAGAGGAATTCATGTTCATGCTTTGAAAGAGGAATGGGCTACTCTGCTGCTAGTTGTTCAAAAATTTATCACCTGTGAGGGCCGTTTTGGGTCAATGTATATGTACCATACCCGATTGCTGATGAATTTTCTAGATAACCAGACCCTCAATTTTCCATACTTTTTATTAAATAGTTTGAAGAAGATGTCTGTGACTGTTAAGAAGCATTTAGGAGATGTAGAACCATATCTATATCACCATGGTCTTGTGAAAATTTTGAGTGAAAAACAGTTAAAGGAGAAGAAGGACATGTGAGAACAATTTTTGATTAGAAATTTCTTTGAGGAACCTCAAGAAATTCCTGAAGGTAGTACATCAAGAAGGAGTAGGAGAAAAAGAACAAATGATGAAACTCAAATTACTCCTACTACTACAATTGAAAGAACTAGTAGGGAAGAGAGACTGTCAAAAAGGAAGAAGAAAGAAACCAAGGGTAAAAAGCCAATAACATCAAAAGAGAGAAAAAGTATTGAGGCTATGCATCAAACCCCTTCTTCCGAAGAAGATCATCAAGTGTTATCTGAAAGACTAGTTCACCTTCAAGAACAGTCATCTAAGAACAAGAAGAAAGAGAAAGGAAAAAAAAAGCAAAAAGATAGTGGTCCATAGCATGTGAGAAGAAGTTCCAAGCTTAAGGGGAAGTTGAGGAAAACGCAAACGAAAGGACCTCATTTTATTGATTTGGGAGAAGAAACATCTGAACAATCCCCAGCTGGCCATAGTCAATCTCACTCTCAGTCATACAGTGAACCTATTTCATTTCATTCTCAGTCAGACATTGAACATAGTCCATCCCATTCCCATCCAGACGTTGATGTGACCGATCGACGGTTGAAGACAAGTTCTCTATCCCGCATTTTAGGTTGTCCAATAAAAGCATTTGAAGTGGACGAAAACAACAGTGCACGTTATAGAATCTTTAGAAAAGTAGCTCTTCATCCCGATGCCAATCCACTGGGCCTCACTCTGACAGAATCGATCTAGTCCAATCACTGAAACAAGAAGTCTTTGAGTTAGAGCTTTTAAATAGACACATTAAAAATGAAAATGAAGCATTGAAGGAACAAGGAAAATTGGACAAGATCATTCATGATAATACCATGCTACATCTGGGACTATGGCAGAAGAAGAACAAGAAATTGAAGAAGAAATGCCAGAAGTTAAGCAGAACACTGATTAACATCAAATTAAGATGCTTGATGAAAAAGCCCAGGATGTTAGCAGCACCAAGGAAGAGGAGGAGAGGACTGGATGTACTGGCTGAAGTGTCAAGGAATATGAATTAAAAAAGGATTATCAAAATTTTGGTTGCATGAGGACATGCAACACCTTCACAGTGCAGGTATGTTGAGTCTCAAATCTGCATCTTTCTTATACACCTTTCTAGACCTTTTTCATTCACCTGAACCTTCTAAGTTGTCAATATCATTGTATATCAATTGTAAAAGAGCATCTAAAATTGTTTTTAACTATGTTTTGTGTCTGCTGTTTGATTTAGATTTTTGCTCATTTAGCTGCGGAATCTTTCCACTTTCCGCAGCTTCTGCAACTTTCCGTAGCCATTTTGTGAAAGTCTATGTTATAGGTGTCTTCAGGCAATTCAAGCCACATGGGCAAGTCAAAAATGATGTGGACATGGATCGTGTCCTATTGGCTCGGGCAAATTCACCTAAGGAGGCTGTGGTCAAAGGTGGCCAAGTGGAAGTCAACCATAGAGTCCCACGGTGACAGGACTCTGTTTCTCATCACGTGAAGATTTGTATGATCGTTTCTAATTTACGGGAGACACATAAACACCTGTACACGGCTCCATAAGCCGAATCCAACATCCACTCTTCATAGATTTACTCCTCACCGCGGCCATGATGCTGGATCTCTGGACGTGATGGTTCACGTGTCTCCATCAGCACAAACTTTAGGGAATTAGTTATATCACCTTTGTTATAAATAACGCTTTTCCATACGCATAATAGTTAGCCTCCATATAGCTCTATAATGTAATTGCATTGCCACTGTGCTGTAATATCATTTCTCTGTTATGATTGCATTTTAATATATAAGAAGACTCTATTTCCAAGCGTAATTCGTATCCGAAGGCTGTTGCCCGAGGCTGGTGCAGAGGGCCCCTGCACACGCTGAGGCTTTGTGCATTATTGTATAGTTTCTTGTTTTATTTATTTAAGTTCATTGTGCCATAAGTCATTCACATGTTTATACATTGCATATTTTATGACGTTTATGCTTCATCTATGTTCATAATCTTTCATGCTTTACATTTTACTTCTGTCCATAATATTTCATGTTTTATGTTGTTGTTAACTAATCAGTGTTCTTGTTTCAGATTACAAAGAGGCAGCCCGGGCATTTGCATATCTTTTGACTAATGACATGGAATCAATATTGTTCTGCTGCTAATTTACTTTTCTTAGTTTTTGTTTAATTCCAGCACTGTTTGTTTATTTCAGTCTTGCACATTTGCTTCAGTAGTTAGATTTAGATATATTAAATTTCTCATGTCATTTTCAGTTACCTCCGAAAGCCACAGCTGGACTGATGGTGAGGGATTGAAGTATGAGTGTGTAGTTTGATATTAGTTTACTTTCTGCAAGTTAGATATATTAAATTGCTCATGTCATTTTCAGTTACCTCCGAAAGCCACAGCTGGACTGATGGTGAGGGATTGAACTATGAGTGTGTAGTTTGATATTAGTTTACTTTCTGCAAGTTAGATATATTAAATTGCTCATGTCATTTTCAGTTACCTCCGAAAGCCACAGCTGGACTGATGGTGAAGGATTGAAGTATGAGTGTGTAGTTTGATATTAGTTTACTTTCTGCAAGTTAAATATATTAAATTGCTCATGTCATTTTCAGTTACCTCCGAAAGCCACAGCTGGACTGATGGTGAGGGATTGAAGTATGAGTGTGTAGTTTGATATTAGTTTCTTTTTCTGCAAATTAGATATCAGATTTCTCAAGTTGTTTATGGTTACGTCCGAAAGCCATAGCTGGACTAATGGCGAAGGATCAGAATATAAATTGATGTAATTTGATTTAGATTTACTTTGTTGCAATTCTTGGATTTCTTTAAGCATAGTTTCTTTTGTGTTTAGACAACAACAAGGATAGTTTGGTTTTCATGCTCAATAGTTCACTGTTTTGATTTACTAGGTTAGCAGCACATTTTCATTTCCTTTCAAGTTTTGTCATTGTATGTTTCAAATTCCTTTTAAAGTTTCAAGTTGGTAAATCATTATAAAGGATATCATTGCCTTGAACAATAATAACCATACTTGTTTTTATTTTAGAATTTCCATCTCACATTATAAAACTAAAAACGACAAAAAGATAAGAAATAGGTTATCTTGCACATATAGTGCGCCACACTTCATTAGCTTACGAATCCCGGATTGATAAATTAATGTAGCAATTTAGGACACACTAAATTGACCAAACATTTTGGCGCCGTTGCCGGGGAAGTGTAACTAGGTAGCCAATTTCTTAAAAAAAAAAAAACAAAATAATAAAAAGAAGGGAAAACTTGATAACTTCTTGAAGTATGCTCTCCTCTTGCACCTAGCGTGATCTGGAGGATCAGAAAAGAGAGTTATTGGTTTAGTAATTTCTTAAGTATGCTCTCTTCTTGCACCTAGTGTGACCTGGAAGATCAGAAAGAGGATTATTAGCCCAACTTTTAAAAAAATAAAATAAAATAAAAATAAAATAAAAAATGACATGCATAGAGCAAGAGATTCTAGGGGAAGGTTTATAGCTAAAGCCAAGAGTTCGATTTTCACAACTCCATCTTCTTCAAGGCATAGACCAGATTCACCACCATCTACCCCTAGCCTTAAGATTTTTGGAATTCAGGGAGCAGCTGAATTAGAGGATTCTCCTATACCACCTACTAAATCCCATTTAGAAAACAAAGAGACTCTCTCTCATCCTCCCTTGGTAGAAGAACTAGAGGACTTTAAGGAATCTAAAGAAACTATCATGGCAGAGGAAGTAATAGATGGAGGTAGAGGTAGAGGTAGAAGAGGAGGAAACAATGGAGACAACAATGGTGAAGGAAATAATGGAAGAAATAGGGAAGGAGACAACTTGTTTGGATTCCCTATAGTTGATGAGGAAACTCATACAACAATGAAAAATATCTCACCATCTGTCCTCCCCAAATTTTATGGATTGCGAAGTGAGGATCCTGAAACATTTCTGTTTGAGTTTGAAGTTGTGTGCCGAACCTATGACTATATGGAAGACTCTCAAAAACTCAAACTGTTTCCTTCAACATTGAAGGGAGCTACTTTGAAATGGTTCATGGGATTAGCCACTCAATCTATTAATACTTGGAATGATATGAAACAAACATTTTTGGATAGATACTTGGACTATTGTATGCCCACCAATCACAAGGATGAGGTATTCAAAATGATGCAAAAAGAAGATGAAAACTTGGAAGATTTACTTGAAAGATTTCAATACAACTTAAAAAGAGTAAAGATGAGCAACTTAGATGATGAAACCTTGAAAGCCCTCATATTAAAATCCATCAGAGATGAATGGATAGATATTTTAAACATGATGGAGAAATGAGACATTTCTCAACTTCCACTTCGTGACATAACAGAACTATGTGTCCATCTCTCAAGAGGAAAATCTAAAATTGGAAAAGGGCCTAGGGATCCTTCTCTTATTAGGGCTAACAAATCTGCAACTGGATCAGTAAGTAGGGCAAATATTGGTAATATGCTTGATGAATTCAAAACTGATATCTTAGGGAGCCTTAGTGAACAGCTAGACACCCTTAAAATTCAAAACAAGCAGAAAGCAGAAACAGATCTTCTAGCCATCTTTTGTCTGAAATGTAGGAAGAAACATGCTTTAAGGGAATGTCCCTTGGATGCAAAAGTTGTAGAAACATGTATAATTTTCTTAGAGAATCATGAGATCAAGGATTTTCCTTCAATTCATGGACTCAAAGCTGTCTTTCAAGAAGACCCAAATTCAGTAGAATCTCTCTGTTCTGTTGCAAGAAGACCTTGGCAGGGACAACAAATTCAAGGGTTTAACAACCCTATGAATCTTCAAACCCCACCAAATTGGAATCCTTGGCAACAACCTTGGCCCCAACATCAAAATCCATATCAGCCATGGGTACAAGGGATGCAAAATCCTTATGGGAGATTTTCTCAATTTTATCAATATCCTCCATCTTTTCAAAATCAACAAGCTCCACAACTTCCAAATCCAAATCCACAACTTTCATTGCCATTTCCACAACAACAACCTTCTCAACAAAATCCAAATCCTCAACTCATGCTCCCATACCAACAAAAGACAAATCAACTTCCAGCTCAGCCATTTCCAAATCCTAACAATAAAAATCCTCAGAATACATACATGGTAGAAGGACAACAATTTCCTACCTATATGATTGTTCCTCTCAATGATGTACAACTCAGATCTGGTAGAGTTTTAGAAAAACCTTCTATAGATATTCAATATCAAGATACCTCTGAGGAGGACTCTCTTAAAGTCAATGAGGGTTCTGAGGAAGCATCTCTTTAAAATTCAAACATTCAAAAAGAGAAAGAAAAGTTAACACCCACAACTCCTATAGTTGAGCAACCTGCATCTTCATCTACACCTCCTTTTCCTGAAAGACTACAAATTGACAAGGGGGTGGAAAAACAAATCTTGTTTCCTAACTATGATTTTCTAGATGAATTGAAGAATGTTTGTATCAAGATTCCCTTGCTACAAGCCATTCGAGAGATTCATATTCTAGCAAAAACAATAAAGGAGTTGAGTTTTAAAAGACCAGGAAGGAAACTAAAAGATACAAGAAGAATCCACCTGGTAGGAAAAATTGCAGATATCATGATGGGAAAAATTACCATGCAGAAGTATGTAGATCCAGGAAGTCCAATTGTCAAGACACAGATAAATGGGATAGAAATTCCAAATACATTGATTGACTTAGGGGCTGCTATCAACATTATGAGTAGACAGACTATGGACCAGCTAAAACTTCCTAACCTTCTTTTTACACCTACTTTACTGCAACTTGCAGATCGATCGGTTATTAAACCAGATGGTGTATTAGAAGATATTTCAGTCTCCTTAGATTCTTGGGAATATCCAGTAGACTTTATGATTTTGACTCCCAAAAGTAATCTAGGAGGACATCCAATTATCTTAGGAAGACCTTGGCTGGCCACAGCTGATGCTTTTATTAGTTGTAGATCTGGAGACATGTACATTTCTAATGGTAATTCGACAAAAAAATTCAATTTGTATCCTCCAGCAAGAGCAATCACAGAAATAGGAGACAATGAATGGGTCGATGATGAGAACACTATACAACCTGTCTTTACCATTTCTGAAATCAGTGAGGATAGTCAAATTCTAAACACATTAGAAAATTTTGAGACATCTTCAGAATATGACCCCACACAATTTCAGTTTGAATCTGACATAGAATATTTATCATCAAGACAAATGTCTCTTTACTCTATGGAAGAGTTTGGTAGTTCTACTATTGAGATTTTTCCAGGAAAAACACTGAATATCAACAAACTTTTGGAAGAATCACAACAAGAAGAACTAACCAAAATCTTACAAAAACATTCTACTGCATTTGCATGGGAGTATACTGACATGAAGGGTATTGATCCTAAGACTTGCATCCATCATATCTATATTGAGGAAAACAGTAGACCAATCAGACAACCTCAAAGAAGGATGAATCCAAATCTTAGGGAGATAGTGAAAGAAGAGCTCCAAAAACTACTCAATATAAACTTCATTTATCCAATTTCAGATAGCCGATGGGTTTCTCCTTTGGTTATAGTACCTAAAAAGAATGGTAAATGGAGGGTATGCATTGATTACAGGGAATTGAACAAAGAAACTTTGAAGGATCACTTTCCTTTGCCTTTTATCGATTAGGTATTAGATACATTAGCAGGTAAAAAGTACTTTTCATTTTTGGATGGTTTTAGTGGCTATAATCAAATTCAGGTAGCACCTGAAGATCAAGATAAGACCACATTTACTTGTCCATGGGAAACTTTTGCCTACCGAGTGCTTCCTTTTGGGTTATGTAATGCACCAGCAACATTCCAAAGAGCAGTACTAGGAATTTTTTCTGATCTAATCCATGATTGTGTAGAGGTTTATATGGATGATTTTACGGTTTATGGTAATTCATTTGAAGAGGCATTAGAAAATTTGGAAAAAGTTCTCATAAGATGTAAAGAAACAAACCTTTCATTAAGCCATGAAAAATGCTTTATGATGTTTACTGAAGGGATTGTTTTAGGACATCATATTTCAGAAGATGGGATTAAGGTTGATAGATCAAAAGTTGAAGTCATCTCCAAGTTACCTATTCCAAATTGTCAAAGAGATGTTAGAAGTTTTCTAGGATTTATTGGTTACTATAGAAGATTTATAGAAAACTTCACTAAAATAGCATCTCCACTCTTCAAATTGCTTACAAAAGACTGTGAATTTAAATGGGATCCTGATTGTCAATCAGCTTTTGAAACTTTGAAAACAAGAATGTCTGAAGCACCTATCTTGAGAGGACCAAATTGGAAACTCCCTTTCCATATTTCTACGGATGCTTCAGATATAGCTCTACGAGCTGTGTTGGGTCAAAAAGATTTAGTTCCTTATGCCATTTATTATACCAGTAAAAATTTGACTCCCACAGAGTTGAACTATACTGTGACTGAAAAAGAGTTTTTAGCTGTTGTTCATGCAATTAATAAGTTTAGACATTACATAACAGGCTATGAAACTTTTATTCATACTGACCATTCTGCAATTAGATATTTAATGAACAAAACTGTTACTAATGGCAGAGTGACAAGATGGCTCTTACTTTACAAGAATTCAATATTACTGTGTTGGATAGACCAGGAAAACAAAATACAGTAGCTGATTTCTTGTCTAGGATTCAGAATACTAAAGAAGATTCTCCTGTAGAGGATAAGTTTCCTGATGAATACTTGTTTGCAGTAACTATTAAGACTCCTTGGTATGCAGATATTGCTAACTATTTAGTTACAGGGAAACTACCTTCACATTTATTTCCAAGTGAAAAACGAAAAATTATTCAGGAGAGTTCAAAAATATTCATGGATTTCTAACGAATTGTTTAAAACAGGGCCAGATCTTGTGATCAGAAGATGTGTCAGGGAAGATGAAATGCCTGATATTCTTAAGGCATGACATGATGAACCATGCGGCGGACACTTTGCAGACAAAAGGACGGCCTATAAAATCCTCTCTTTAGGATATTATTGGCCTTCCCTCTTCAAAGATGCAAAATAATATGTCAAAAGGTGTGACAGCTGCCAAAGAGTAGGGAAACCTGCCCTTTCAAATGAAATGCCATTGCAAACACAGGTACTCATTGAACCCTTTGAAAAATGGGCTTTAGATTTCATTGGACCTATTAATCCACCATCTAAGCAAAAGAAGTATATATTGGTTTGTACTGATTATGTTACTAAATGGGTAGAAGCTAAAGCATTAGTATCTGCTACTGAAAATTCAGTTGTTCATTTTCTTTATGAGGATATTTTACTCGCTTTGGTGTTCCAAGAGAAATTGTAACAGATCAGGGGAGCCAATTCACATCCAATTTGGTGGAAAAGTTGATGGAAGAATACAAAATCAAGCACAGAAGATCTACTCCTTACCATCCACAAGAAAATGGTCAAGTGGAGTCCACAAACAAAGTTCTTGAAAGTATCATCACCAAAACTATTCATCTACATAGAAGAGATTGGGCAGAAAGGCTTCCTGAAGCCTTGTGGGCCTACAGAACTACATGGAGAAATACAACAGGACATTCTCCCTATGAACTTGTTTATGGGAAAGAAGTCCTGCTCCCCATTAAGTTCCAAGTCAAGACCTTCAAGATAGCAGTTCAGTTGGGGATGGACTTATCAGAAGCCCAAAAGCATAGAATGGAGCAATTGAATGAGCTAGATGAGATCAGACAAGAAGCAATTCTAAGAACTGATCTAGTTCAGTATCAAAGAGCTAAATGGCATGACAAGTACATCAAAGAGAAGAAGTTTCAAGAAGGAGATTGGGCATTGTTATTTGATTCCAAGTTTAAAGATTTTCAAAGAAAATTTCAGACTCATTGGCTTGGGCCATATGAGATTGACAAGATCTTTAGCAATGGAGCGGTAAGAATCAAGACCATTGATGAGTTTCAAACTCCTCTTATTGTGAATAGCCATAGATTGAAAGTTTATCATAAGCCACTCTCAAAAGAGGATTTTGTCAAAATGTTTCAAGAAAGTTCTGCAATCAGGCTGGTACAGAAGAATTCTTCTTCTCCACCAGCCTAGCTTTTGTTCTTTTCAGTTAAAAAATAAAAATAAAAAATAAAAATTGTATAAGCCTGAAAACCAATCACTAATTGGCAGTGTTATACAGAAAATATAGGGTGAAAATCAGGAACACCTGACACTCTATATTTTCCAAAAAAAAAAAATTTCTCTCTTTCATATCACAAAGTTTTGTGACCACTCCATTCCATTCCACTTCATTCCATTTCATTTCACTTCATTTCACTCCATTCCACTTCATTTTATCCATTTCATCAATAAAATTATTTTTCATGACAATTCCCATTTAGTCATTTGTCATCCGTTCATGGTCATTCATCCAAATAATAGCTGTGTCAGTTTCCGCGGCTGACATCTGTTTCTGCAGCTGACTCCAGTTTCCACAGCCAGAAGCAGATTCCGCAGCTACTACTCTGTTTTCAAAAAAATGTACAGTCAGATGTTATTTCCATCATCATGAAATAAAATGCAGGTGAGAGGATAAAAAATGAAGACATGGAGCATTCAAGATTCCAATGAAGAGCAATTAATTGAAGATCAAGAGAAAAGGCAAAGATTCCAAAGGTATGAGTAAAATTCATTTCAAATAGCATTGAAAAACACATTTTTATATAATTATGAACCATAAGCTCCATCCATTATGTGCAATGATTATATTGACAATTCCGTAACCTTTCACGATCTCCATATTATCCTCTCGCATTCACTCTCAAACGGTTCCATCATTAAACCCCCGATCTTCACTCATGTTCCAATATTCCACCGGTGACAATGAGATATATTTGATTTTACCACGGACTCTTATAGCCGCATAAATCCATAACCGTTGTTGAAACGTGCTCACATTTATTTCGCAGCCACCAAATTTCAAAACGCCGCCGGATGTGTTATACGCTGTTAATCTCTCAGCCGTATCTCTGTTGTGCTCACGAAACCCCTTTCTATTTTGTCTCACTCCATTTCGTTCATTGTGCTCATTTCCACTCTCTGATATCTACCCATAGTTATTGTTCTCATCTCTGTGCATTTAGCCGTTCTATTTCCATTGAACCCTCACGCAGGAAAATTTGTGAAGAGCAGAAGAAGAATGGGTAAATTGCTAAGAGCAGAACCGGAAGGACCGAAGTTCATGGAGGGATATCCGCAAGTAAGGGAGATATTGAAGAAAGAAAAATGGCTGCGGTTTATCCAAAAATTTAGAGGCTATCATAAAGAAGTGACGAAAGCATTCGCAAGGTCGTTTAATGGCTTAGAAGTAGAGATTGGAGACCTTAAGTTTGCGGTCAATGAAGCATCTATAGCATCTGCCACGGAACTTCTTCAAGAGGGTGAGCATTGGTTTAAGAATAAAAGCATCAGTGATGAAGCCTGGAGAACAATCTTACGAAACCAAGGTATGGACATAACTATTTTTAAAAGAGGAATTCATGTTCATGCATTGAAAGAGGAATGGGCTACTTTGCTGCTAGTTGTTTAGAAATTCATTACCTGTGAAGGCCATTTTGGGTCCATGTACATGTACCACACCAGATTGCTGATGAATTTTCTAGATAATCAAACTCTCAATCTCCCATATTTTCTATTAAATAGTTTGAAAAAAATGTTTGTGACTGTTCAGAAGCATTTAGGAGATGTAGAACCACATCTATATCACCACGGTCTTGTAAAAATTTTGATTGAAAAAGAGTTAAAGGAGAAGAAAGACACATGGGAACAATTTCTGATTAGAAATTTCTTTGAGGAACCTCAGGAAATTCCTAAAGGTAGTACAACAAGAAGGAGTAGAAGAAAAAGAATAAATGATGAAACCTAAATTACTGCTACTCAAGAAATTTCTGAAGGTAGCACAACAAGAAGAAGTAGGAGAAAAAGAACAATTGATGAAATTCAAAATACTCCTACTACTACAATTGAAAGAACTGATAGGGAAGAGAGACTGTCAAAGAGGAAGAAGAAAGAAATCAAGGGTAAGAAGCCAATAACACCAAAACAGAGAAAAATTATTGAGGCCATACATCAAACCCTTTCTTCTGAAGAAGAAGATCATCAAGTGTTATCTGAAAGATTAGTTTATCTTCAAAAATAGTCATTTATGGCCAAGAAGACCAAGAAAGGAAAACAAAAACAAAAGGATAGTGTACCACAGCGTGTGAGAAGAAGTAGCAGACTTAAGGGGAAATTGAGGAAAACGCAAATGAAGGGTCCTCATTTCATTGATTTGGGAGAGGAAACATCTGAACAATCCCCAGCTGACCATAGTCCATCTCAGTCAGTTAGTGAACCTGGTTCATTTCATTCTCAGTCAGATATTGAACATAGTCCATCCCATTCTCAGCAAGATGTTGATATGAGCCCCTCTCAGCCAGATTTTGAAGATAACTCTCCTTCATGGCATTTTGGGGACAACCCAATAAAAATGACACCTGAGATAGACCCCAAGCAGCAAGAAGTATATGACTATATAGAATCTTTGGAAAAAGCAGCTACAGGTCCCAGTACTTCGTCCATTCAGCCTCATACAGTACAAGATGATTTATTCCAATCACTAAAACAGGAAGTCTTTGAGCTAGAGCTTTTAAATAGACACATCAAAAATGAAAATAAGACATTGAAGGAACAAGGTAAATTGGAAAAAATCATTCATGATAATACCATGCTACATCTGGGAATATGGCAGAAGAAGAACAAGAAATTGAAAAGGAAATGCCAGAAGTTAAGCAGAGCACTAGTTAATATCAAATTTAGGTGCTTAATGAAGAAACCCAGAATGTTGGCAGCACCAAGGAAGAGGAGGAGAGGATTGGATGTGTTGGCTGAAGTGTCAAGGCATATGAACTAAGGAAGGAATATCAAAATTTTGGTTGCATGAGGACATGCAACACCTTCACAGTGGGGGTATGTTGAGTCTCAATTATGCATCTTTTCCATACACTTTTCTATACCTTTTTCACTCACCTGAACCTCCCAAGTTGTCAATATCATTGTATATTAATTGCAAAAGAGCATCTAACATGGTTTTTAACTATATTTTTGTGTCTGTTGTTTGATTTAGATTTTGTTCATTTAGCTGCGGAATCTTGCCACTTTCCGCAGCTGCTGCAACTTTCCGCAGCTATTTTGTGAAACTCTATGCTACAGGTGTCTTCAGGAGAAACGAGCCACATGGGCAAGTCAGAAATGATGTGGACATGGTTCGTGTCCTATTGGCTCGAGCAAATCCGTCTAAAGAGGCCGCGGTCAAAGGTGTCCACATGGAAGTCAACCGTAGAGTCCCACGGTGACAGGACTCTGTTTCGTGTCACGTGAAGGTTCATATGGCCGTTTCTGAATTACGGAGGACAAATCAACAAATTGTACAGGGCTCCATAGCCGAATTCAAACATCCACTCCTCATAGATTTAATTTTCAATACGGCCATGATCCTAGATCCGTGGACGTAATGATCTACGTGTTCTCCACCAGCATAAACATTAGGAATCAGTTATATTTCCTCTGCTATAAATAATGCGTTTGTATACGCATATAGATTAGTCTCTATTAGTCTGTGTTAGTTTTTATTAGTCTGCTCTGTAATGTAATTACGCTGCACTTGTGCCATAACATCACCTTTCTGTTATGACTGCATTTTAATATAAGAAGACTCTGTTTTCAACCGAAATTCGTATTTGAAGATCGTTGCCAAGGCTGGTGTAGAGGGCCCCTGCACTTGCCAAGGTTCTGTGCGTTATTGTATAGTTCTTGTTTTATTTCCTTAAAGCTCATTGTGCCATAATCCATTCACATGTTTATACACTGCATCTTTCATGGTATATATGCTTCATTTCTGTTTATAATCTCTTATGCTCTCCATTTTATTTCTGTCTTTCATGTTTTATGTTGTTAATCACTGATCAGTGTTCTTGTTTCAG
This sequence comes from Pinus albicaulis, assembly GCA_034641835.2. Classification (NCBI taxonomy): domain Eukaryota; kingdom Viridiplantae; phylum Streptophyta; class Pinopsida; order Pinales; family Pinaceae; genus Pinus; species Pinus albicaulis. Next base: position 901,085,337 of record CM076580.1, read on the forward strand.
GTTATATATAGGCAGCCCGGGCATTTGCATAACTTTTTGATTAATGACATGGAATTAACATTATTCTGCTGCTAATTTGTCTTTCTTAGTTTCTGTTTAATTTCAGTATTGCTTTGTTCATTTCAGTTTTGCTTATTTGCTTCAGTAGTTAAATTTAGATATATTAAACTACTCATAACATCTTCAGTTGCCTCCAAAAGCCATAGCTGGACTGATGGTGAGGGATTGTATTATGAAATGTGTAGTTTAGTATTAGTTTCCTTTCTGCAAATTTAGATACATATAAAGCATAACATCTTCGATTGCCTCAGCCACAAGTTTGGAGCGATGGTGAGGGATTGTATTGTGAAATGTGTATTTTTTTTAGTTTTAGTTTCCTTCTGTAATTGTAGACATGTTAAATTTCTCTTGTCTTTAGTTGCCTCAATGGCGGGTGATGGTGAGGGATTGAATTATGGATGTGTAGTTTGATATTAGTTTCCTTTCTGCAAATTAGAAATATTAAATTGTGCATGACATCTTCAGTTACCTCTGAAAGCCACAGTTGGACTAATGGTGAGGGATTGAATTATGAATGTATGGTTTGATATTAGTTTACTTTCTGCAAGTTAGATATCAGTTACTCAAGTTATTTATGGTTACTTCCGAAAATCATAGTTGGACTAATGATGAGAGATCAGAAGATAAATTGATGTAATCTGATTTAGATTTACTTTGTTGCAATTTTGAATTTCCTTAAGCATAGTTTCTTTTGTGTTTAGACAGCAGCAATAATAGTTTGGTTTTCATGCTCAATAGTTCACTGTTTTGATTTATTAGACTAGTAGCACCTTTTCATTTCAGCAGTGCATTTTCATTTCCTTCAAGTTTTGTCATTTTAAATTTCAAATTCCTTTTTAAGTTTCAAGTTGGTAAATCATTATAGAGGATATCATTTCCTTGAACAAACATAACCATACTTTCTTTTATTTTATAATTTCCATTTCACCTTAGAAAATCAAAAATGACAAAAAGTTAAGAAATAGGATATCTTGCACATATAGTGTGCCGCACTTCATCAGCTTACGAATCCTGGATTGACAAATTAAATGCAGCAATTTAGGACACACTAAATTGACCAAACAAATTCCATGCATCGTTTTTTTCTATTTCTCCTACTTATTCATCCATTTTCACGGTCCATTTTTCTTCTTTGACTGCAGCCTCAAAAAGTATCGGGTCATCTACATGAAAAAATAATGCAAATAAGGAATTTAAACCTATGCTACTATCAAATTCATTTTGATCATAAATTTCACTTAAATTTCAGAATTTTTTTCTTCTTATGCTTACTAAAGATGGACTTAAAATGCCACTTGATGTTGTGTTTGAATTAGATGACGTTGAAGGTCTCTGCAGTGTACTTGGAGTAGTATGTCCTTGACTATGAAACATTGTCCCATTATTTGTTGACAGTGTCACTTGTTGACTTTTTTTTTTAGCTTGAGTAGGAGCAGGAGGAGTCACCATTGAGGAAATACTTGTTGCGGTCAATTCCTCTTTGTCTTCATGTGGTATACATGTTTTCACATTGCTTTCCTTCTCCAAACTTCCATCCCATGCTTACTCTTCTATGAAATACACATATTTTTCGATTATTACCTTCTTGGTTAATGGATTTTAGAGCTTGTATCCCTTGGATTCATCACTATATCCAAAAAATATGAATTTCTCCCCCCTTCTGTCCAAATTATTCCTTAATTCACTTGGGACATGTGCATAAGCCACACATTCAAACACTCTCATGTGAGTGACACTATTCTTTCTTCCACTCCATGCCTCTTCAGGAACCATATTCTTGATACTTTTGGTTGGACACCTATTAATAATATAAGTTGCACAAGCGAAAAATTCAGCCCAATTTTCATTTGGTAAATATTTTCCTTCAATGTACTCCTTTCCATTTCCATAATGGTCCTATTTTTTTTATTTCCGCAACACCATTTTGCTGAGATGTATACCTTGCTGTAAATTTCTTGTGAATTCCATGCTCCTTGAAAAAACAAAGGAAGTCATTTTAGATGTATTCACCACCTCTGTCAGACCTCAAAACTTTGATGTAGTGTCCACTTTGCTTCTCAAAAAGAGATTTTTATTGGAAGAAGCACTCAAACACTTCAATTTTCTATTGTAGGAAGTAGACTCATGTATTCCTTGTGCAGTCATCTATGAAATTCGAGAAATAATAGTTGCCTCCAATTGATCGTGTATGCATTGGTCCACATAAACATGAATAGACAATCTCCAAAGGTCCTTTTTCCCTTATTAAATTTCTTGTTGGAAATGATTCTCTATGTTGTTTTCCCAAGATGCATCTTTCACATAGGCTATCCGGTTTTTCTGTGAGTGGAAATCCCTTCATCATGCCTTTCCTATGAAACAAATTAAAAACCCAAAAATTAAGATGACCAAATATTATATGCCATAACCAATTTTCATCCTTAATCTCTGCCTGGAAGTATTTTTGTGTGTCAGCTACAATTTTTCTTTCATCCTCTTACGAATTCTTTGAAAGTTTTTCTTGCACACTTTCTTCCTTAAAATATGGTTTTATGTTTATGGGAATCATTTAATTTCTTGTCATATAAACTTTTGCAATCATTTTTTTTCCTTACAGACTTATCCAAAATTGTGCACACTCCATTTTTTAAAAGAACATTATAGCCCTTTTGCATGAGCTTCCCAATGCTTAGAAGGTTATGCTTCAAACTGGGGACTAAATAAACATCTGAAATGAAATTCTTCTCCCACTTATTTGTTAGAATTTTGACTCTTCTTTTTCCCATGGAAAATAATGTTTTATTAGTACCTAATGTCGCTTCAGATTTCACACTTTCATCTAGATTGGAAAGAATTTCTATGTTCCATGTCATGTGGTTGGTACATTATGAATCTAGAAACCATACATCAAATTTTTTTTTCTTGTGCTACATTACAAGCTAAAAACATGTTATCTTGGCTCTAATTTTCCTTTGTGAAATTTTCACTTGGTTTGTTACTTATATCATGTTTCTTCTTTCTACATCCATTTACATAATGACCATACTTATTACAATAGTGACATTGAACTTGATATTTATCATACCTCTAACCTTTTTCTTGATTTTGGCTTGGGACTTAACTTGGATTTTGATTTTTTCCCATTCCACTTGAGCTTGAAGGGCTGCCTATTCCACCTCTGTGTGGGGTTCTGCCTCTTCAGTTAGCATTTGATCTTCCTCTGCCTATACCTTGACCAATTGAAACTTGTGTCTTGAATGAATGTTCCAATGAGGAGTTTGTTGTACTATTAAAGCTATGTTCATGAGAAATCAATGATGCAAGAATCCCATCTGCTGAAAATTGTGAGAGATCCTTTGTCTCTTCTATGGCCACAACAATGGAATCAAATATTGTTGGTTGGATTCTAAATTTTTTCTCAATTCTTCTCCTTTCCTCAAGTGGCTCACCATAAGACCTGACTTGAGTAACTAGTTCAATTAGTTGTGTAAAATTTGAGTCTACATTCTTAGAAGCTTTCATACCAATTGTCTCAAAATATCTCCTTAGAATTTGTAGATTTGTTTTGATTAATTTTGTCATGCCTTGGTAGGTTGTTTGGAGGATATCCAATGCTTTCTTGGACCTTGTTGCTGCTGCAATACTTGGGAAAATACTTTCATGAACTACGTCAAAAATGTAGAAGAGGGATTTTGAATCCTTCTTCCTGTTGTCCCTCAATAAATCCTTTCTACCTTTTACAAGTCATTATATGTTATTGCATCTGTTGGTTCTTGGAACCCATTCTCCACCAAATCCCAAATATCTTGAGAAGAAAAAAAGGGCTTAATTGTAATATCCCAATAATATTTTTCCTTTAAATTGAGGTATTTCAGGATTATTCAAGATTTTCATTGATGTTTCCATTTTTTTTTTGTAAAAATAAATTTCTTCCTGCTGGTAAATATGATCCAAACAAAGGCATTCAAAACAACCTTTAACTTCTGGTAAAAAAAAACTTGCACGTACACTAATAAAATTTTATTCCTTCTCTGATACCATGTGAAAGATGAGGCAGAGTGATATCTTTAGGAGACAGTTGTGGAGATTAATTCACAAAATTGACTTGGGAAACTAAACATAATTAAAATATCACAAATTTTAAGTGCAATTGAATACAGTAAAATGGGAGCAGCAAAATAAAAACTTTCAATTATGTTTTTGAATACCTGAAGATACATTCATATGGAAGTTGTGGCTCCTTCACCAAGTAAAAACAACAGTTCTTATAGAGATTTACACTGGACCACTAGTTGTTGTGCAGTAACACACTATAAAACTCAGTAACAATTTTGTTTCACGTGCCCACAAATAAAATTTCCAAAATTTTCTCCCCTTGACCTCTCAGACTTACCTCCATAACTAAACAAAATACTTCTACATACTTGTGTATTCAAAAAATACGTTTTTAATATTTTAATACATAAGAAAAATCATTTAAAACCTAGGATGGGCATTTTTACTAAAAACATAATTTTCTGAACATGCATATGTTGGTTGTGGAATAAATGTTTGGACCATACTTTTTACCAACCCCGCATTAAATTATCATTTTCTTTAATTATCTGATGTGTTATGGAATAGGAACTTTGTGCTCCCACTCAAAATTTTATTTAATCCATGTCCTTCAATATGCAAATAAAAATCTTATCCGAGAAAGGAAAAATGGTTTTTGATATGTTGTTTTACTTCAAAGGATGGTTTTTGTTAGTTTAATAACTGTGGTGGTTGGGATTAATTTTCAAACAACAATGTCCATGTGCATACAAAGGACAAGCATGTTGTCATTTCCACTCCTCGAAAGTCTAAGGAAAACATAACCAAAGAAAACCAAATGCTATTATTATAACCTAAACATTACAATGGAATAAAAATTGGTCAACTATTGTAACTAATATTATCACTATATTATTACAATAACATCAATTGCAAAGATGTTCCATGATGCCGACAAAATCCAAAGTTGATGGTATTACTCTAAGGTGTGGAGGAAGCTTTCATTGTGTGGAGTACACAGGTGGAGATGTGATCCAGATGGATATTAGTGGCCACCCACCTATTCCACTTGGCCCCCACCATTATTTCTTTCAGTTTTTCAGTTTCCTTAATTGTAGCATAGTTTACTATTTTTGGTAGTTTTTTGGGTCTTGAACTTCCGAAGTCATTTTGAGGCTCTAAACAATGTTTTTTTAGGAAAATTGGGGAAACGTTAAAATTTGACTTATGTTTTCTATTCAAAAGTTATAGTCCTTGGATTGATATTTCTAACGAGGTATTGTGTGCATCAAATAGAGATTGAATGCCAAAGTTACGACCCTAGGAAGTTGATTTAGCAATTTACCCAAACATGGCCTATAGTTTTGGCGCTTCATCTCCTAAGGCTAGGTTTTTGGATGTTTAGGATTTTTTGTTCTTTATCAATAATAAATAGGCCTTCGAGCCTCATTTTAATACAATTCATAGGCATGTAGCCACCACATCGCTTCTCAGAGATAAGCTACCATCGCCCAAGCTAGTTTATTTACATTCTATTTGTAAGCATATTTAAGTTATTTGATATTAATAAAATGCAGTTTTATTTCTGCTGCATATCTGTATTTATGGTTATATCTGTATTCGGTTGCATTATTTTATAAGTTCATATCAGTGCTATCAGAGAAGTCAGTATGTTCTTTCTCTGTTTTTCTTTTCATGTCCCCAACGAGGTCAGGGTATAAGGAGTTAGGGATAAAACTGGTTTAACATTTGAAAGACCAGCCTCACAAACCCTGACGACCTCCCATGGGGGAAGAAAACAAAGATGAGGGAGTAGGAGATCCTTTCAAAATATTGCTCGAAGAAGCCCTAGATCGACAGAGGAACACGATGATGGACAACTTTGCTCAGATTCTTCAACGGATTCCCACAGGTGACACAGATTCATCCGGAAGCCACTCTAGAGGCACTACTCCCTTTAAGGTACATGTCAACTTTGACATTCCCATATTTTAAGTCCAAATAGATGTAGACCTCATAGATACATGGTTAAATTTGTTGGAAATATATTTTTTATTTCATGATTTTTCCAATAGGAAAAAATATTACTTTTGTTGTCCTCAAAGCCGCCCCCCATGTCAAGAACTGGTGGGAAACCTACTATAAATAGAGTGACGAGTGAGAACCCTCATTTTTTTCAGTAGAACCCACTTGGAATTATTTCTGAGATTCCATCAAGGAACAATATTACCCTTTGGGGAGCTATGAATACAAGTACATACAATGGACTATGCTGCAACAACAAAGGGATCAAGCTGTACATGAGCTGACAAATCTATTCCATAGCCTACGCATACAGGTGGGTATCAAATATTCATAGAAACATCTGGTGCTTAAGTACCATAGTTTTTTGTACATATACGTTCAAGAGGAAATGGTGTTCCTTTACATATCCTCACTTGGTGAAACATACTGATATGCTTCCAAGATTGAGAGAAAATTTAAATAGAATAAGCGAGATTTAGGATCTACGAATCTGAAACAAGGGAAAGACGCCCCAAAACAACTGAACAATGGAAAAAGCCAAGGCAGAGTGACCCAGGACAACCCATTAAAGCCACAAGAAAATAACAACACCACGAAGATAAATAAGTACATGGAAAAGTGGTGTGAGTTCCATAAGAGCCCCACTCACAACAAAAGTGAGTGTCAGGCCAATTAGTCACTGGTGGCCGAGCTAAAGTCTTCCAAAATAGATGCATGATTTGACTCTAACTTAGAACCTAACAAGGATAATAAAAAAGGAAAACATATTATTGACATTGAGCCTAGTTCCATTGTTGCCACCACCAAGATCTAGAAGGATGAGCCCGAAGATCCAGATGAGGGGGAGTGCCTCTCCCACTCCTAGATGTGGGTGAAGGGTTCTTCAATATAGTTCATTGTCAATAGTAGAAGCCAAAAAACCTCATTTCAGCATAGGTCATTAAGCGGCTGCACCTACCGACCACAACACACCCACAACTATACACCATCAGGTGGCTTCACCAAGGACGAGATCTTCATGTCAGCCAACAGTGATGCTTTCCCTACAACATCAACCCCTTCCCAAATGAGGTACTGTGTGATGTTTCTCCTCTTGAAGTTTTTGATTTATTATTATTCCAACCATACTTGTAGAAGTGACATGATGTGTATGAGTCTAGACCTCACACTTTTATTATTACTTTGGGAAACAAGTTGTTAATATACTAGAGGTAGCACTGCCTATCGCCATCTCTTTGATCACTGTGAAGAAATGTAGTAAGATCATTTCCTAGACTGGGATTTTTTTTTCCTTATGATTCGCCCTCCGAAATAGAATAGGATTGTGGCCACGACCTCCAGATAGGGCTCCTCCACGAAGTAGTTGTTTAGCCTTGGTATTGCACCAAGAGTGTTGCAACTCCTAGGGGCTACCCTACTTTACTTTATCAACATGGGGTTTGTAAAAACTTGGAGGTGACAGTTCTATATACACAACATATGCCTTATGTTCATGTCATCCTTTTCTTCCTTACGAAAGGGTGTTATTTCTTAAACAATGATAAAAACTGAAAATTAAATTGCAGGAAGGGAATAACAGAAAGGAAACTAACTTAATTTTTGGAAAGGAAATGAATGAAATGAAGCTAATTTAATGTGCAGAAAGGAAATGACAGAAATGAAACTAATTTACTGTGCAGAAAGGAAATGACAGAAAGAATTTAAATTAAATTGTTGAGAAGAAACTAATTTAAACCACACTTAACTTGGCCAATCGGCTAAACACACCCTACTTATCTTATGCTCTATCTACCATTCTTCTATCCATGCAACTAAGCTATTCAAGACTTAATCCTAATTGAAAAAATGTTTATTTGCAACTTGGAGAAGAAAGGGGTAAAGGTGCTAATGGAGGGATAAATGCATGAATCTAGGCTTAGGAGTGGAAAGAGAAGGTTTAAACCTTATTAAATCTTTATTATGGCGCAAAAAGGCTTTGGAATGGAATGATTTAAAAAGTACGATGGTGGAGTTGCGATGGAGGATGAAAGTGTGATATGCGATATCACAATCAAAATATCGCAAAGTTAGAGGGATAGCATAAGTGTTGTCCAGGAAAAGTTGCGCAATGCAAAATGTGTTGGGTGTCATGGTGGTGGGACCAGTGGCAGAGATCAGGGTCGGGAGAAATAAGTGTTAAGGGAACCAAATAAAAACTACGATTTGTGATTTGTGATGGGGACAAAAACTGCAAAATTTGTTTGCGATAGGGATGACGTGGCAGAATTCTACAATGATGCCGCAATCGACAGTTGGGAGAGGTAAGTCATAAGATAAGTGCATCGACTTGTTGTTTTCTCTACCAGATTCGGGGGACATTCTGGTTATTGCAATAGGTAGAAATACAACTACCTTGAATTTTAATGACATTGTCTTAGCCTTGCTGTCGGAGGAAATGAGACAGAGAAATATTGAGGGCCAAAATGGAGATGCCTTATTTGTACGTGAAAGGTCCTAGAACATAAACAAGAATAAGGTTTCAAGTGGGAGATCTAAATCTAGAGGGAGATCTAAATCTCTAGGTAAGTTTGTAAAGGTGTGCTTGAAATGTGGAAAGAAAAGGCACTACAAAAGGGGCTGCATATCTAAAGCTCCTGAGAAAGGAAAGGGATCTGATGATGCTCCTTCTGCAGAGGAAAAAACCACCTTGGATAAAGGTGGGGATGTGTATTTGGCTTCTTCTTCAAATACACATGTAGATTATGAGGCATGGTTCATTGACTGAGGTGCATCCTTTCACTTCACTCCCCATAGGAAGTGGTTCTGCCAGTATGAGAAGCATGATGGTGGTGATGTATTTTTAGGGGATGATAGGAAGGAAAAAATCATCAAACATGGAAAATTGAAGCTGAAGCTACAAGGTGGAAGGATTAGAACACTTCGTGGTGTTCTGAAAATTCCTGCATTGGCCAAAAATATAATTTATGTAAGCAAGATGGATGATGTAGGTGTAAAAACAGTGTTCGAGAAATATACCTACAAGATGGTTCAGGGATCACTGGTATTAATGTGGGGAGCTTGGATTGGAACTCTGTACGAGCTTCAGGGTAGCACAGTTATTGATGGGTGTAGAAATTCTTTGGTTCCTGAAAGTGGAGCGGAAAGCCTAGTGGTATCTGGAGAAAAGACCATGCTATGGCATCAAAGGCTTGGACATATTGGAGAGAAGGGCCTTCGGATATTGCATGGAAATAGTATGGTAGAAGGTATGTCTAATTTCTCTCTGGATTTTGATTTTTGTGAACATTGTGTATATGGGAAGCAGAATTGGGTGAGTTTTCCTTCTGGTGCTAAGAGGGCGAACAAGATATTAGATCTTGTGCACAGTGATGTGTGTTAGTCATCAGTATTTTTCACCTGTTTTGATGACTATATTCTTTTTCCAAGTTTTCTATAAACCAAATTCAAACAATCATTTTGTCCTCTAGAAACCCCCTCAAAGAAAATTTTCACTTTTCCCTCCTCTCTTACCTACTATGATTAAATTGGTAATCCTGTCAAAATCCCATCTTAGACTGATAGGCTTTACTCTGTCCATAACTATCATATCTGTGTAAAGCTTCTTATCTCTGATGCCTAAAATCCTCCTATTTCACAAGCTGTCTGTCCAGCATAACACCAGTTTTTCCGTTGCACCCTCCTACTGCCCAAGTTACTATTTATGACTTGTGTATGTCTAGGAAATACTTCAAAGTAATGACAAAGTGTCTAGGTTATAGGTGATGGTGCTTAGGATGAATATCTAAAAAAACCGTGTTTTGTTAAAAAACTTTGTTTTGTAACTATCAGTCAAGTGCCCTTTTCCTAAAATTCTTGCAACCAAACCTATTAGTCTTCCCTAAGTCATGCACTATCATGTCTATCATATACTTCTGTTTCAGCAAAGCTCAAAGGTGAAATAAGGGAAAACAGGGCAAAGATGGTCGCATTTCCAAAAAAGCCACCTTCTCAAAAAAATCTCTGAGGGATGTCATGATGACTGGTCCTAATCAAGACCTGTCAAAAAGGGAAACACCAAAGAAGAGCTTCAGTAAAAATAATTGATTGTTTGAACTGAAGGAAACAAAGAGCCAGAGAACACAGGAGACACAAGTTTTTCTCTATAAATCAAAGATGCCTAAAGTGCCAGAAAAATATCTATCATGGAAAATAAGCACAACAAATTGGAGGATACTACAAAGTACTTTATGTCACTTCAGGAGGTAATTTTCTACTCTTTAAAAGTTTCTGGGCCCAAAATTAGAAAATCAGTAGCATATGAACAAACATAGAACAATTCTGGCAAAAAGGCCATTAGAATAGTTTTTATGCCTTAAAACATCATGGGAAAGGGACAAATACCTTTTTCCATGCCCCTGTAGACAAAAGAAAAGCATCAAAGGCACCATCAGTGGAGAAGACTAAGACTACTACAAAGGGACAGTCATACTAAAAGAGGAAAAAGTGGGTTTACTGTTTACAAAATTCTATTATTAAACCCTACAGTGGAAAGATGTTTCAAGATTTTTCATAAAATTTGGATGAATATGTAAATAGGCATCAAGAAGCAAAAAACAACACCTCCTTCATAGACAAGAAGAGGGTGCAAGGTTCTTTATTACTGAGCTATATTTTGAAATACAAGTAAAGATCACATTTTATGGTTTAAAAAAAAAACAGAGAGTGCCTTCGCACTAAGAAAAGGGAAATCAATTTTTGAAGGATAAACTGATGCATAAGGACAGTCACACTAAAAGGAAGCAAAAATTAGGTATGTTTTACTTTGAAAAGTACAATTTTTTTTATTATCCTCACAACAGGGGAATGATTTAAGAGACATTTTCAGAAGCTTGAAGAGATAAGTAAACAAGCTTGAAACACCTCCTTCATTAACAACAGAGGGTGTAAAATTTTTCCTGATGTTATCATTCCAAAGATAAAGTGAAAAGGTACAAAACTCCATTAAATCAAATATGTGATCTTGAAGTTTAAAAGGGGAGAAAAATTGATTTTTAAAGCACTGAGTACCATTGCACTGAGGATAGAAAAATCCAATTTTGATAGATAAGGTGTTACACAAAGGGCAGTCACAGACTTAAAGAATGTGGAGGCAAACGTAGTTGTTAAAATTTCCTTGCAAATGACAAAATTCCATCATAAGCCTAATAATGTGTTCAAATTATAAAGTAGTGGTGAAGGGAAACAAAAAAGGGACAAAAAAATCTATCAAATAAGCCATAAGGTAAAGGTAAACTGCATTTCTGCACCAACATTCACCACTTTTGACCAGTGTTTGGAGAATAAGTTTTTGTATAGCCAAATGGACACCAAATGAAAAACCTCAAGTATATTTCGAAAGTAGACATCCATAGCTTTCCAACAAGCCATCCCGGGCCCAATTCCGACATTGGGAAGGCCTCCAAAAAACTGTTGCAAAAGGCATATTTCGGTGCTGTGAGCCTGTAGATGGACACTGCGTGCCTACAGTCTGCTCCTGTGTTATTTTCTTAAGGACACTGCGTGCCTGTAGATGGACACTGCACACCTGTAGGAAAATTGCATCACCGCCCAGAAAGTTGTAGAAAGTGCCCGAGTTTTCCAAATTTTTCCCAGAAGTTTCATTTTGCTATGAGAATCAGTTTCAAGAGAAAAAATTCTTCAAACACCTTCTCCAAACAAAAGCTGATGATGAAGAAAACAGTAGTGGCCCTAAAAGTACTGCTGAGCCTCAAAACAACACTACTGCTACCAAAGAAAACTGTCAAAAGGAAATGGATGATGACAAAGAACAAACTAATGAATAAGAAAAGGAGGATAGTGAGGAAGAAGGCAGCCAATAAGAAGATAGTGAAAACAACCAAAATGATGAAGGTAGCAAAAGGGAAAATAGTGATGAAAATAGTCAAAATAGCAGAAATATGGATAAAGAAAAAGATAGTTCTGAAAAGAAAAAGACATCAGACCTAGGCATTTATCATCAAACAGAAAGGGAGCAAGATCTCCCTGATTGTCCTCCTGGTAATAAAATCATTGCAAACATTGACATTGATGATCAAGGAGGTTTCCCACAGCAAAATGACAAAGAAATGCAAACAACAAGAGTTTTTGGAGAATAGGACATCCCTAAGGCTATAAGTTAACAAAATGAACAAGCCCAAATATTGGCACCTCTTACCATTTCTCATCAACAAAGTCAGGAGCATGTGTTTACTGCCTCTCCAAGGCAAGGGGCCATGCATCCTTCATCAAAAACAGTGAAAGCTAAAACCATTAAAATAGTAAGAGGAAAAACCACTCAAACAGTGCAAAGCAATGTCACCAGGGCATTGAGAAGTAGAGGTAAATTGCCAAAGAAGGATAAGAGTGAGTTGCCAAAGAAAGCCAAGGGGAAGAAAATCATAAAAGACAAAGGCAAGGAGAAAATTGAAGAACAAGAAAGTAGTCATGAAAAGGAGAGGGAGTTTGAGCTAATACACTTGGACAATGATGATGAAGGAAATGAGGCAAGGATATGCTCAAGTTAGAGATTTGGTGAAGGATCTAGAAAGATCAAATGACCTTATCCATTTCTTACAAATGAAATATAAGCAGATGAGCGGTCATCTTGCTATTTATGAAGCCCGGGCGCTCAAGTAAAAAAGAGAATCTAAGAAATCACAAGTGAAGCTAGAAGAGTACATGGGCAAGTATGAAGAAAATGATGAAGAGGAAGGGCAAGTAAGGAAGAGGCCTAAGACTATGGGTCTTAGGAGAGCATTAGAAAAGCAGAGAGAGGAAGAATCAACCCGGGCACAACAATCCCCTCACACAGAGCTACTTGCCTTAGAAATTGAAAATGAAAAATAGTCTTGGCTAGAATGGGAAAACCTGTATTTAGAGGCCAAATTGGAGAAAGAAAACAAGGATTTAGGCTTACAAAGGAAGATGGCTCAGCATTATAAAAAGCTAAATCAATTTGCTAGAAAAAAGCTCAAAGTTTCCCTTGCCCAAAAGAGGTGCCCGACGCGAAAATATGAAAAAAGCCAAGCTAGAATTATAATCTTGGCCCAAGCTTCACTACACATTTCCAAAAACCCTTGAGGGATATGCTCACCAAATTTGGGAAAATTTGGACACATTTTTGTTTTTTTCTGAAATTTCAAGCCTAGGAGCGCATCACCCTGGACGCTGCGCTTTTTTTTAGAGCATCTTCATCAGGGGAAGTTTATATTTTTGGATTCCTTGGCACTAGGGGAGTATGCTCATAAAATTTTAGATCATTTGGAGCTGTTTTGGTCCCTTAAAAGGTCCAAAAACAACCATATTTCACCTTTCTGCCACTGTTTTTGAGCAAGTGTTGTGCTCCTGGGTTTTTACACCTTAACCACTTTTTTGCAGGCTTCCTAAGATTATATTGAAAGAACTCAAGTATATTTGGAGAGTAGAAATCCATATCTTTCCAACGGTTCATCGCGAGACCTTTTTTGACACCAGGAAGGCCTCCAAAACCTCGTAGCAGAAAGGCCTGTTGCGCGCCTGGAAATTCTACTAAAACAGAGACAATTTTCTGCATTCCTGTGTGATGACTAGGCCAAATGTCCGTTAGGAAATTTTATCATGTATTTCAGAGCCTAAAAGTGATTCTTTTTTGCTATTTTGTTCTGAAAAGATATTTTAGAGAGATATTTTGTGCCTTGGACCTTGTAAGGCCTCAAGGACAGTTTTAGATATTTTGTTTTGGCCAATGGCCTTCTAGTTGCTCTAGTGAGCTCTTTCTCCTCTTCGCTTATATAAACCATGAGGATTCATTGTAAAAAAAAGGCAGAAATTGACATGTTAAGAGCAATACATAGCTTTATGAGCTTGAAGAAAATACTAGTTTTATGAAGTGGATGAATGTCTTGCTTGGCTTGATGGTGGAGGAGCATTGTGTGCAGGATTCCATAGCTTGGTCAATGGTGATGTTTCCCTAATTTTTTCATGTCTTCTTGTTTCCATTAATGTTTCATACTTCTTATTTGTTGTAGATCAGAAAAGTATATGTTGAGATATGCTCATGGAAGCACCTCAAACCTCCTGCATATTACAGCTTTGATGTTTTCTTCTTCTTGATCATTTTTAAGGAATTCTTAACTGCTCCTTAGGTCCATCAAGAAATTGTTACTTGTTTCATTAATAGTCAGTATGTTAGCTATCTAGTATTATTTAAATTATGCCCTGTTTACTTATAGTTTCTCAAAACTCCATTTCTGAAACTTTTCTATGAAATACTGACTGTTTTAGTTAAGTCAAAGAGGTCTCGTTCGATCTTGCCCTTTGTCTATGATTGCAAATTGGTTTTAGAGTTCCCGATTGCTTGATATATGTTTTTCAGGAGTTCCCTCTCCATATAATAAGTTTTTTTTTTATCTTATATGTTTTCCCAACATCTGAAGATGAATTTCCAGAGTTAGGAGTTCTTATGCTTCTATGTATCACTAGATTGTTTATCTTTCATGTTTATCAGTTTGAGTATTATTCATAGATATTTATGGTTTTCTTTACCTCATGTGTATTTTCTTTCAAACTATATATGTTTAAGACTTCTTAGTTTTTCACAAACCTAATGTTCATTTCACCTCATACCTCACCCAAAGGATCCATTAACCTTGCTAAATCGACCCTACAGTACACCTTGTCCATCATTTAGACATCCTTGATTTTATATGATCCCATAGCCCTATTGATTTGATGAAATATCTTTCCATTTGTCTTACTTGATCAGTTTTACCTCAAAACAAAAACAAACTGAAATATACTTAAAAGCTATCCTAAAATCAAACGTACAAAGCGAATAAGTTCACATCCTTCACATAATAGAGCGAGCCCTCTCTGAGTCCAGGAAGGCTAGGTCCTAGGACTCCAAAGATTGGTCTTATGTTACCCTATCATTTGGTTTACCAATCTACCAAATTACAGGACACTAACAATGTGTTTGAACCTATGTCGGTGCCATCACTGGGAAAATCTATGTACTATGTCTCATTCATAGATGACTTGTGAAGTAATACATGGATATATTTATTGAGGAATAAATCTGAAGTTTTTGACAAATTTAAAGAATTTAATGCTCTGGTGGAAAACCAGACAGAGAAGAAGATAAAGGTGTTGAGGACAGATAATGGTGGAGAGTTTTTCAAGAAGGAATTTGAAGAACTTTGTAATAAGTGTGGTATAGCACGGCAGAAGACTAATCCATACACACCTCAACAAAATGGAGTTGCAGAAAGAATGAACAAAACACTGATGGAAAAGGAAAGAAGCATGCTCAATGGTACTGGGTTAGGAAAAGAATTATGGGCAGAGGTAGTGGAGACTACATGTTACCTGGCTAACAGATCACCTTCATCAGCGTTGGAGGATAAGAATCCACATGAGGTATGGACTAGTAAGAAACCCTCTCTTTCACATCTAAGGGTATTTGGATGTGATGCATATGTACATGTTCCAAAGAAGAAAAGGACCAAGTTGGATAATAAATATGAAAGGTGCATCTTTATTGGGTATAAGGATGGTTTAAAAAGTTACAAGCTTTGGAACCCAAAAACAAAGAAGGTGTTGGCTCGAGGGGTCTTGACCCAGGTTCAGAGGTTAAGGTTTGCCAAAAAACCCCTATACTACTGGCCCTTTTGGTAGTGACCTACTTTCGCAGGTCAAAGTCTCACCCGAAGCAGTTTGGGTGGGTGATGGAACCAAGTTTCCACACCCTGAGAGAGGATAGGTAAGCCAAGCTGAGCTGCATCTAGCTTTATAATGACCAGATCGCCTATCTCAGAACCAGATATATAGATCTCCTTCGCATCCACGTGCGCATGGTCAACTATACTTACTGTGCTCAGCAAATCATATACTTCTAAAATGGTAGTGCATCATAAAACATAACAAAACAGACCCAGATGCAGTAGAAACACTTAACATAGTACTTTCGCAGCTTAACACAGAATATGCATAATACAACAGCTATCAAAGATTCACATCAACAATACACATAGATTCAGTTACTCAAACAACCTTTCTCATTCATTAATCCTTCAATTCCTTCTTACAATACCCAAACCTGACCTGCGCATATAGCAGCAGGGTCCACACACAGCAGGACTTGGGATCTCCGCACACGCAGCCAACAGGATTTCTTTCCCCAAAAAACCAAACAGATATACTAAGCCACAATTCACATTAAGATCTCATCATCTTCTTCTCTTATAATTCGAAACATCCCTCTATTTATAAAAATCTAGCCTAATCTTTCCTATGGTCTGCAAACCATGGTTTGCAAACTCTAGCTCTAATCTTTGACCCATTACAATTAT
Organism: Pinus albicaulis; assembly: GCA_034641835.2. NCBI lineage: Eukaryota > Viridiplantae > Streptophyta > Pinopsida > Pinales > Pinaceae > Pinus > Pinus albicaulis. The sequence continues at coordinate 901,101,782 of CM076580.1, forward strand.
TTCGAGGCTTTTACCCACCCCAAAACCCCTGCACTAGACGAATTATACACAAAATTATGCAAAATTGGACCAATTTGGTAGCTTGCAGGAGACCCTGTTCAAACAGAAGGTTGTGTACAACCGAGATGTGGTGTTTAGAGATGTGAAAGATGTTGTTAAACATAAAGTCCCACCAAAGGAACCTGAGAAGATAGAGTTTGAGCTAAAAGAGGATGATTAGATTCTACAACAGTAGAAGATTCATAAGAGGAAAAGCCACAAACTATAGCTATAAGAAGATCAGTTCGGGAAAGAAGGCAACTAGAAAGGTGTAGTCCATCTACTTTCTGTTTAATTTTTTCTTTAACTATAACTGATGATGATCCCAGAACTGTCAGGGAGGTAGTAGATTCGAAGGATGGAAAAATTTGGAAGTAGGTCATGGTTGATGAAATGACATCCTTGCATAAAAATGAGGCATGGGATCTGGTGGAGTTTCCGACTGGAAGGAAGCCCATCGAGAGAAAATGGGTGTTTAAGAAGAAGATGAATATAGAAGTAAAGGTGGAGAAATACAAAGCTCAATTAGCAGCAAAAGGTTATTCCTAGGTGCTCAAAATTGATTTTGGTGATATTTTTTCTGCTGTTGCCAAGGTTACTTCTATTATATTACTTTTATCTGTTGTTGTTGCCTTTGATTTTGAGGTAGAACAGATGGATGTGAAGACAAAATTTCTTCACGGGGATCTGGAAGAGGATATCTACATGAAGCAACCTGAAGCCTTTATGGTGAAGGGTAAGAAATAACTGGTATGTAGGTTAAAAAAGTCTCTGTATGGGTTAAAACAGTCACCAAGGATGTGGTATCAAAAATTCGATACCTATATATGGGGACTTGGCTTCACCAGAAGCAAAGAGGATCACTGTGTATATTTTAAATTAATTGGTGATCATGTTATTTATTTGGTCTTGTATGTGGATGATATGTTGCTGATTGGAAATGACAAAGAAATAATCCATCATTTGAAGACCCAATTGTTCTCCAAATCTTACATGAAGGATATTGGTGCTGAAAAATATATTTTGGGAATGGAAATTAAGAGAGATCAGGCAAAGAGGAAGCTCTAGTTAAACCAGAGGAAGTATGTCGGGAAAATATTGCAGAGGTTCAATATGCAGGATAGTAAACCAGTGAAGGTTCCTATTCCTGTAGGTGTAAAGCTATCTGCTGAACAGTGTCCCAAGACACAAGAATAAGAGGAGGATATTTCCCTTGTTCCATATGCAAGTGCAGTGGCTAGCTTGATGTATGCAATGGTCTGTATTAGACCAAAAATTTCACATGCACTGGGAGTATTGAGGAGTTTTATGTCAAAACCAGGGAAGGAGCATTGTACAACAGTGAAGCAGGTTTTCAGATATTTGCATCGAACTAGTGATTATGGTTTGTGCTACTAGGGAAGACTAGGATTGGGTAGAGTTTTGGACATTGATGATTTTGTTGATGTAGACTGGGTTGGAGATCTGGACAAAATAATATCTACAAGTGGGAATGTGTTTAGCCTATTTGGAGGTGCAGTTAGTTGGATGAGTAAAATATAGTCTGTAGTATCTCTTTTAACTATAAAGGCAGAATACATGGCATCCACTCATGCAAGCAAGGAAGCCGTTTGGTTGCAGAGATTGTGTTCAAGTATGGGGTTGGTGCAGTGAGCTATAAGGATATATTGTGATAGCCAAAGTGCAATTTTCTTGGCTAAGAACCCTGCTTATCATTCAAAGACAAAGCACATTGATGTTGAGTATCACTTTGTAAGAGATATGGTTGAGGATAAAAGGGTGTTGTTGGTAAAGGTGGACAATTTGAAGAATGTTGCAAATGCATTGACAAAGTCTATGAGCATTTAGAATTTATCTTGGTGTAGAGAAACAATGGGTGTTGTAGAGCTGGAGTAATGACTAATCTCTCCCGTGGCCTCTTGTGGAAAGAAAACAACAAGTGGGAGAATGTTGGGTATGTGTTATATTCTTTCCACGATTAATTGCACATGCATGGGGGCGATAGACCCCTTATACGTTGCGCCGGGTGCAACAGGGGGTCACAAGGGGGGCGACAACGCCCCGGGTAAAATTTTTGGACCCTATTTTTCGGTGGGCGGACTCGCCCATGGTTTTGTGCATCATTTTGCACATGGTTTTGGGGCATGATGGTTTTCGGCCCCTGGTATTTTATAGATCCGGTCAAGGGAACTATAGGTATGTTCTAATCCAGGGTTACTGGATTGGGGTTTATGAATGCTTCGACATGTATATATATACGTGTTGTAACACTAAAAGGAATATAATGAAAAATCAAGCTGGTAGTCCCGATTTGGGATCTAGGGGGAAATATCTATGTATATCTGTTTTATGTTTTATTCTCTTGCTATTGTTTATTTTCTATTTTTAAGATTCGGTTGCAAATAATTTCTGTACAGGGTTAAAACCTACAACAACTACCAACATCTCCCTAGAAAATAGTGATTGAATCCACTTGAATCTGAGTAAACAAAGATCGAGTGCACTCCTCTTTGAGTTTCTTGGCTACCTCCATAACTCGAATTTTTGGAGAGAATATTTTTAGTGATTGAGTCTACTTGACTCTAGGTAAACAAAGGTTGAGTTCACTCCTCTTTGAGTTTCTTAGTTGCCTATAGAACTTGAATTGTTGGAGAGAATATTTGGGGTGATTGAGTCTACTTTACTCCAAGTAAACAAAGATTGATTTCACTCCTCCAAGTCTTTATGATAAATTTCTTATAAAAATGCTTAATAATTCATAATTTTCTGCACTCAACCTCATATTAGCCACTCCGAGTATGTTAGCCTTAATCACCACCTATACTAGCATCATAAAGCCAAATAATAATAAAAATGCAAGAAAAAGAGATCTAAGAAGGCAAAAAGGTGACCATTAACCCCTCCAAATATGTCTAATGATGGAGCTCATCATCACCCCCCTATTGAATGTTTGCTCATCCTCTAAGAAACTAATCCTCCTCTTTCATTTCCTTTAAGGCTTTGACAACCCCCCAGATTTCCTGAGGAAGAAGTGGGGGAGCTTCCCCAAAAGGGTAAAAACCATTATTATTTTCTGCATTCTCCCATTCTCTATCTTGTGCATCTGTGTCCTTTTCATCATTCATCCCCAGTAGCAAAGGTGGCATTAGCCCCCTATGAATTTTTTATCAAGCAAACAAGGGGCTAAATTGTTGCTGAGCCTTCAAGGAATGCATTTCTCCTGAAAACACATCATCCTTGAAAGCCTCTTCATGCCCTCTTCCCTTTGATTAATTTCCATTGCTGATTCTAAGTCAATAAGCCTCTCTGATTGTAAAAGGTGTGCTCAAAGTGACCTTCATTTTCCCCTTGTATTCCTGTAGAATGTCCCATTATAACCTTTTTCCTTTTGTCAAAGTTCCCCTTTTTTACCCCCAAATCCCTCCTAAACCTTCTAAATCATCCCCATGCCCCTCTTAAATCATTCAAATAACCTTTTTTAGTTTGATAGCCCCCACTCTCTCTACCGTTACCCATTTCTGGCCGCAAATTGCATTTAAAAGGCCGAAAACCCACATTTTAACATTTTAGGTTTAGCCCCTTTCGGCTCAGCCCCAGAACCATTTCCCCCCCACATGACCCAATGCTAGAACCAGGCGCTAGCCCGAAAGCACCTAGCACGATTGGATATTAGGAGCGCTATTAACCGTCGATTTCCTGGCATCCGATGGCCATCGCAAACACCTTTCATTTCACGTTCACCCCACCAATCATATCACAACCGTCGATCTAATCCGCAGATCGACAGTCCATATTTCATCCGCCCCGGTGGTTCCCACATCAAAAAACTGTGTAAAAACCAGCGGTTTCTATCACACCACCTTTGGAAGGTGGATGGTATTTTACGTTTGGCAGTGATGCCATTCACCGGCCAACACGTGGCTTCGAGCACTATTGAAAAACTGCCCTCATTGCGCGTTAAAGTTCGGCTGTGGACCCGGTGCGATATGCGCATACACCGTCCGATCTGAAACTGTCCATCTAATGGTGATCACGCCACGAAGATGCTCGGGATTTATCTCAAGGAAAATGGGACCCTTGGCCCACCATCTGTCACCCTCTGATGTGTTCTCAACCGTCGATCTCCTCCTGAGATCAGACGGTCCGGATTAACTGCATGCCCCGCCATTGACTGGGTCCTGCCATGTCACCCATTTCATATATTTTTGTCGTATTTTCATCTACCCCCTTTATATTTCATTTAAAGGTCAAATTTTAGTGTTTTAAATTTAAATTTCCAATCTCACCATCTTCCAAATGCATCTCCCGTCGTGCCACGTTGTTTTCTCCACAGTATCCTCTACATTCATCGTCTTCATCCATGCCGCATTGCCATTTTCGCTGTCATCCACAAAATCCAACCCCATGCACCATTTCTTAACATGTTTACATGTTTTGCAGGATTACAGACAGGCGGTGGAAACCACCATGGTTCATAGCCACAGTTATCATGGCACAAAGCACAGGGAAAAAGGCTGAGAGGGCCACTGTTAGAACCTGATATAACAGGAAAATGTTCGGGGGGGTCTCTACAGGAAAGATTTCATCAAAATACAAGGGTACCAGATCGAAGACATCATGGATCACACAGAAGGTCCGGTGCGCAGAAAACAATACTATCAGGGTTTCACACTAGCAGAATGTTCTTTCCATAAAAGGACAAAGTGCCCATACCGTCTGCATGCTATTTCATGTCCGTAAGGAAATTTTCGCCCTAACAACAGTCCTATGCTACCAGTGCATTAGTTATGCGGTATGTGTTAGCTAGCTATAAATTTTTTTATACCAAATGCTGGCTAGAAACTCTTTGGAGCCATCAAGGAGAAAATCTTATGACTAAAAAGTGTTGGCACTTGAAGACTCTTGAAGGCCTCCTGCCACTGTCCCAATCTTCACTACTGTGCCTATTTCCGCATTCAGAAATCCTGCTGTATCCCAAGAAATAATACTACTACAAACACCATTTCCATTTTTCCCCTCTTCCAAAACTAACCTCAGTTTTTATCCCTCCTTTTCCCATGAAAATCCCTCATTTTCATGTTTTTCCCATTTCCCCTTCTTCAAAATCCCTTGATAAGGTTTTAAGACTCCCTCTTAGCCTTATCGAAACTCTCAAATTCCTTTGAAAACTATTGAAAAACCATTAAAAATCATATTTTTATATATTATGAGCTTAAACCCCCTTGGGCTAAGCCTTTAAACCCTTTCCCTCCATGCCTTTTGGTGCTAGACCGAGCGCTAGTCTTCTAAGCGCTTATCACATTGCCCAATTGCGATTAAGCCCCTCCTCTTTTAAACCCTGGTCATATGTTCTCCCATATAACCCATGGCCCCGCAGACGGGCACCTATTCGCTTCAAATAAAATATTTTTCGACCAAAGTCTAAAACCTTTGGTTATATATTAAAAACCGTCGGCCTTATATTATTTTATAATTTTTTCCGCCAGTCCAATTTTCAGTCGTTCCGCACCGTCGATCTGATCTGATGATCAGACAGTGTGGAGTCCGTCTCCTCGGTAGTCCCCACATTCCACTCACCATTCCAAAAACTGTGCGGTATTCATCGCACCAGCTTTGGGCGACGACAGTTTTTTCTCGATTGGCAGCAATTCCATACGCTGGTCGACACATGTCTTGGGCATTGTTCATAAAACCACCGTCCATCGCGCGTTAACGTTCGGACGTGGACCTGATGCGATATTGATGTGTGCCATTCGATCTGAGGCTGCCCATCCAACGGCTATCGCTCACCGAAGATGCTCGACGATTAACCGGGCTACGACGCGGTCATTGGAGCATCTCCACCATCGATCTGATCTGCAGATCGATGACCCACATTTCATTGCCCTGATTCGATCGCCCAGTCAATGTCTTCTGCTTTGACTTTCCGTTTCCGCTCCCGACCGTCGATCTCTGCGTGATCGATGGCTCTGATTTAAACAATTCTTCTGCCTCTCTATAATTTCTCCCGATCAATCCCGATCGTTGGATGATTCCATCCAATGGCCATGCTTCCCCCACATGTTCTCCACAACAATAAACCTATAAATGCATGGATTTTCTAATAGTTTTTGTTTTGTGCAGAGTTTTTTTTTGTTTTTCCACAATAACTCAGGAAATTTGAAGCCATATCGTCCTTGCGCGAGCCCTGCACACTGGAAAAAACCATGGATCGGGCACAGTCAGAGAGTATCAGTGACGAAGACCAAAATTTATCAGAACAGAGGATTAAAGATAGATTTTTCGGGGATCACGACTAAGAATGTTTATCAAAAGCCTAATCCCTGATTAAAACACAGTTGAAGAGAATTTTAAGTGTTTTATCAAACAGGAAAGCCTCCACCACCACATTAAGGAAGATGTATTCCTCCCAGCTGCTGAAATGCCACCTATGCCTCAAATTATTCAATTAGAAGCCAAATTTATTGATCAGGATTAGATATTTGTTTCAAAACGTAGCCAAAGAGTAAATTCTGCCAAGGAACTTAATGACAAAACATCTGCAGAGTTACTTCGACATCACACAGAGCCTCAAAATTCAACAAAAGCTTCCACCGAGCTTAAATCTTTATGTAAAACATTTAATACAGAGTACACCCATGTAAGTTTCTTCATTGAGCCCCCCAAAGGCCAAGAAGCCATTAAGTCTGTATTAATTGTAATTGGAGATATTTTATCAGATCTCACCTCCTCATTCTTCTATATATACTTCTGTAGAAGATGAGTGAGGGGTTGGTTGTTGTTTGATCACCAGTTGTAATACTGAAACTCTCTGAAATAAATACATAGTCCATTTAAGTTGAAGAACAAATTGAAGTCTTGGAAGCCTTAATGATATTGTTGCATGCTTGTTACTGTGAAGGATCTATCATTGGATCCATGAGCTTGGCTGTTGGTGAAGTATTCTGAGTTGTTTATTGTTTTCTCCTGTTTTCATTCTGTTCCAAAATTTTTTACTACAGTAGGATAGAAAGTATTAGGGTAAGAAACGACTCTTGGAAGCACCTTAGACCTGTTCATCCTTCACTGTTTTATGTTTTCTTCTACTAAGGTATTTTAGAGTCTTCAATCTCTCTCTTTAGTCCTCATGCTTGTTTATTTCTATAATAGCTCAAATAGTTGATTTCAGCATGATTTATGGTTCTCCCTACTTGTCTGCTATCACTTGAAAGCTCTTATTGAAGTCTCCCTTTGAAGTACCATTGTTTGAAGTTAGTCAAAGAGGTTTGTTTCGATCTTGCCCTTTGTCATTGCTTGAATAGTTTTTTTGAAGGTCTTTTATAGTTTTAATCATAGATTTATTAGGTGTTCCCTCTTCTATGACTGTAATTATGAGTGAATCTTTATGTTTTATAAGTCATTTAAAATAAAATCTTTGAGGAAATAGGGTGTTCCCCGAATCTTAGATTTCATTTTAAAAGTTGTTTTGAAATCATTATTTGCTTAAAGGTGTGATCTGTAGAATTTATGGTTAGCCCTGTCTATCAAAGAACTCTTTATTGTTCAAATTATGCTTTCGAATTCCCTTTGTTGAGAATTAAACCTCTCTTTCCAAATCATTAATTTTCATCTCATTCCAAAAACAAAAGGATCCTGTGGCCAAGTTAGATTTTCCCTTTGATATCCCATATCCATTGATGAGTTTGTTATGACCTTTTCTTGACTCCATTTCCCAATGAACCAAATATTTCTCTGTCCTATATATCTTTCGTAGGCCTTTCATGTTCTGTTGTATCATTCCAACCAAACAAACAAACAAACAAACACCTGCACTTAATAACTGTTCTAAAATCCATATGCTAAGCACACAAGATAAACCTTTGCAAACAAATATTTGAGAGATCCCTCTCTGAGAATAGGAGGACTAGATCCTGTAACTCTAAAGATTGGTTCTGATGTTGCCTTGTCTTTTGATTTTCCAAACTATCAAAACACGGGAAACCAACGTAATGGCGATCACGGTGGGACCCTGAGTAAAATCTTCAAAACAAAACACTCACTGTCTAAGTATAACATAGGTAACCTCCCTCAAGCACTACCTAACAAATGGTAATCATGATAGGACTTAATTGAATAAGTGACAAACTAAGTAACCCTTAGGATTCTCGTAAGCCTTATCCAACCTTGAAGGATTCAGTTACCAAGCCATAAGAGTGAACTCTGTATGTTTTGACACCCTAGCTAAGTGTTAAGGCAGATTTAGGACACTCTCATAACCTATAAAATCAATAAACTCAGAAAAACCAAAAAAAAATTTCAGTTTGGCTTCATAATAAGAATGGTGGTGGAACTATCCAATATCTTACCTTCATAAAAAAATAAAAGTTTCCACCTGGCGACTCCACTAGCCCCAGTCAACCTATTACTCATCTAGGTTCCCAAATCTCTTTAAGACTGTGTTAACCAGCCTTGAAGGAAGTTTAGAAGCCTAGTCCCATTTTAGACAAAACATCCTGAGAGGTGAAGCTTCCAAAAATAGTCCCTAAAACCCCCACCTCTCTCATTTTTGAAAAGCAGTCTGGCTTCACATAGGATCAATACTAGATCCCATCCAGACCCAAATCCTCCTTTAATCGTTGACAATCTTGAGAGAATTTTGTGGCAGACTTCTAACTCTCGAAATGCAGCTGTTAATAGGAGCATTTTAAGAACAAATTATGTCCCTAAAAACCTTGTGGTCTTAGAGGATTCACACTTTGATATACATCATACAAAGAACATCTTTAGAACTAGATCTCAAGGTGACTTAAACCAAACTGACCTTGATATTGTAGATTTGCAACAAAACTTCAGTAGAGAAACCTCACCTTTCACTCCTCCTGATTCCCAGCTTCTTTATCACTTTAGCCTTTTCCATAACAAGTCTGCTCAAAATTAGTTTGATGGCCCAAGTTTTTCTTCCACTCCAATTCATACTACCACTATGCAAAACACTCCTATTCAGCCCACTTTCACTACTGTAAATCCACCCTTATTTCCAGACATGGCAACATGGTATGCCCCATTAGTATTACCACAACCTCTACTTCCCTTACCAAATGATTACCAATCTAAAATCCCTCACTTCACTGGAAAAGAGTCTACAACAGCTCAACAACCTGTAGATAGGATGGGAGATGCATTTGATTACATGGAGATAGAGGAAGAAACTATGAAAATGAGGATCTTTGCTCAAATTTTAGGAGGAGATGTAAAGAAATGGTTTAAAAACTTACCTGCTAACAACATAAATGATCTCCCCGCCTTGCATCAAACATTCGTCAACAAATGGGAACTCAAAAAGAATCCTCTCCAAATACTAGTAGAATATAGCAGCCTCAAGAGAAATCAAGGAGAGAGTGTTCCTGACTACTCCACTAGGTTCAATAGCATTTCTAATTCTCTTCCACCTCACATGAAGCCTCCTCAAGGCATGGCCTTAGTAAGATATCCCAAAGGCCTTGATGTGGACATGATGTATCAGTTAAGGGAGAGGGACTACTTAACCTTAGAAGACATGCAGAAAGGAGCTGTGAGCGTAGAAGTAGATATAATTGAGAAAAGAAATAGGTTGAGATCAGAGAAGAGGGTAACTTATAAAGATGACACTACACCCTCCACACCTAGCTCAAATACAGAACAGATGTTGGAAGAGATCATGAAAAGGATGAGCATACTTGAGAGAACACAACCAAGAGATAATCAGAACAACTACCAAAACAGAAATAGAAATAAGAATTATAGAAGGGACAATAATCAAAATCAGCAAAAAGAAAGTGACCAATAGATTAGACCTCCCTTTCAACGGAACTATGTAGATCAATATGAAGAAGATAGGGATTTGGAAAGGTTGGAAGAATCTCATGTAAACTTGATTTGATCAGACAGTGGGGATGATGTTTTCCTCACTGAGGAAGAATAATATTTCTTCTCTTATGATCAAAATACAAATATCTATGAATATTCTGATGACTATAGATTGGGTTTTGAAAATGAAATCATGAAGGTACACAAATAGTATGATCTTAGGAGCAAGGGAAACATAGATAATTCAAAGGATAAGAACACTAGCACTGCTGTCAAGAAAAACGCAGAAAACCAGCCCAAAAAGACAACAGAGAAAACCAACATTTTGGCTAAGAAACTAGACTTAAACAAAGATAAAGGTGTCTAGCCAAAGGTTGAACAGAGTACCCCTAGCACTTCAGCTAGTGGTCCTAATAAAACTGTCCCAATTACCAGTCCAAACAAGGTTCAACAAATCAAAGTTGCTGAAAAGAATTCAATTGAAAAAATAGATGTAAATACAAACAAGTCAATTATTCCTTTCAGCCTTGAGGGAGATATTGCTAAGATAAAAATTACCATCCCCCTAGCTGAACTAGTAACCCAAGAGGTGTACAAAAACCAAGTTTTGAAAGCTTTGAACTTAGGAAACGATACTGACAACTTAAACTTGACAAATGACAAACCAGATTTTTTGTTTGGTCCAGAAGTTGGAGGAAAATACCAAGAAGGGGCTATCCCTCCCTTCTATGTTAGCTTGAACATACATGAGAAAATTTTACACAATGCTATGTTAGACTCAGGAGCTTCACACAATCTAATGCCCAAAGTAGTGATGGAAAGCTTAGGCTTAGAAATTACTAAGCCATACAAAGACTTGTATTCCTTTGACTCAAGCAGAGTTAAGTGTTTGGGTTTAATCAAAGATCTGTGTGTTAGCTTAGCCCAAATTCCTGCTAAGAGTTTAGCCATGGACATAGTTATAGCTGAAATTCCCCCTAAGTATGGCATGATCTTATCCAAATCTTGGGGAGCCAAACTTCAGGGAAGCCTTGAAATGGACATGTCTTATGCCACCTTTCCTATTTTTAACCAAAATAGAAGACTATACAGGGAATCCCACATGAAATACATGGTGAGAAACATATAAAAACCAAACAAATATCCAATCTATTCTATTCAATCAAGCTTAGATTCCTTTATCTTATGTAACGAAGATGAAATCACTCATCTAGATAAGGAAAACATGGACCCAATTAGTTCACCTGAACAATAAAATCTTCCCTTCAAGCAAATTCAAAACATTACCAATCAACAGCAACAAGAAAATGAAAATAGGAATGACATACTTTGGACCCTAAACTTTGATGGATCTTGTAATAAAACAAGTGCAGGAGTAGGTGTGTGGATTCAAAATAAAAAATAGAGTTTTTCATACAAATTGGATTTCCCATGCACTAACAATATTGCTGAGTATGAAGCACTTCTCCTAGGCTTACAACTGCTTAAACAGTTAGAAGCCCAGAAGATGTCAATCTTAGGAGATTCTGAACTTATCATAAGACAAATCAAAGGAGAATACTCAGCTAAAAATCCAAGACTTAGGGAGTATCGAAACACTGCCCTTGATCTATTAAAAACCTTTGAAAAGTATGAACTCATTTTCATCCCAAGAGCACTTAATCATCTAGCAAATGAACTTGCTTTCAATGCCAGCAATTTCCAAATACCTGAAATAAATCAATAGATCAGCGTAAAAGTAAAACACAGGCCTGCTGTACCTGATAACGAAGATCACTGGCAAGTGTTTGATTTTGACAAACACATACATGATTTCTTGAAATCAGAAAATGATTTCAGCATACCAATATCAGAAACTAGCCATAAAGAAAATCATTTGTATATTGAACAAATCCCAGAAGCTGAAATGACATATATTGCTGATATAAATCATTATGAGAATCCTTTTGAAGCAGAGGTAATTGACCACGTAGACCAAGAAGACTTGGAAGTTTTACAATGAAAAAATGATAAAATTCCAAGAGGTCTAGCACCTTTAGAACACCTTTTTGAATTTAACGATGTAGCCAAAGAACCAAGAATGGAGCCTATGAAAACAAATGTAGAAGAACATAACGTAGGTAGTCTAACAGAACCCAAGATGATCAAGCTATCCAACACTCTCCCAGCTCACATAAAATTGCAGTACATAGAGCTGTTCAAAGAGTTTAAAGATGTTTTTTCTTGAGGATACAAAGACCTAAAATCATATCATACCAGCATCATCCAGCATAAAATTCCTTTGAAGGAAAATCAAAAGCCTTTCAAACAAAAACTAAGAAGAATAAATCCTCTATTACTACCTCTGGTGAAGGCAGAGATTGAAAAAATGCATGATGCTAGAATCATAGTACCCATTAGATTTTCAGAGTGAATATCAAACTTAGTTTTTGTTAGAAAGAAGACTGGGGAAATCAGGCTCTGTATTGACTTCAGAAATTTAAATAGAGCCTCTTTAAAGGACAACTACCCCTTACCCAAGATGGACCATATACTTCAAAGGGTATTTGGTTCAAGAAGGATTTCCCTCTTAGATGGGTTCTCAGGTTACAACCAGGTGTTAGTGCTCCCAAGTGATCAAATCAAAACTGCTTTTACCACACCTTGGGGCACCTTTATGTATGTAAAAATGCCTTTCGGATTAATGAATGCAGGGGCCACTTTCCAAAGGGCCATGAATATTGCCTTCTCTGAAGATATTGGCTATTTCATAATCATTTACCTTGATGACATAACCGTTTTCTCAAAAACCGATGAAGAACATCTGATTCACCTAAGAAAATTTTTTGAGAAGTGTAGGAAATTTGGCTTATCATTGAATCCCAATAAGACACTCTTTGGTCTCCAAGAAGGTAAACTTCTTGGCCATATAATTTCAGAAGAGGGAATCAAAATAGACCCTACAAGGATAGATGGCATATTTCATATCAACCATCCAAGGAAACTCAAGGAGTTGCAATCTTTCATCGGAAAGATTAATTTTCTAAGAATGTTTATTCCTAACCTTGCTGAGCTATTAAAAAACATTACAAACATGCTTAAGAAAAATGTTGGTGTAAAATGGACTTTACCAGCTAAACAATCATTCGAGCTTGTCAAACAAGATCTTACTCAAGCACCAGTCCTGATTAGTTCAGATTTTACCAAAGATTTTTACATATTTTCCTTTGCATCTGAACATACAATAGCTGCAGTTTTACTTCAAAATAATGATTTGGGGCAAGAACAACCAATGTCTTTCTTTATTAGGGCCTTGAGAGATGCTCCTCTCAAATATAACATCATGGAAGAGCAAGCCTTAGCATTAGTGAAAGCATTAAAAGAATTTAGGGTCTATATTTTACACTCTCACATAATTGCTTTTGTTCCACATACTGTTGTCAAGGACATACTAAGTCAAGGCCCTGATGGTAAAATGGGAAAATGGATTGCAAATATTCTTGAATATGACTTAGAAATTAGGCCCACCAAACTAGTTAAAGGGCAAGGATTAGCAAAAATTATGGCTGAGTCTAACTTCCAATAACTTGACATAAATATGGTAGATGTGTTGGAAGAAATAGAAGAATCCATTGCTCCTTTTATTGAAGAAACGTTTCTAAATTCTCCTTGGTATGTTGACATTGTTTATGTGCTTTTATATTTAAATGCTGCTCATTCTCTGTCTAAAACTAAAGCTAGATTTTTGAAACAAAAAGCTTTGAGTTTTTGCATATTAGATGGAGTATTATATTGGAAAAATGTTGTTGGAATTTTTCTTAAATTTTTACTTGAAGATGACGCAGGAAAAATCATGCATGAATTGCATGCCGGAGAATGTGGAGGACACCTCTACTGGAAGGCCACAACAGACAAAATTCTTAGATCTGGTCACTATTGGCCTATCCTTTTCCCAAACACTTAAAGGTTGGTCATGTCTTGCCATAAGTGTTAAATTTTTGATGGCAAAAGAAAACTTCTTCCCTTACCCTTACATCCTATCAGAGTTGAGGCACCTTTTCAACAATGGGGTTTAGAATTCATCGGGGAAATTCACCCATCCTCCTCAGCTCAACATAAATGGATCCTCATAGCCACTGACTTCTTTACCAAGTGGATAGAAGCTATACCCTCCAGAAATGATAATGACTCTGTCATTATCAAGTTCCTTGAAACAAATATCCTATCCAGATTTGGTTATCCCAGAAAAATCATAACAGACAACGCTGCTGATTTTAAATCTAAGAATATGGTTGATTTCTATTACAAATACCACATAACCTTGGGCCATTCCACTGCTTACTATCCCCAAGGAAATGGATTAGCTGAATCTTCCAACAAGAGTCTCATCAATATCATTAAAAAGTTGTTGGAACAAAATCAGAAATCATGGCACAATAAACTGGTTCATGCCTTATGGGCTGATAGGTTAACTACAAATAAATCAATAAATATGTCCCCCTATCAGTTATTTTATGGCATGGATGCAGTCTCTCCCACCTCATTGGGAGTGGAAGTCATGAAGCTCCTTCAAGAAGTGCAGATTGAAGAGAATGATATGCAGAGAAGAATCAACCAAACAATCCATTTACAGCAGACCAGAGAGGAAGTCTATGAAAGAACACAGTTAGTCCAAGAAAATATGAAGAAGCTATTTGATAAGAGGACTAAGGCAAACAATTTCCAAGTTGGAAATGTTGTTCTTAAGTGTGATTCAAGAAGAGAAGAGAAGGGAAGACATGGAAAATTTTAGAACTTGTGGAAAGGACCCTATATTATTCATGCTGAGAGGGGTCACAATGCATTTTTCCTGAAGGAATTGAATGGAGAGGATCTGTATGGAGGTCTTGTCAATGGCAGAATGCTCAAGCATTACTTTTGCCAAGAATCAGAAGTCTTAAAGCCTTTTATTTTACCTTTGTAAATATCATAGTCTTAACATTGTATTCAAGGTTATGAAAATAAAAAATACAAAAACAAAGAAAATAAATAAAAGAGGGAAAATTGTGAAAACAAGAAAGGTATAACCCCTTACCAAAAAGAGAAACAAATCTGAAAGTGTGCAAGCTTAAATGCCACTCCCGAAAACCACACTTCTAGTTAGTCAAACAACCTAATCTTGACTAATTAGTTTTAAATTTTCTGCTCATAGGATAGTGAATTCGATTTGCCAAACTGTTTAATCTTGGCTTATCAGTAGATAGATTAGGATAGAAATTAAAGGTTCAAACATGTTCAAAATATGAACCTAAGTTTCCAAATAGAGATGACTCAAATCTATTTTATTTTCTGAGTAAAAAAAGATGTAAATCTGGTTCTAATTAGCTCAAAATATTAACCAAAGAGTAAGGAAGAAGTAGTTCAAATAAAGGTCAAATCAGAGTTGTAAAAGGATAAAGGAAGTGCTTTGAATTTTCAGATCTTAAGTCTTCATTATTTTGATTTAATTTTCTGCAAATAATAATCTATGTGCAGTTTGTTTTTATGCCATAGATCAGCATCAAGTTAGACTGTTCAATCCTGACTTGTATGCTTTTTAAATTTCTACTTTAGCAATTAGAGAATAAAAATCTGTTAGACTGTTTACTCCTAACAGATTAGTAGATTAGGTAGAAAAGCATATGGGCTCAACTGCTTAACCTGAGTCCATGGAGAAATAAGAAGTAGAACTAGATTAGTTTTATGCTTTCAAAAGAATAAAATGTTGTAAAAGAGTTTTCCAATCCAAGTGCACTGTAATGAAGAAAAAATGTTAGATCAGTAGGATTGGGTAGGTAGAAGCTTGTATTGTTAAAGATCCATTATCTTTATGGTTGCTATTATTTTTTCAGAGAAAGTCATCTCAGCAAAGGAAGGGTAGCCCAATGGATGAGGCAAGTGATCAGCTTCCCAGAGAATCCAAGTCTGAAATTTCTTGATGCCTTCAAGAAGGCATCATCCCCAAGTGGAGCCACTGTTAGCTAGCTATAAAATTTGTTATACCAAATGCTGGCTAAAAACTCTTTGGAGCCTTCAAGGAACAAATCTTATGACTAAAAAGTGTTGGCTTTTGAAGACTCTTGAAGGCCTCTTGCCTCTGTCCCAATCTTCACTACTGTGCCTATTTCCCCATTCAGAAATCCTGTTGTTTCCCAAGAAAGAATACTGCTGCAAGCACCATTTCCCTTTTTCCCCTCTTCCAAAACTAACCCCAGTTTTTATCCCTCCTTTTCCCATGAAAATCCCTCATTTTCATGTTTTTCCCATTTCCCCTTCTTCAAAATCCCTTGATAAGGTTTTAAGACTCCCTCTTAGCCTTATCGAAACTCTCAAATTCCTTTGAAAACTATTGAAAAACCATTAAAAATCATATTTTTATATATTATGAGCTTAAACCCCCTTGGGATAAACCTTTAAACCCTTTCCCTCCATGTGTTTTGGTGCTAAGACCGAGCTCTAGTCTTCTAAGCACTTATCACATTGCCGAATTGCGATTAAGCGCCTCCTCTTTTAAACCCCGGTCATATGTTCTCCCATATAACCCGTGGCCCCGCAGACGGGCGCTTATTCGCTTCAAATAAAATATTTTTTGACCAAAGTCTAAAACCTTTGGTTATATATTAAAAACCGCCGGCCTTATATTATTTTATGATTTTTTTCGCCGGTCCAATTTTCAGTCGTTCCGCACCGTCGATCCGATCTGATGATCGAATGGTGCAGTCCGTCTCCCCGGTGGTCCCCGCATTCCACTCATCGTTCCGAAAACCACGTGGTATTCATCGCACCGCCTTTGGGCAACAGCGGTTTTTTCTCGATTGGCAGCGATTCCATACGATGGACGACACGTGTCCATGACTACTCTACAAGGTTTAATAGCGTTTATAACGCTCTTCCTCCACACATGAAACCTCCCCAAGGTTTGGCCCTAGTGAAATACCCTGAAGGCTTTGATGCTGACATGGGTTAATAGCTTAGGGAGAGAGATTACAACACATTGAAAGACATGCAAAAGGGAGCAGTAAGTGTACAGGCTAATCTGATTGAGAAAAAAGCCAGAATGAGGGCGGAAAAGAGGGTGACATATAGAGATGACACTGTAGCTTCCACATCTGATCCCAATTATGACCGTCTATCTAAAAACATGGAAAAGCTACAGCAAATGATGGAAAAAATGGTTGTCATAGTTAGTAATCAGAACGGAAACCAAAATCATAACCAGAACCAAAACTTTAGAAGAAACAATACCACTCCCAATGGAAAGAGACTCAGATCAGCAAGTTATTCCCCCATTTCAAGAGAAATTTCTTGATGAAGATGAGGGAATCATAGAAGACTCCGAGGGAAACAAAATAAACATGTTTGAGGTAGAAAAATCAATCCACAACTGTTCCACAGAAGAATATCAGCCCTCACCCTCATATTGGAATGAGGAAAGATTAGAATATGAGGATTACAGGTTGGGTTTTGAAGATTCCATCATGCAGGTCAGGGAACAGAATGAACGTAGAAGAAAAAAGAGCCTAGAAAATTCCAAACCCAAAGCTTCTGAGATTACCATCAAGAAAAGGCATGCGAAAACTTCTAAAGCAGCTGCTGAAAGTAACAAATCAGCAGCTGAGAGTTCTGGGAAGAGCAAAGAAAAAGACAACCAAAACACTGAAAAAAAAAGTCAACCAACTAGCAGCACTAGAACTGGAGTTAGTACTCCTGATAAAACAATTCCTAAGCCTATACATAGTGAGAATCAACCCACTGATTCTGCCACCAAGGTGATGGCTAACAAAACAGAGTTGAACATTCCAAAGAGTCAGTCCACTTTCAATTTGGAGAGTGAGATTGCGAAAATTAAAATCTCTGTCCCACTCTCTAAGCTGGCCACTCAGAATATATATAAAGGCCAAATTTTGAAAGCTTTAAATCTAGGTGAAAATGGTGACACGGTCAATCTGAGTGATGATTAACCAACCCTTTTGTTTGGTCCAAAGATAGAAGGGAAATTTCAAGAAGGGGTAGTACCCCCTTTTTATATTAGTCTCAATATCCACGACAATATCCTTCACAACGCAATGCATGAATCTGGGGCCTCACACAACTTGATGCCTAAGGTAGTTATGGAAAGATTAGGCCTAGAGATAACCCGTCCTTATAAATACCTCTATTCATTTGACTCTAGCAGAGTAAAGTGTCTTGGCCTAATCAAAGATTTATGTGTGAACTTAACCCAGATTCTAGCCAAATGTATGGTCATGGATTTTGTAGTGGCAGATGTGCCACCTAAGTATGGAATGTTGTTGTCAAGGTCATGGGGAGCCAAGTTGCAAGGTACAATGCAGATGGATGGGGCATATGCCACAATCCCTGTCTTCAACCAACTTAGGAGACTGTATAGAGAGGCATAAATGAAATTCATGGTCAGCAGCCCTGAAAAGCCTGAAAATTCCCCTCTGTACTCTGTGCACACAGATTTAGACTCATTCATCCTTTGCAATGATGAATCCTTAGAGGGGCTAGAATTCAAAAACAGAGATACAAACAATGAAACAAAGCCCATAGAATTTAACATAATGGATACTCTAGACTCGGAAGAAAACGATGTAGAAACCTATGGGCAATGCACCAAAAATGAAACTCAGAGTGAACAAGAAATAGAATGCAGTCAACTGATGAGTTACCCTTCATAAGCTCATATGCCACAACAAGAATGAAACGATGTTAAGCCCAAGAGCGAACCTTTATGGGAAATGAATTTCGATGGGTCATGCACCAAGAGAAATACAGGAGCAGGAGTGTGGGTACATAACACAGAGAGTGACTACGCAGAGAGTCATGCCTGTAACCTGAAATTCAAATGTACAAACAATATCGCAGAGTATGAGGCTCTTATCCTAGGCTTGAATCTGTTGAAAAAATTAGAAGCCCGTAGGATAGCCATGCATGGAGACTCTGAGTTGATCATAAAAAAAGTAAATGGTGAATACACAACGAAACATCCTAGGCTGAGAGCGTATAGGAATGATGCTATGGATCTATTGAAAACCTTTGTAGTATATGAACTAGTGTTTTTCCCTAGGAGTTAGAACGCAATTGCAAATGGATTAGCCTACATGGCTAGTTCGTATCACAAGCCTCCCAGTGACCAAAAAATCATCATTCAGACCAAATTTAGACCTGCAGTGCCGGACAACGAAAAATACTAGCAGGTATTTGAGGGCGATAAGCAGATTGAAGATTTCTTGATGGGCAGGAACGAGTTTGAAGTTTCCGATTCAGACTCTAAATCTGATGATAGCTGCCTAAGTGAAGAGCCCTTAGATGAGGAAGAAACATCCTGTAACATAGAAATAAACACTTTAAAAGAAAAGATTGGAAATCCAAACGAAGAGCATGAAAACACAGATAGTGAGGAAGTAGAGGTGCTGCAGGCCAAAGATAAGAACATACCTCGAGGTCTGACACCTTTAGAGGATATTTTCGACTTCGATGATGTAGAAAAAAATCCCACTATAGAACACGCAGACTCTGATGTCAAGGAATGCAACATAGGCACTGAAGATAAACCCAAGATGATTAAATTGGCAAAGTCCCTGCCTGCAAACATGAAAAATAAATACATTGACCTATTCAAGGAATTCATTGATGTGTTTTCCTGGAGCTACGAGGAATTGAAGGCCTGTGACACAAACATCATACAGCACAAAATACCTTTGAAACAAAATCAGAAACCCTTCAGACAGAAGCTTCGCAGGATAAACCCAAAATAATTGCCTGCAGTGAAAAAGGAAATAAAGAAGATGTACGAGGTAGGAATAATAGTTCCTATGAGATTCTCTGATTGGGTCTGTTATCCCCCCATAAATTTTTGACAAGCAAACAGGGGGCTAAAATGTTGTTGAGCCTTCAAGGAATGCATTTCCCCTGAAAACACATCATCCTTGAAGCCTCCTTGTGCCTTTTTTCCTTTGATGAAATCCCCTCTGCTGATTTCCATTATAAAGCCTCTCTGTTTGCGAAGAAAAGCCCAAAGGCCTCCTTTCCCTCTTATTTCATTCCCTCTAAGCCTTTGTTTTCATCCTCTGTCCTTCCCCTTCTAAATTCCCCAAAAACCCCTTTCAAATTTTACCCATCCCCCTTGTTTTGTTTAATTCACCCTTAACCCCTCTATTGTTCCCCTTCCTAACCTTTAAATCACATTAAAATGGGCAAAAAACCACTTTCCTACCTTATAATAGGGTCTAACCCTTTCCCCCCCTTGCAGATTGTAAATCACATTGTAAATCATTGTAAAACAAAAATGTGCGATTTATATAACCACTTCCCCCCCATGACCCCTGAAACTTTACAATAAAACATTATATTATAAAGCTCCCACCATATAAACCATTTCACCGCCCTATCAAACATCTTCCATTCGTTTAAACCACAGATCAACGGAGAGATCTTCTTTCCCGCTTGGTGGTCCCCGCGCTCGCGGACACTATTCAGAAACAACCCAATTTTCATCGCACTGCCTTTGGACGGAGGGTAGTATTTTCCCATTTCCCAGCGATTCCACTCACCGATCGATGTGTGTCAGGCGCACTATTTCAAAACTGCTACCCCATCGGACGTTATCGTTCGTCCACAGATGCGTAGCGATATCGCTGTGAGCCGTTCGATCTGGGGTAGCCCATCCAACGGTCATCGCTCAACGAAGTTGCGCGAGGTTTAATCCATGGTCTCCGTACCCCTGGCCCACTTTCCATCACCCTCTGCCGTGTTCCCAGTCGTCAATCTCCTCCAAGATTGGACGGTCCAGATTCATTTGCATGGCCCGCTGTTGACCGGTCTCGCCACGTCATTTTCCACATGTCTCCACCGTACTTTCGCCCGCCTCCCATTATATATATTCATCCCAAGGTTAAATTTCATTATTTTTTACGTTAAAACGTTTGCCTCGACGTTTTCTCATGCATTCTCCACTGTGCGATTCTTTCCTCCATAGCTTCCTCTGTAGTCATCATCCTCGTCCACGCCACGCTGCCATGTTCACTTTCATCCATACCACCACCTCCATACATGTTTTTCGTAACTTTTTTCGTGTTTTGCAGGGTTTCGAGCGGTCATAAGCCACCATAGTTCACAGTTTCTGTCACAGTGACAGAAACATAGGAAAGGACCCTTTGCAGAAGCTGGAATTATGGAGAAAGGCCGGGAAAGGTTTGCCGATAGGACTAGCATTAAAGGAACAGGGTTTAGACTCTGCAAAACCTTTTCGACCCCATTAAAACACAGATTTCGTAGTCAGAGGAAATCTAGAAAGCGACAAAGAGTATCCGTGGAAAAATAGTGCGTTTAAGGCCTGTAATTGTATATTTTGAGCCTTAATCCAATTATTTGAAAGCAAAGGTACCAATTCGAAGACCCTGAGGATCAATCAGAAGGTCCGATGCATAGAAATATAATACTATCAAGGTTTCCATATCAGCAGAACGTTCTTCCATGAAGGACATAGTACACATTATTGTTTCAGTCTACATTGTGTGCAAATGAATATTTCCGCCCTATCAGCAGTCCTACGCCATTAGAAGCATTTGTTACACGGTATGGCAGACCCTAACATCATTATTCTACCTTTTTGTGCAATTCACCAGAACACTGCAACGAATACCAAAGATAAATGCTCAGAATTAAGACCAAATGGAGTCTCGGCTCCCCTGCTGCTCTAGAGTTTAATGTTGCATTTAAGTTTTCATCTACCCCTGTTATGATTTTCTCCTATAAGAATTCCCAAGATCAAATTGTAAAGGGTTGTTGTTCGGCTGCTGTCGTTGCAGTTAGAGGGATTCAGTTTTGATTGTTAGAACAGTTCTAGGAGAAAGTAGCAGAGTAGTTTGTATTGTAGTAGGCTGGGAGGATAAGTTGGGACTGTAACAGCCATTGAGCTCAGTGTATGTGACTGGTTTTGCATCAATTAATCAAATCAAATTTCACAGGATCCTGGTCTATTACTATTGGTGATGTTTTTATAACTCTGTTTATTACATTTTCATAATGTTCATTTTCTGTTGGCTTGCATCAGAAATATGGTATAGGATTTACCCTTGTTAGGTACCCTATGCTTCTGCTCTCCTTGCCTTCTATGTTTTCTTCCAAATGTAACTATCTAAGGGATGATCTCAGTTAATTTAACCAGTGTAGTAGTTCCTTATGCGGCTAGCTGATGTATGAGATAAATGGAATATGTCCTTAGTTTTTCTTGTTGGGTTTAAGTTGGAAGATTTGGGAACACTGGGGATCAGAGTTAGCCCTGTCCACTAGGATCCTTGTGCAACCAGCTGGCCTTTACAAGATCTCTTGTTAAACTTATCTCTATTTTCCCTTGGAGCATGCTAAAGCTGACCTGGAGTTAAATGACCTCTGGTCCGATCTATAAGCTGCCCCTTTGTCCCCCCTTTGAAAGCTGCCTTTGAGTATGTCCAAGAAGGTCTGGAGTTAAATGACCTTTGACCTGATCTATAGACAGAAATTGGGTTGCTTTCCTTCTCTCACTTTCTTTCCTTAATGTCCCATACCATCATCTATCTAAAAATATCCTTTAGTGTAGATGACTTGCCCTCTGAAAGCTTTGGCTAGTTGTTGCATGTAATTACCTTTCATGACTCCATAGCCCAATGGATGGCACTTTCTTGACCTATCCCCTTTGTTGAAACATCCTGCTATTTTGTTCCTTTTCTCCCATTACTTTCTCAGTCCATGATCTCATGACCAACCCAACAACCAACCAACCAAATCACTTTAAAACCCCCTTTGTGCTTCATAACTAGCCTAACATCTCATTTAAGCCTTGAAAGATATATCCTTCTTTGCTGTATTGGAGAGAGCCCTCTCCAGGTCCAGGAGGGCTAGATCCTAAGGCCCCCAAGTGGTTCTGATGTTGTCTCATCTTTTGGTCTTGCAAATTTGGCCAAAACATGGGAACCCCAACAGGGTCTCAAACCTAATGGCTGTGAGAAAGAAAACAGGTGAGATTAGACTATGCATAGATTTCAGGAACCTTAACAGAGCCTCACTTAACGAAAATTACCCTTTTCCAAAAATGGAACACATTCTTCAGAAAGTAATAGGCTCAAAAATGATCTCCCTATTAGATGGTTTTTTAGGTTATAGCCAAGTTTTAGTACTCCCAAAAGACCAACTCAAGACTGCTTTTACCACTCCATGGGGCACCTTTATGTATGTAAAAATGCCCTTTGGACTGATGAATGCTGGTGCAACCTTCCAATGAGCAATGGACATAGCCTTTTTAGATGAAATAGGGCACTTCATTGTCATCTATTTGGATGACATAACAGTCTATTCCAAGACTAAAGAAGAACACCTAAAACATCTGAGGAGAGTATTTGAAAAATGTAGGAAGTTCGGTCTGTCATTGAATCTTAAAAATACTGTATTTTGGCTGCAAGAAGGTAAGCTTCTCGGCCACATTATATCTGAGAAGGGAATTAGGATAGACCCATAAAGAGTTGAGGGAATACTACAAATCACACACCCAAGAAACATTAAAGAGTTACAGTCCTTCATTGGGAAAATCAAATTCTTAAGGAGGTTTATTCCCAATCTAGCTGAACTCCTTAGGAATATGACAAACATGTTAAGGAAAGGAGTAGGAGTTAAATGGACGGTTGAGGCTAAGAAATATTTTGAATCAGTTAAAATTGCACTCACTCGAGCTCCTGTCCTAATCAGCCTTGATTTCTCAAAATATTTCCTAATCTTTTCATTTGCCTCCGAGCATATAGTAGCTGCAGTTCTGCTACAGAAAAATCCAAAGGGAATGGAACATCCCATTTCTTTCTTCAGTAAAGCTTTGAGGGATGCACCCTTGAAATACAACATAATGGAAAAATAGGCCTATGCCTTGGTTAAGGCCTTGAAAGACTTTAGGGTGTACATAATTCATTCCCACACCATAGCCTACGTGCCAAACATAGTGGTTAAAGACATCTTGTCCCAAGACCCCGATGGGAAGAGGGGCAAATGGATCGCTGTGATCTTAGAATATGACCTTGAGATAAAACCCACAAAACTGCTCAAAGGTCAGGGCCTAGCTCAACTAATGGCTGAATCAAATTTACAAGCCCTTGACATAAACATGGTATATGCCTTGGATGAGCAAGAAGGATTTCCTGACCTTCCTATTGAGGAAAATTTTTAGAGCTCTCCATGGTATTCTGACATTCTTTATGTGCTCACACACCTCAATGCCCCTCCTGAACTATCAAAGACCAAGGCTAGATTCCTAAAGCTAAAAGCGAGAAGCTATTGCATACTGAATGAATGATTATACTGGAAAAATTCAAATGGCCTATTACTTAAATGTTTTCCTGAAACTAAAGCTGAGAGGATTAAACAGGAATTCCATGCAGGAGAGTGTGGAGGCCACCTGAACTGGAAAGACACTGCTGAAGGTCCCTTTATGTAATGGGGTCTAGATTTCATAGGAGAAATACACCCTGCTTCTTCTGCACAACACAAGTGGATCTTAACAGCCACTGACTACTTCACTAAGTGGATAGAGGCCATACCTACTAGGAATGCCATAGATTCAGCCATCATTAGGTTCCTAGAAGATCACATCCTCTCTCGGTTTGGCTATCTAAGGAAAATAATCACTGATAATGCTGCTGCTTTTGGATCCAAGAAAATGGTTGATTTTTGTCACAGGTATCAAACAGCACTCATTCATTCAACTGCTTATTAGCCACAAGGTAATGGGTTAGCCGAATCATCAAACAAGAGCTTGGAAACCATCATCAAAAAGCTGCTGGAAGAGAAAAAAAATTCATCGCATAACAATTTAGTGCATGCCCTGTGGGCTAACAGGCTTACAACAAAGAAATCCATTGGTATGTCACCATATCAGCTTGTCTATGGAATAGAGGCAGTGTTTCCTACCAGCCTTGGGGTACTAGTGATTAAACTTGTCCAAGAGATTCAGAAAGAAGAAGACAGCATGGTGAGGAGGATAAAACAAACAATTAATCTCCAAAAAACAAGGGAAGAGGTCTATAACAGAGCTATGAAGGTTCAGGAAAATATAAAGAAGTTGTTCAACAAGATAACCAAAGGTTCTGAATTCAAAATTGGAGATAAAGTTCTGAAGTGGGACTCAAGGAGAGAAGATGTTAAGTCCCTATATTAATAGTGTAGCCCCTTATTATTGTTAGTGTAAACCCCTTATTGTTATTATTGTACCCTTGTAACCCCCATTTTGTTATTATTGTGCCCTTAAATTATTATTGTTAGGTCGGCTAGGATTACATTGTGGCCCACTAGGATTACATTATGGCCATATGGACTCCTATATATAGAAAGGAGGTTTTGTAAATTGTATCATCCAAGAATTGTTCATTTATGTAATGTATTGGAAGTTTCCCCCTCGAAGTGGCTTATTTCTAAGGCGTTGATATCTTTTTTCTTCTATTTTTGGAGCTGGTTACACAACATTTGGTATCAGAGCTTTGGATTCTAGGGTTTCGCTGCTCCAAACAGGTCATCGTGGAATTTTCGCTATAAATTTTTTTCTACCAAGCTTCAGAAGCTGAAATTTTTAGGGTGAGAAGCTGAAAACCTGAGGAATATTTTCCAAAAATTTCAAAGCTTGGTTCACAATATTTTCGGAGATATGATCTGTGGAAGTTAGGTCTTTTTTTAGGCTCCTAAATAGGTCATCGTGGCATTTGCGCTATAACGTTTTTTATACGAAGGTTCAGAATCTGAAATTTGTAGGGTGCGAAGCTGAAATCATGAGGAAATTCGTCAAAAATTTTCAGATCTTGGTTCGCAATATTTTTGGAGATATGATCTGTGGAAGGTAGTGCTTTTTCAGGCTCCTGAATTTCATCTCAAAGAGGTGATCGTGGAAAAAGTTCAATAACTCTCTCTACGGGCATGAGAATTTTGGAGTGCGTCAAAATTGGTCACAAGTACACGGCCTGTAGTTTATTTTCTATCAATTTTAGAGACAAAGGACAAAACAGTGACACGTGGCAAGTCGTACAAGTTCGCTCTACTGAACCAGTCCAGAATTAGGTCATTGTGGGAGATTGGACACAACTTTGTCTTGGAGCATCAAAATCAGGTCAGACCTGTGGCATTTGAAAGAAACTTCAGAGGGCTACTACAGGGCTGAATTTCAGATATCGAAGATTTTAAAGCACAGAGATAATTCAATTTCAATATCGAGCTCCTCAAAGCTAGTAAAAGGTGTGTATTTTTTTTTCCAAATTGCATAAGTCTTGTTTGAAGAATCAAGTTGAATTGATTCCAAGAGAATATTGAAGAATTTTTGTCAGTAATGGGTTCTATTATGCCTCCAAAAAATAATTCCATACCCATTAAGCCCTCAGAAAGCTATACTATGACGCATGAAGAGGAAGAATTGCAATATGAGATATCAAAATTACGGTACCAAGTGCAACAAATTTCGATCTTACGAAGAGCAACCGAAGATGACATAGATGGTTTAAAAGAAGAAATGGAGGCTAAGTTGGATGGTTTGAAGGATCAAATAATAGCTAATATGGATGATAAATTAGTGGAAGATCACAGTGAGCATCAACAACAAGTTCTCCAACTCTCAAAGGATAACCCAACTTTGGTGAAGAATCTAATGAAACAACAAGAAGATCAACATCACATCGAAAGAAGTTATGAAGTAGTTATAGAAACAAGAACTCGACAAGTACAATCAATTTCAGAGTATCTCAGAAAGTGGAAGAACTTTCCTGTAGAATATTTCACGTGGGAGGATGAGAATTTTATACAGAAGCATCAAGAAATAATCAAGCGTTGAGGACAACACTTGTTTGAAGGAGAGGGGCATGTTAAGTCCCTATATTAATAGTATACCCCCTTATTATGTTAGTTTAGACCCCCTTATTGTTATTATTGTGCCCTTGTAACCCCCATTTTGTTATTATTGTGCCCCTAAATTATTATTGTTAGGTCGGCTAGGATTACATTGTGGCCCACTAGGATTACATTATGGCCCCATGGACTCCTATATATAGAAAGGAGGTTTTGTGAATTGTATCATCGAAGAATTGTGCATTTATGTAATGTATTGGAGGTTTCCCCCTCGAAGTGGCTTATTTATAAGGCGTTGATATCTCTTTTTTTCTCTTTTTGGAGCTGGTTACACAACAGAAGACAAAGGAATGCATGGCATGTTTGACAGTTTGTGGCAGGTTCCATACATCATCCAGGCCATTGTAGGTCCAAATGCCTTTTTTCTACAAGAACTAGATGGTACAGAACTGTTTGGGGGTCCTGTCAATGGCAGGATGCTCAAACACTACTTCTGCTGATTTCCAATTTCCAGTTTCCATTTCCATTTTAAATACCATTGTTGTGTTATGTTTTCAAGAAAAAAGAGAAATGTTTCAAAAAACAGAGAGAAAGGAGAGGTTCAGACATGCTCAAAAAACGAACCTCTGGAGTGCAAAATATTGGCTCTAATATGATCAAAACTTGAGCCAAAGAAGTAAAAAAGCTGGTTCTAACATGCTCAAGATCCAAACCAGAAAATAAGAAAGAAGAGTTAGCTCTAACAAGCCCAAAACCAGAGCTGAAATGAAGAAGAGAAAGTGACTCTACCAAGCTCAAAACTTGAGTCACAAAGAAAAGAAGGATGCTTCAAAACTTTAGATTTCAAGCCTTCAAGATTTTGTTTTCAGTTTTCTGCAAGTTTCTGTCCATGTGCAACTGTCTTTATGCCTTGGATCCACAGCAAACTAGACTGTCTAATCCTAGTTTGAATGTTTTTAAATTTCTGTTGTAGAATGTAGAGAAGAATCTGCTGGACAGTTTAGTCCCAGTAGATGTTAGATTAGGTAGAGAAACATGTGAGGCCAACAGTTTAATCTGGTCTCATGGAGTAATAAGGGTAGAAATAGAATAGGTTTATTTTCTTGTTTGTAAAAAATAAATGATGTAAAGGGTCTACTAGTCCAAATGCACCCAGAAGAAGAAATGTAGGACTATAGTTCAGGTAGGTAGATTGTTTGGGAGAATTTTTTTGTTGATTTGATGACTTCATGATTTGTGGCAGCTGATCCAAGAAATAAAATGAATGGGTCAAGTAGCAGGCACCTGGCCTGTACCAAGATCATTTATGGATTCTTGAATCCTTTAAGAAGAAGCCAGCCCCATGTGGAGCCACTGTTAGCCCCCTATGAATTTTTTGTGAAGCAAACAGGGGGCTAAATTGTTGCTGAGCCTTCAAGGAATGAATTTCTCCTAAAAACACATCATCCTTGAAAGCCTCTTCATGCCCTCTGCCCTTTGATTAATTTCCACTGTTGAAAGTCAATAAGCCTCTCTGATTGTAAAAGGTGTGCTCAAAGTGACCTTCATTTGCCCCTTGTATTCCTGCAGAATTTCCCATTATAACCTTTTTCCTTTTTGTCAAAGTTCCCCTTTTTTACCCCCAAATACCTCCTAAACCTTCTAAATCATCCCCATGCCCCTCTTAAATCATTCAAATAACCTTTGTTAGTTTGATAGCCCCCACACTCTCTATCGTTACCCATTTCTGGCTGCAAATTGCATTTAAAAGGTCGAAACCCACATTTTAACATTTCAGGTTTAGCCCCTTTCGGCTCAGCCCCAGAACCGTTTCCCCCCACATGACCCAGCACTAGAACCAGGTGCTAGCCCGAAAGCGCTTAGTGCGATTGGATATCAGGAGCGCTATTAACCGTCGATTTCCTGGCATTCGACGGCCATCACAAACACCTTTCGTTTCACGTTCGCCCCTCTGATCATATCACATTATTTCATCTGCCCCAGTGGTCCCCGCACCAAAACAATGTGTAGAAACCGGCGGTTTCTATCACACCGCCTTTGGAAGGTGGATGGTATTTTGTGTTTGGCAGCAATGCCATTCACCGTCCGACACGTGGCTTCAAGCACTATTGAAAAAATACCCTCATTGCACATTAAAGTTCGACTGTGGACCTGGCGCGATATGCACGTACACCGTCCGATCTGAAACTGTCCATCCAACGGTGATCGCGCCACGAAGATGCTTAGGAGTTAGCTCAAGGTAAATGGGACCCCTGGCCCACCATCTGTCACCCTCTGATGCGTTCTCAACCATCGATCTCCTCCTAAGATCAGACGGTCCGGATTAACTGCATGCCTCGCCATTGACCGGGTCCTACCACGTCACCCATTTCATATATTTTTGTCATATTTTCATCCGCCCCCTTTATATTTCATTTAAAGGTCAAATTTTAGTGTTTTACATTTAAATTTCCAATCTCGCCATCTTCCAAATGCATCTCCCGCTGTGCCACGATGTTTCCTCCACAGTATCCTCTGCATTCATCATCCTCATCCATGCCGCGTTCCCATTTTCGCAATCATCCACAGCATCTGACCCCATGCACGATTTCTTAACATGTTTACGTTTTTTGCAGGGTTACAGACAGGCGGTGGAAACCACCATGGTTCATAGCCACATTTATCATGGCACAAAGCACAGGGAAAAGGGCCGAGAGGGCCACTGTTAGAACCTGATATAGCAGGAAAATGTTCGGTGGGGTCTCTGCAGGAAAGATTTCATCAAAATACAAGGGTACAAGATTGAAGACATCATGGATCACATAGAAGGTCCGGTGCGCAGAAAACAATACTATCACGGTTTCACATCAGCAGAATGTTTTTTCCTTAAAAGGACAAAGTTCCCATACCGTTTGCATGCTATTTCGTGTCCCTGAGGAAATTTCCGCCCTGACAATAGTCCTATGCTACCAGTGCATTAGTTATGCGGTATGGCAAACCTCACAGTCTTTTATCCACCTCGGTTTATTCACCAGAGTATTGCAGAGGCGCTACAAAAATTACATCAAAGACATACTTGGAGTAAATTGCAGCCTGACGAAGAGCACTCTTTCATCCAAAGAGTATTGAAGATAAATGCCCAGAATTTAAAACAGAATGGACCTCGGCCCTCTTCCTCTTCTGAGTTTTAATGTTACATTTAGTTTTCATCTACCCCTTTGTCTCTCATTTAGCTATAAAATTCATGAAGGAACTCATTGTAAAGGTTGTTGATCGGATATCTGAGAATTGCAAGTTGTTTCTTTTGAGACATAGTCTCTGTGTAAAGTTGTAAGATAGGCTGAGGAAGATGTTTTCAGACTGAATATCAAGCTGTTGGAAATGTTGTACATGACTGGTGTTGCTCTTTAATATGACAAGCACATTTTTTTGGATCCTGATTTAAAGCAGCGGTGATGTTTTCTATCTCTGTATTTGTTTTACCTTTTAGTTCATTACATTTCATTTCTACTGGCTCGCATCAGAAATCTAGCATAGGATTTACCCTTGTTAGGTACCCTATGTTTCTGCTCTCCTTGCCTTCAATTTTTTTTGTTGTATGTGTTATCTGAGGATTTTTTCAAGCTAATTTAACCAGTGTAGTGGTCAAAACATATGCTGCTAGCTGATGTATGAATTAATGAAACTATTCTCAGATGTTCTTGTTAGGATTTTATTAAATGAATTGGGATACTGGGATTTTAGATCTTTGTCTCTACCTCACTAGCTTCCTTTTAACTTGATTAAACCTTTCTAAGTTCCCTTAAGCTGGGTACCAAAGCATTGAGAGTTCAAAGTCTCTCTCTGATCTCAGGTTTCCACCTTTATGTTCTGAATCTTTAATGTTCCTTGTCTGAAGAGTTAACCTTTTAAGTTTTGGATCACAGGTTGTCCAATGGCATGCCCTATCCCCGGATCTAATTTCTGAAAGGTCACCTTGGAGGTTTCCTTTCTTTCACCCTCTCTGTTACCATTTCATGTCACACTATCATCTTTATGATCCAATGCTTTAGATGACTAGCCCAAATGAAAGCCTGCATATTGATTAGCAAGTAAACCCTTTCCTGACTCCATTGCCCAATGGTCTCAAATGTTTTATGATTTATCTCTCCTTTGTCTAGAATCCTTTTATACAGCCTTGTCTTATATTGAACCCTTCTTTCCTGATTCCCAACAACCACACAAAAATCAAACAAACAAACCCTGAGCCTATAACTAGCCTAATATCTTAACTTTAGAGCTTCAAAGACATAAAATCTTTGCTAATGTAGAGAGATCCCTCTCTGGACCCACGAGGGCTAGATCCTGAGGTCTGAAAGTGGTTCTGATGTTGTCTCATCTTTTGGTCTTTCCAATCTGGCCAAAACATGGGAACCCCAACAGGTGGGTTGAGCTTTAGTCCCAACCATTAGATCTTGTTGGCCTGCATGGCCCTCTTGTATAATTTCTCCCTTTCCAATGCACCCCTCAGTCTTCTTGGAGTATGGTACTCCCTATTCTTGAGGGTGTGAGGGAGGTTGTTCCAGCTCCTCTGGCTGGACATACTGCACTCATCTTATATCTTCATAGAAACATAATCGAAGTGGCTTATTACCTGCATTTGAGTCTAAAGGTAGATTTCAACTAGTGTAGGGCCCATTTCAATCTCTCAACGATTAAGGATGACTCCTCTTGGGCTGAACAATTCCAGTTTGATATGTAAGGGTTCTCTATTTCCTCTTCTCATGGCCCTCCATATCTCTTTTTCTCTAGTGTCCTCATTCATCATCCAAGATACTAAAGCCATCAATTGCATATCCCCCATTCTAGGATTGGGGTCCCAAGTATCAATATTTGTCAGCACAAGGTTATGCACATAAAACTCTGCCATCTTTTCTTGATCAGCCAAGCTATCTTTCTTTTAGAAATCCATGAATACTGACACTATTGGAAAGGTATGGATCCATGGGAGGCTAGAGTTTTGATTTGAAATATGAGCCATTGCTCCTTTAGGTAGACAACATATGAGTCAGAAGGGAATCCGTACTGAAGGGATTCTATGCATAAGTCTGCCATGGTGGCCACTTGCTGCCCATTTTGCTACAATTTCTCCTTCAGTGCTACACTCTCTGTCTGTGCCTTTTACAACTTCTCCTTCAAAATTGTTTCTTTGATTATTTCCTCCTCCTTTGTTGATTCTTCAATGATACTCCGGCTCATGGGAGGAGTCTCTGGCTCTCTCTAACTTATATTATAACTCTTTTCAGCTCTAAAATACATAGAGTTCTACCTTTTCCTCTTTGCTCTCAGAGGAAATGAGGTGACAACTACCTCTTTGTATTGAGGGGATGTGGTGCTGTGTTATGAGTCAGCTTCCTGCTCAATATCTGCTACCTCTATGACTTATATTCCCATCTCTTCCACTTTTCTGTAGCCCTTCGTCTTTTCCTCTTCTTCTTCTTCTAGCTCTTCTTGTTCCTCTTCTGGTTCCTCTTATTCTTCTTATCTTTCTTCACTAAGGCTAGGAGAAAAGCTTCACTTGGTCCCTTGCTACTGTGTCAGATATGCGCTATACTTTGGAAGCTAGCTCAACTGTTGGTGATGTTGTTCTGCTATTTCTACTACATGCTGTTCAAATACACAACCCACTATTGGTAATGATGTGTTGTGGGCTCCCTTCGGTCTCTTTCCCTTAAAAATTCTCAATTCATTGGTTTGGATGGGATGGGATCACTTTTTATTAGATTTCGCAACTAATTTTGCAGCGCTTATGTAACTCGACTTAGCTCCACTTCTTGTTGTAGATAGTTGGACCCTCTTCTTGTTAACTGGTTGATGTTGCATGTCTCCTCCCTTCATTCTCCTCTAATACACTTGATTTAATATTTTTCATGCCTAGGTGGCATGACTTTGTAGTTCTCACTAGTCATACTTCACGACGTTGGCCAAGTTACTGGCCATATTTCTGCCTCTTAAACTATTAGTCTGCAAATTTAGTTATGTCCGAACATTATGAATGCATAGCGAGGGGTGATAAGCTATACCTGATTTTATCTGTTTTTTTCAAGGCATTTGCAGGAGATGTAAATTGGAGACAAGATTTTAGATGATGCGTTCTTCACTATATTCATGTTCTCTGAATGAGCAACTTGCTGAATGAGAAATTATCTGAGTGAGTTTTTGATCTCTATTATTGTTTCTTCCCATTGTAGATTATATGACGGGGTGCTCCAAATCCCATGGGTGGCACTCTTGTCTTTCCTGCGGCCTGCTTTATCAGGTCCTCTCTTTGTTTTTTTCTTGTTTTTCATGAACATATTTTTGTGCTGTAGGAATTCCCTAATGTGTGTAGCAATCTTTGTTTTGCTTTCGTTGCTACATTGTGCTCAGGAATGGAGGAATGTGGTGTATGGAGGTGATGGAGGAAGTTTATGAAAATTAATAGAGTGAATGATGGGATGGATGGTAATATAGAAGAAGGGAAAATAAGATGAAGGCTTCCCTGTGTTTCCAGAAACCATGAATAGCCTGCAAAACATCAAACACAGAAAACATAGAGATGCAGATGTATATTTTTTGTTTTTGGGGTTTTTTTTTTTGAAAGAAAGTGGGCTGCCTCCATGGAGGTTTTCAACCCACAAAATTTCCTTGGGCACCTCAGAGAGTTTTTAGCCCATGGATCTTTATTTTCTTTTTCGTTTTTTTCCCTTTTTTTTCTTTCCTTTTTTTAGGAGATGTGGGAAACTATGGAGTTTCCCATCACATTCACCTCTCTTCTTACTGAATTTATGAATTCCTCCCTTGAAAAATGTTTCTTGTAAATCTTAATTATGTGACTATTGACAAGCAAGGGAATTCCTTCCTCATCTATGGTTCTGATTTAAGCTACGCCATTATCAAAACATTTTTCCACTGTGCAAGGTCCCAACCATATTATAATCAATTTTCCTTTGAAATATTCAAACCTTAAATCATACAAAAACGCCCAATCTCCTTCTTGGAAGGTATTTTCTTTGATGTTGTTGTCATGCCATACGTTCCTTTGCAGCTGAACTACCTCTGTGTGAAGAAGTGCTTGCATTCTAAACTCATCCAATCCATTTAGTTGCAAAAACCTCTCTTTTTGGGCATTTGATAGATCTAAATTTAATTCAGCTGCCATCCTTAAATTGTTAAATTCAAACTAAACTGAGAGTAGAGAGTTCTTACCGTATACTAGTTCATAAGGAGTGAATCATGTTGTTATCTTTCAAGTAGCGTTGTAGGCCCAAGTAGCCTCTACTAATGTGTCTTCCTAATATTTTATGTTGTTGCTCACAACCTTGGTGAGGATGCTCTCTAAAGCTCTGTTAGTTACTTCTACTTGGCCATTCGCCCGAGGGTGATAGGAAATAGAAGTTCTATGCTTAATCTTGTGCTTCCTCAAAATATTCTCAATGAGGTGAGAGGTGAATTGTGCTCCCTGATCAGTGACTATTTCTCTATGGTATCAAAACTTGTAAAACACATTCTCTATAAGAAATTCTTCTACTTTCTCCTTGGTCGCTACCATCACTTCTTTTTTTTCAACCCACTTTGTCAGGTAATTAGTGCAGACTATGATATACTTCTTTTGTCCGGATGGTGGATTGATAGGTCCTGTTGGGGTTCCCATGTTTTGGCCAGATTGGCAAGACCAAAAGATGAGACAACATAAAAACCACTTTGAGACCTTAGGATCCAGCCCTCCTAGGTCTAGAGAGGGATCTCTCTAAGATAGTCAAAGTATATTTTTCTTTGAAGCTCGAATGTTAAGATGTTAGGCTAGTTATAGGCACAAGGTTTGTTTGTTTGATTATTTGTTCGGTTGTTGGTTATCAGGAAAGAAGGATTCAGTGTAATACCAGGATGAGCAAAGAGGGATAAGGCAGAGGTGAAATTTTCCAGGAAATATTCAAAACCATTGGGCAATGGAGTCAGGAAAGGATTTTCTTGCTAATCAATAGGTAGGCTTCCAATTGGGCTAGTCATCTAAAACATAGGATCTTAAAGGATTGTGTGATATGGAAAGGTAAGAGATGAGGATATAACATAGTTTCAAAGCACAAGGTTAAAGACCAGCTGGTCGCACAAGGATCCTAGTGGACAGGGCTAACTCTAGTCCCCAGTGTTCCCAAATCTTCCAACTAAATCTATAACAAGAGACATCTAAGAATTGAATTCGTTTAATTCATACATAAGAGAGCAGGAAATAACATCCACTACACTGGTTAAACGAACTGAAATCATTTCTTAGATAATACATTCAGAAGAGAAACATCAATGGCAAGGAGAGCAGAAACATAGGGTACCTAACAAGGGTAAATCCTATGCCAATATTTTGATGCAAGCCAGTAGAAACGAAATGAAATGAATTAAAACACAGAGATAGGAAAACATCACCGCTGCTTCAAATTAGGATCCAAAGAAATGTGCTTGTCATATTAAACAGTAATAATAATCAAGTACAACATTGCCAATAGCTGAATACTCAGTCTGAAATCATCTCCTTCAACCTATATTAAAACTTTACACAGAGACTGAGTCTCAAAAGAAACTACTTGCAGTTCTTTGATAACTGATCAACAACCTTTTACAATGAGTTTCTTCATGAATTTATAGCTCCAGTTGAGCAGAGAAGGTAGGTGAGAAACTAAATGCAGTATTACAACTTCTGAAAAGAAAGAGGGCCGAAACCCATTCTGTTTAAATTCTAAGAATTCAATTCTTGTCACTCTTTGGATGGAAGAGTGCTCTTCTTTAGGTTTCCATTAATTCCAGGTATGCCTCTTGATGTACTTTGATCTGTACGAATATGTAATGCTATTGGTGAATAAACAAAAGATAAATGAATGATTAAGAAGTCTGCCATACTGATGAAATAAATGCTCTGATAGTACCAGAGCTATTTTAGGGTAGAAAATCTCTTCGGAACACGGAAAAGATTGAACACTGCATGGGCGCTTAGTCCTTTATGGAGAAAAAACATTCTGTTGCTGTAGAAGCCCCTGATATGCATTGATTTCTGCGTGTTTTACCTTTTGTGTGGTCCTTGGGTCTTCAATCTAGTACTTTGCCTCTAAATCTTTGAACCTAAGGCTTGTATGTCTTCATTTGCGTGCCTTAAGCTCTCTACTGCTCCATTTATATCTCTACCTTTGAAATCTGTGTGTTAATGGCGCCGGAAAGATTTACAGAGTTTGAACTCTGCTCTTTAATGAAAGTCCTGTTAGCCACATTCCCAAGCTATCCTTTATTATCTCGGCCTTTGGAAGTGGTCTTTTCCTGTGTTTATGACACTGTGACAGAAATAATGAGCTATGGTGGTTTCCCGTATACCTGCAACCCTGCGAAACATGAAAATGTTAAGAAAACAATGAATGGGGTGGCAGATGATGTGGATGACTGTGAGGACGACAGTGGGACTACAGATGAATGACGAAAAAAACGCAGAGGAGTGGTGGAGAAGTGCTTTGGTGGAAGGTTGGTGCAGCACATAGGAAAATTATTGTAAAAACCTTAAAACTGACCCTTTGAATGAATATATAGAACGGGAGGGGCGAATGTACGGTGAGACACGTGGAGGTGACGTGGTGGGACCGGGCGATGATGGAAGAGTCAACAGCGGGGAAAAAATCTAGACCGTCGGATCTGAGAGGAGATCGACGGTTGAACATGCGGCGGAGGATGACGAACGGTGGGCCAGGAGTACAACGACCATGGATTAAACCCTGCGCAGCTTCGTTGAGCGATGACTGTTGGATGGGCAAGGGGGGATCTGACGGCTGATATGAATATCGCTACGCATCCTGTACTGAAAGATAACGTGCGATGGGAGAGTGGTTTTTCCCTCGTACAGGTGCCACGCTTCATTTGTTGTATGGAATTGCTCCCGAAAAAGAAATACCTCCCTACGCCCAAAGGCGGTGCGATATAAACCAGCGGGTTTGTACAACAAGCAAATGCGGGGACCACAGGTGGACAGAGGGATAAGGACCGTCGGATTTGAAGCTTTGGATGGACGGCTGATATGCGACGAACAAGCGATGCACGGGTTGGACGATGGAGGCTACAGGGTGGCGATCGTTGTTCAATTTGTGAAGATAAATGGTCGTGGATGTGCCCGGTGAACGCAAGGAATAATCGCCTCTCGCCTAGCACCCGGTTCTAACATTCGGTCGTGTGGAGGGAAAGGGGCGGGGCTAGGTCGAAAAGGGGCTGAGGCCGGAATATAGGGAAAACATGGTTTTTGGCCTGTTTTAACAGATTTTGAAGCTGTAGGAGGATAAAGATAGAAGGACTAAGGGGAAACTTGGGGGGAACAAGGGGGACTTTGAAAAAAGGAACAAAGGGGTGAAAATGAAGCATTTTGCAAGGGTATAAAGGGTAGAATAAAGCCTTTGGACCATAATTGTTTATCAGCAAGGCCTTTTGACTCAGAATTTGCAGAGGGAAACAGTCACAAGGTAGGGAACCTGAAAAGGCTACAAGGATGATGTGTTTTCAAGGGATATGCATTCCTTGAAGGCTTATAAAACAAATTATCCCCTTCCTTGCTTGTCAAGGAATTTATAAGGGGCTAACAGTGGCTCCACATGGGGATGGCTTCTTCTTGAAGGAGTCAAGAATTCAGAGAGTATATCTTTGGTGTAGGCCAGGTGCCTGCTGCTTTAAGCCACCTTATTTTTTTACTTTTAGCTGCCACAAAGTTTGATACCCAATCAAAGAACCTTATGGGAACTATTATGCGTGTCTCATACATCTTTTTAATCTCTTTTTCAACTGCAGGAAATTGTTTTGGGTTTATCCTACGAAGTTTATGCCTGAAGGGTTTTTTATTCTCTTTTAAAGGTATTTTGTGCTGTATAATGTTGGTGTAATAAGCCTTTAGGTATTTGTAACTCCAAGCAAATAAGTCCACAAATTCCTTTAAAAGGTCTATATATTTATTTTTCATTTATGTGGGCAAAGACTTAGCTAGTTTAATCATTTTGGGCTTATCTTTAGTGCCTATGTTGCATTCTTCTACGTCAGAGTCTGCATGATCTATGGTAGGCCTTTTAGCTACATCATTAAAGTCAAAGAGGTCCTCTAAGGGTGCCAGGCCTCTGGGTATATTCTTATCTTTGACCTGCAACACCTCCATCTCCTCATTTTCTGTGTTTTCACAATTTCCGTTTGAATTTCCAGTTTCTTGGTTTAAAGTGTTTATCTCTTTGTTACAAGGTGTCTCCTCCTCATATGAGGGTTCTTCACTTGGGAAACTGTTCTCATATTTAGAGTCTGAATCAAAAAATTCAAACTCATTCCTGCCTATCAGGAAATCTTTGATTTGCTTATCCCCCTCAAAAACCTGCCAATATTTTTCGTTGTCCGACACTGCAGGTCTGAATTTGGTCTGAATGATGATTTGTTGGTCGCTTAGAGTCTTAGGGTATGAACTAGCTAGGAAAGCTAATCCTTTTGTGATGACATTTTGAATCCTAGGAACAAACACTAATTCGTATTCAACAAATGTTTTCAATAAATCCACAGTGTCATTCCTATAAGCTCTCAATCTAGGATGTTTCACTGTGTATTCGCCATTCACCTGTTTAATAATCAGCTCAGAATCCCCATGCACAGTTATCCTACGGGCTCCTAATTTTCTCAACAGGTTCAAGCCTAGGATAAGGGCCTCGTATTCTGCAACATTGTTTGTACATTTGAAGTGCAGGTTGCAGGAATGGCTCTCTACGTAATCACTCTCTGTGTTATGTATCCACACTCCTTCCGCAGCAGTTCTTCTTGTGTATGACCCATCGAAACTCATTTCCCACAGGGGTTCACTCTCATTTTTGTTATCATTCCTTTCCCTACAGCTGGGTTCACCATTATGTTGCGTTATAGGGTCTGCACTAGGCTGTGGGCTGTTTAGTTTTTCGTTATGGATGTGGAAATCAGAGAGGTGACTAGTTGGCTGATTGCATTCTGTCTCTGGTTCACTTCGTGTTGTTGTTTCAATGCACTGTTCTAGGCTTTCTACATCTTCATCCTCTGAGTCTAGGGTAGCCATTATGTTAAAATCCATTGGCTATGTTTCATCCTGTGTACCTTTGCTTGTATCTACGTTTTTAGATTCTGGTCCCCCCAAAGATTTATCATTGCAGAAGATAAAGGAATCCAGGTTTGTATGTACAGAGTATAGAGGAGAATTTTCAGGCTTTTCAGGGCTACTAACCAGGAATTTCATTTGTGCTTCCCTGTACAGTCTTCTAAGTTGGCCAAAAATTGGGATTGTGGCATAAGCCCCATCCATCTGCATCGTTCCTTGCAGCTTGGATCCCCATGATCTTGATAATAACATGCCATATTTAGGTGGCACATCCGCCACCACAACATCCATGACCATACATTTTGCAGGAATCTGAGTCAGGCTCACACATAAATCTTTGATCAGGCCAAGACACTTTACTCTATTAGAGTCAAATGAATATAGGTCTTTATAGGGATGGGTTATCTCTAGGCCTAATCTTTCCATCACTACTTTAGGCATTAGGTTATGTGATGCCCCAGAATCATGCATTGCATTGTGGAGAATCTTATCATGGACATTAAGACTGATATAAAAAGGGGGGGCACTACCCCTTCCTGAAACTTTCCTTCTATCTTTGGACCAAACAAAAGGGCAGGTTGATCATCACTCAGATTTACAATGTCACTATGCTCACCTAAATTTAATGCTTTCAAATTTTTGCCTTTATATACATCCTGAGTGGCCAGGTCAGAGATTTTAATTTTTGCAATCTCACTCTCCAAATTGAAAGTGGACTGACTCTTTGGAATATTAACCTCTGTTTTATTAGCCACTACCTTAGTGGCTGAATCAGTTTGTTGATTATCATTATGTACAGTTTTTGTGACAGTTTTATCAGGAGCACTAACTATAGTGCTAGTGCTGCTAGCTGGTTTACCTTGCGTATCAGTGTTTTGGTTGTCCTTTTCTTTGTTCTTTCCAGAACTCTCAGCTGCTGATTTGTTACCTTCAGCAGTTTCTTTAGAAGTTTTCTTAGGTATTTTCTTGATGTTGACCTCAGAAGCTTTTGGTTTTTCCGTTTCTTGGCTCTTTTTGCTTCTAAGTTCATATTTTTATTTGACATGCATCATGGCATTTTCAAACCCTAACCTGTAATCTTCAGATTCCAACCATTCCTCCTCCCAACCAGAGGGTGAGGGCTGATCTTCTTCTGAGTAATATTTATGGATTGAATCTTCCGTTTCAAACATGTTTATTGTGTTTCCCTCAGACTCTTCTATGATTCCCTCATCTTCATCAAGAAAATTCTCTTGGAATGGGGGAATAATTTGCTGATCTGATTCTCTTTGTCTGTTGGGAGTGTTATTGTTCCTTCTAAAGTTTTGGTTCCTATTTTGGTTACTAACTGTGACAATCATTTTTTCCATCATTTGTTGTAGCTTTTCCACATTTTTAGACAATTTATCATAATTTTGGTCAGATGAGGAAGCTACATTGTCATCTC
Organism: Pinus albicaulis; assembly: GCA_034641835.2. NCBI lineage: Eukaryota > Viridiplantae > Streptophyta > Pinopsida > Pinales > Pinaceae > Pinus > Pinus albicaulis. The sequence continues at coordinate 901,142,026 of CM076580.1, forward strand.
TATATGTTACCCTCTTCTCAGATCTCAGTCTTGCTCTTTTCTCAATGAGATTTGCCTCTATGTTCACTGCTCCTTTCTGCATGTCCTCCAATGTGTTGTACTCTTTATCCCTAAGCTCATAGGCCATGTCAGCATTGAAGCCTTCAGGGTATTTTGCTAAAGCCATGCCTTGTGGAGGTTTCATATGTGGAGGGAGGGCATTGTAAATGCTGTTAAATATTGTTGTGTAATCATGGACACTCTCTCCTACATTTCTTTTGAGGCTCATGTATTCTGCTAAGAGTTGGAGAGGGTTGGCCTTAGCTTCCGATTTGTTTATGAAAGTCTGATATAAGGCTGGAAGATCATTGATGCTACCTGGGGGTAGACTCTTAAACCATTTCTTCACATCACCCCCTAAACTCTGGGCAAAGATTCTCATTTTGACTGTATCATCATCTATTTCCATGTAGTCAAAAGAATCTTCCATCTTATCTACATGTTGCTGGGCTGTGATGGACTCTTTAGCAGTGAAGTGTGGGATCTTTGACTGATAATCATTGGGTAAGGGTACTAGAGGCTGAGGTAAAACCAGAGGTGCATACCAGGCTGCCATGATGATGTTTTGATGTTGTAAAGGGTTGACTTGGGCAGCTAGTATATGGATGATAGGGACACTATGACCAGCAGAAGACTGATGAGTAGACCTAGGATGACTGAGTCCCAAGTTTTGTATGAAATGTATATCAGGAGGTGTAGAAGGAGGGGTATGTCTATTTCCAAGGTTTCTACCACTTTGGGGTGGTGAGCCAGGAAGCTCAGGGTCTGGCTGGTCTAAAATACTGAATTACCTAGTTCTAGGTAATCTATTAGGTAGGTCTGGGTCAAGGTGAAAGTGTGATAGAGCTGTAAGATCTTCTGGTGCAGAATTATCTCTATAGATGTGGCTGGAAATAGTTGGTATTTTAGGTGTAGGAGCTCCCTTGAGGATACTTTCAGGGTTGTCAACTATTTTAGGTGGGTTTGGGTTAGGGTAAGATCTTGTATGAACGGTTCTAGAAGCCACAATGTTGTTTCCTGACCAAGTAGCTTAACCCTACTTGTTACTTCCACTGTGGTTGATGTTGTAACGGAGGCTGGTGTCCCAGTGGAGTCTAATGTGAACCAAGATAATCAGCAGGCCTACTGATCACCAGTGGATTCTTTGAAACGCTTAGGGAATATGGAGTCGCCAGGTGGAAAGGTTTAGGGTGCTCTTGGAGGGTACACTATCCACCATAGTGCTTATGAGATGTCCCCTTTAAAGAATATCTTCCAAACACAACAAACTCTAACCAAAGATTGACTGGGAGGGCGTTTACCAGATATGTCACCTCTGAAAGAGTGTGAGATATGGAGGCTACCTGGCCCTTTCCAGACTCTGTCCAAGAGTATGGGAAAACACAAAAAATGGTATAGAGGTTGATGTGAGAATAGGAATGTTTAACTGCCAACCTAACCATAGATTGTAGGTTTTTGAATGCCTATGAGTGTTTTAGGTGTACTGCACTCAAGTTCCCCAGTGGAGTCGCCATTATGTTGGGGTTCCCATGTTTTTGCCAGATTGGCAAGACCAAAAGATGAGACAACATTAAAACCAGTTTCAGACCTTAGGATCCAGCCCTCCTAGGTCTAGAGAGGGATCTCTCTAAGATAGTCAAAGTATATTTGTCTTTGAAGCTCGAATGTTAAGATGTTAGGCTAGTTATAGGCACAAGGTTTTTTTGTTTGATTATTTGTTCGATTGTTGGTTATCAGGAAACAAGGATTCAGTGTAAGACTAGGATGAGCAAAGAGGGATAAGGCAGAGGTGAAATTTCCCAGGAAATATTCAAATCCATTAGGCAATGGAGTCAGGAAAGGATTTGCTTGCTAATCAATAGGCAGGCTTTCAATTGGGCTAGTCATCTAAAACATGAGCTTTCAATTATATGCAAAAAAATCCAAATGTTTCTTTGGAGTAAAAGAGGTTGAATATATGGGTCATATTGTATCTCACGAGGGTGTTAAAGTATACCCTAACAAAATTAAAGCCATTAAGGAATGGAAAGTCCCCACAACCATAAAGAAGTTGCGAGGATTTCTCAGGTTAACAGGGTATTATCGCAAGTTTGTTAAGAATTATGGGAGAATAGCAGCACCTCTAACAACATTATTGAAGAAAGATGCATTTTCATGGACTCCTGAAGCAACTAAGGCCTTTTAACGTCTTAAGGAGGCAATGTGCCTAGCACCGGTCTTAGCTACGCCAGACTTCACAAAATCCTTTATTGTGGAAGCCTTCCAAAGCTCTGATACCAAATGTTGTGTAACCAGCTCCAAAAAGAGAAGAAAAGAGATATCAACGCCTTATAAATGAGCCACTTCGAGGGGGAAACCTCCAATGCATTACATAAATGAACAATTCTTGGATGATACAATTTACAAAACCTCCTTTCTATATATAAGAGTCCATGGGGCCATAATGTAAGCCTAGTGGGCCACAATGTAATCCTAGCCGACCTAACAATAATAATTTAAGGGCACAATAATAACAAAATGGGGGTTACAATGGTTCAATAATAACAATAAGGGGGTTACACTAACAATACTAAGGGACTATACTAGTGATATAGGGACCTAACAGTGATATGGAAAGGTAAGAGATGAGGAGATAACATAGTTTTAGAGAACAAGGTTAAAGACCAGCTGGTCGCACAAGGATCCTAGTGGACAGTGCTAACTCTAGTCCCTAGTGTTCCCAAATCTTCCAACTAAATCTATAAAAAGAGACATCTAAGAACTAAATTCATTTAATTCATACATTAGAGAGCAGGAAATAACATCCACTACACTGGTTAAACCAACTGAAATCATTTCTTAGATAATACATTCAGAAGAGAAACATAAATGGGAAGGAGAGCAAAAACATAGGGTACCTAACAAGGGTAAAATCCTATGCCAATATTCTGATGCAAGCCAGCAGAAATGAAATGAAATGAATTAAAACAGAGAGATAGGAAAAAATCACCGCTGCTTCAGATCAGGATCCAAAGAAATGTGCTTGTCATATTAAACAACAATACCAATCAAGTACAACATTGCCAATAGCTGAATACTTAGTCTGAAATCATCTCCTTCAACCTATCTTACAACTTTACACAGAGACTGAGTCTCAAAAGAAACTACTTGCAGTTCTCTGATAACTGATCAACAACCTTTTACAATGAGTTTATTCATGAATTTATAGCTCTAGTGGAGCATAGAAGGTAGGTGAGAAACTAAATGCAGTATTAGAACTTTTGAAAAGAAAGAGGGTCGAAACCCATTCTGTTTAAATTTTGAGCATTCAATTCCTGTCACTCTTTGGATGGAAGAGTGGTCTTCTTTAGGTTTCCATTAATTCCAGGTATGCCTCTTGATGTACTTTGATCTGTACAACTATGTGATGCTATTGGTGAATAAAAAAAAGATAAATGAATGATTAAGAAGTCTGCCATACTGATGAAATAAATGCTCTGATAGTACCAGAGCTGTTTCAGGGTAGAAAATCTCTTTGGAACACGGTAAAGATTGAACACTACATGGGCGCTTAGTCCTTTATGGAGAAAAAACATTTTTCTACTGTAGAAACCCCTGATATGCATTTATTTCTGCGTGCTGTACCTTCTGCGTGGTCCCTAGGTCTTCAATCCGGTACTTTGCCTCTAAATCTTTGAACCTAAGGCTTGTATGTATTCATTTTCATGCCTTAAGCTCTTTGCTACTCCATTTATATCTCCGGCTGTGAAATCTGTGTGTTAATGGCGCCAGAAAGATTTGCAGAGTTTGAACTCTTCTCTTTAATGCAAGTCCTGTCAGCCACCTTCCCGAGCTATCCTTTATTATCTCGGCCTTTGGAAGTGGTCTTTTCCTGCTTTTATGACACTATGATAGAGATAATGAGCTATGGGGGTTTCTCGTCTACCTGCAACCCTGTAGAACACGAAAATATTAAGAAAACAATGAATGGGGTGGCAGATGCTGTGGATGACTGTGAGGACGACAATGGGACTCCAGACGAATGAAGAAAAAAATGCAGAGGAGTGGTGGAGAAGTGCTCTGGTGGAAGGTTGGCGGAGCGCAGAGGAAAATTAACGTAAACACCTTAAAAATGACCCTTTGAATGAATATATAAAACGGGAGGGGCGACTGTACGGTGAGACACATGGAGGTGACGTGGCGGGACCGGGCGATGACGGAAGAGTCAACAACGGGGAAACAAATCTAGACTGTCGGATCTGAGAGGGGATTGACAGTTGAACATGCTGTGGAGGATGATGAATGGTGGGCCAGGAGTACGACGACCATGGATTAAACCCCGCGCAACTTCGTTGAGCGATGACCGTTGGATGGGCAAGGGCAGATCTGACGGATGATATGAATATCGCTGCATGTCCTGTACCGAAAGATAATGTGTGATGGGAGAGTCGTTTTGCCATCGTACAGGTGCCACGCGTCATTTTTTGTATGGAATCGCTCCCGAAAAAGAAATACTGCCCTACGCCCAAAGGCGGTGCGATATAAACCAGCGGGTTTGTACAACGAGCGGATGCGGGCACCACAGGCGGATAGAGGGACAAGGACCATCAGATTTGAAGCTTTGGATGGACGGCTGAGATGCGATGAATGAGCGATGCACGGGTTGGACGATGGAGGCTGCGGGGCGGAGATCGCCGTTCAATTTGTGAAGATCAATGGTCATGGACACACCTGATGAACGCAAGGAATAAGCGCCTCTCGCCTAGCACCTGGTTCTAACATTCGGTCATGTGGAGGGTGTTGATCATGTTAAACCCTTATTGAATTTTTGGTAGGCCATTCCATTTTAACCCTTCAAAATTATTTTGATAGCCTGGAAAATCCATTATCCGCCTATCGTCGCCTTCTCCAAGCCTCAGAATTGCATAAAAGGGCCGAGAAACCCACCTTTGAAAACACATCAGGCCTTAGCCCCTTCGGCTTAGCCCCTTTGCTCCTTTTCCTCCATGTGACCAAAAGCCAGAACCGGGCGCTGGCCCTATAAGCGCTTACCACAGATACATGTTGGGCGCGTCTATAACCTTCGATGTATACAGATCGGACGACATTCGCAGTGCTTCATCGCGCCCAGATCCCACTCCGTTCACAGCTCTGATAATCTGTCCATCGTCTGATTAGCCTGCAGATCAACGGCTATAAGCTCACCCGCTCGAGTGGCCCCCACAGCGCACTACTCCAAAACCGGGTGGTATTTATCGCACCACCTTTCGGCGGTAGGCGATAATTCTCCTTGGGCCAGCGATTCCATACACCTTCTGCCACGCGTCCCAGCGTACGAGTCCAAAACCACCGTTAATTGCACGCTATTGTTCGAAAAAAGATGTGCAGCGATATCACTATCAGCCTTCGGATCTGGAGACCTTCATCGAATGGTCGTCGCGTATCGAAGCTGCACGAGTTTTAACCCACGACAAATGCGCCCCTGGCCCACTGTCCATCGCCTCCGATGCTCTTTCAACCGTCGATCTCCCCTGAGATCGGACGATCTAGAATTATTCACATGCTTGCCATTGACCTCATACCACCACGTCATTATCCCACGTGTGCGTCGCGTTTATCCTCCGCCCATTACATATGTCAGTCACAAGTCAAATTTCATTGTTTTTCGTTTAAAAATTTCGCTAATTCGCCTACCATTTTTTCCATTGCATTTTCTTCATCACCACCCTACATGCTTCCTCCATTTAATCATGCTGCTTCACTACACAGTCGCCTCCATTGCATTTTCGTCCCCCATGCATTTGTTTTCTTCACAACTTTGTGTGTTTTGTAGGTTTACAACGATAAAGAATTATCATAATTTGCAGCATCCATTACTAAAGCCGAGAACGCGTCAAAGGACCATATTTTCAGAGGCAAAATTTATGAAGAAAGTCCTAGGTAGCTGTTGTGACATGAAATCCATTAAAGAAACAGGTTTATACCTTGGAAAGCTTTCCAGGTGCATTCAAGGCGCCGATTTCACAGATGAAAACATTAATGGAGCAGCAGAGGAAGATCAGTGAATGATTGAGGAATTCAACGTTCGACGTTGAAGGTTTTAAAGCTTAATTTAGAATTGGGAAGGCAGAGGGTACAAGGCACAAGAAAAAATATCTCAAGGCTTTATTTTCAGCACCATATCCTTTCAAGAAAGGACAGAATGTTTATATGATTTTACTCCTTTACCGTGTTCCTGAAGAGATCTTCATCAAGTGCATTTATTTCATAACGTCGGCCTCAAAATACACATAGCACTTCAGAACCATTCAGCAGTATGGGCGTGCACGTCTCTGTCATTTTTTTTTAATGATACAATTAAATTTTCATCACCCACTTTCTTTATGAGTCCTCTTTGTTTCCTATAAAAACCGAAAAGAACAGATAGTTTGGGGTTCCAGATTTTATCAGAAAATTATGTAGTGAAAGGATTTTTGTATACATTTTGTAGAAATTTTGTATGAAGGCTCAGAGCCCATAGGGTCTCAGTGAGGAGGAGTTCCATCTGTTAAAGAGGATTCTGGTTTTTGGTATCTCATAGTCTATAACTTTCTCTTACATGTTATTTTAATAGATCATTTCATTTCATCCATGCTTCTTGTATCATGTTTTGGAATGTGAGTGGCTCACTGATTTTTGGTATGGATTCATCCTAGTTGAATCCCATGCTCAGATCAGTCAAGCGCTTTAAATATGGCTCATGCATGATATTATGTTCCATTATTTAGCTAACCATACTTCTGCTATATTAGTTTCTTGGGGGGGTGCTTTTAAAATGCTATTATCATTTATGGATTCTTAGATTGGTAAGCCCATGCATGGTGGTATTTTATATCTCGGTATTAGCTCAAAGTTAACTAATATCTTCTCAATATTTCTTTCACTGCATACACCTTATGATAACTTATGTCTGTGAAGTATTTCTGAATCGGACCGCTTTGCAGTAAACTGTCTCTGAATTGTCTGTTGCTTTTGTATTAGAGTTTTACATCTTGCCTCTGCAGTATCTCTTTTCTTGTGCTAGTTTCTGAGAGTTTGGTCCCATTCTAGTTTATTCCCCTGTTTAGAGGAGATAGCATGTGAGAAAAAGTTGACAACTTCATGCATTATATTATACGCTCCTTGCTATGCTAAGATGTCCTAGGCACTGGTCTATCACAACTCTAGGCTGTCTCTAGGAGCAACAACATATTTCTAGCGCCGTTGCCAGGGAACGAAGTTGAGAAATTCCAAAATCCCTGGGCCTTGACAAAATCTAATTCACTCTTCAAGTAGGTGAGTATGGAGAGTTGAGAGTTGTAAATCCCTCACCTTGGCAACTCCACATTTTTTTATTTGATAAATCTATTTGCAGTCCTGGCTCCTCGTAAGCCACATCTGAGGTTAGATACGTCTAAGACAAAGACACCTTCAACGTCTGACCCTGAAAAGGTCATACATAGAATAAATTGGAGGGAAAGAAAATCAGTTCATTTTGAGATTCCCAAATTCTCTCAAGAAGACTATCCATCCTCTTCCTCTCAAGAAGTCCAAGTAGAAAATCCCTACTACATTGAGGAAAATCCCGAATATTACTATGATAGTCCACCCCGGGAGGGTATCAGAAATAAAAATAGTCTTCATCCTGCTCTTGAGGTTGAAGAGGTCAAGGAAGTAACCGAAGTATCTGCTGTTAATAGACCTTTGTTCCCCTCAACCCCTCAAGCTGCAGTTGAGTATATTCTTATTATTATTCATACTCCTCTTCCACATCCTCCTCCTCCTCTTACTCATCAGACTATTGCACTACCTCCACCTCCTCCAATGGAAAATGTTTCAGCCTTCTTGATGAATAAATATGCTCCCCTGGCATTACCCCAAGTGTTGAATGATATGCGCCAGGATTATCTAAAGATCTTGCCCAGATTCAATGGGGAAAACGAGATTGATGCTCAAACAAATCTTGAGACTTTCTGCTCCTTTGCAAAGAACTTTAATGTCAAACATTTAGATGTGGTATTAAGATAGTTTGTGCAATCTCTAGATGGTGAAGCTTGAAAATGGTTTAATACATTGGATGGCCGTTCTATTACCACTTGGGATAACATGGAAGACACTTTTCTCAGGAAATGGGGAGAGAAGAAAGATCATGGAAATTGTCTCATTGAGTTCAATACACTAAAGAAAAGGCACAACGAAGGAGTGTCATAATTTATCAAGATATTTAATAAATTGTATCTGAGTCTCCCTGCTGATATGAAACCCCATCAAACTGCTGCTAAATTTGTTTTTGTAGCAGCCTTTGATTCAAAATTTGGTTTCTCTCTCAGAGAAAGAAAGCCTGCTACTCCAGATGATGCTCAGGCAGATGCACTAGAGTTGGAAGCAAAATTTTCCTCCATTGGTCAATCAAAAGGAAAATGTGAACAAGATGCTAGAAGAAGGGGCAAAGAAGAGGTGTCTACTTCTAGCCAAGACAGAGACTCGAGTACTAGCATAATCGAAGAAATGAACAAAAATATCAGCAACCTTACTAATAAGCTGGGTAAGATTGAATTGGAGGCCAAGAATTTAGCTTTCAGGAATTTCCAGAATGCTCCAAACAGAGGTTACAATCCTCAGTATAGGAAACCACCCTTGCAAATATTACCAAGGGTAGCAAAGGAGCAACAGGATCAAGTGCCACACCCATTGTACCTGGAAGGTCCAATAGATGATTCTACTGAGGACACTGCCTATGGAATGGAGGATGAAAATCTTGAATTTTCAAATAGTGATGGAGAAGAATGCCCTTTGCAAGGGAATGATGAAGCTGGGTGCTCATTGCAAGAAGAAGAAAAGACCAAAGACAGAGATGAAGCAGAATTTGATCATTATTGTAAAAAATTTGATGATTTCATGCAAGCACATTTCAATAGAAGATATGATCTCAAATATTCTAGGAAGAGGAATCGTACCCAAGAGCAAGAAGAAGAGCTACCTTGGAAGGAAGCACCTGCTCAGAAGGAGGCTACAATGCAGAAAGTCACAGACCAAGGTAAGGGCCCTCTAAACAAACCTTTGCAGTCTAATGATCAAATTCCTTCCGCTCCAAAAGTAGTCATTCATCCTAATACCAAGTTTGTGTCAAAGGAAGTCCAATCCCCAGCTGAAAATAAAGAGTCAAAAGAGGTTGTAATAGAGAAATCCCCCCTAGTTTTCAGTTTGCAAAAGGAACTTGAAAAAGTCAAAATTCCAGTTCCCTTGGCTGGACTGTTGAAGCAACCAGCATACCAAGCTCAAGTCACCTCATTTATGCTCCCTCCAGAAGCACCAATCATCCCAGATAGTCTCAACCTTCAAGAAGAAAGACCCATGGTTGTCTTTGGTCCACATGTTGAGGAATTAGATGCTTTTACTCCTCCCTTTTATGTGTCTCTAGTGATTCATGAACTGCTATTACATAATTGTTTGTTAGATTCTGGAGCTTCCCATAATCTAATACCTCTGTCAGTCATGGAACAACTAGGATTAAAAATCACTCGTCCATACAAGGAACTCTATTCATTTGACTCTAAAAGAGTTAAATGCTTGGGAATGATTAAGGATTTGGTGGTCAATTTGGCTCAAATCCCAACAAAAAGTGTAGTAATGGACATCGTGGTGGCTGACATCCCAGCTCGTTTTGGTATGTTGCTGTCAAGGTATTGGGGAACAAAAATTGGTGGATCACTCAAGATGGATTTAACATATGCCACTATCCCAGTTTTTGGTGGCCAAGAGAGGAGATTGTACAGGGAGACTAGATTTTTCAAGATGGTGACTAAGGCTGACAAATCAGTTAATTCTCTAGTCTACAATAAAGAAGGAGATTTCTCATGCTTGATGTTGGAAGAAGATCAAGATTTTTCTCATGAACCATCCTTTTGCCAGATCAAGACTGAACGACCCTCAGAGAGCAATGAAACAGGAATCTGGACACTTCATTTTGATGGAGAAAATTCAAGAGAAGGTAATGGAGCTGGGGTACTATTGATTTCTCCAACAGGAAGATGGGTACCATTGTATTTCAAACTAGAATATGAAGCCACTAATAATGTGGCTGAATATGAAGCGCTTCTGTTAGGATTGCAGACATCCAGGACCATGAACATACAAAGCTTAAAAGTTCTGGGAGATTCAGAACTGGTGGTTCGACAGGTCAGGAATCTGTGTCAGACCAAACATCCTAGGCTAAGGGCTTATAGGAATGAAGTTTGGGACATGGTAGAAAATTTCTTCTTGGCATTCAATATCCATTTCATACCCCGAGAACAAAATAGGATGGCTGATTCCCTTGTTGTAGCTGCTAGTACATTTCACCCACCTCAAAACCCACTCTTAAGATATGAAATTGAGGTACGTTACCGACCATCAATCCCAGATAACATCAAGCACTGGCAGGTATTTTAGGATGAAGAAAAGATGAAGAGATTCCTGGAAACAGTAGGAGAATTCTCCAATATGGAGATTGATGCTGATGAAGAAGAGGGAGAGACCGAGGACATTTCAAAAAGAAATTGGGAGGAGAAAATGGTAGTAAATAAATTGTTTCAGTTGAAGGGAAACATTATACCTAGAGGTCTGGTGCCTCTAGAAATATTATTTGATAAAAATGATGTCCCACTACATCCAAGAAAAGTGGTAGAAGAAAATTAGGTAGAAGACCTGAATTTGGGTACTGATGCTGACCCCAAAATTGTCAAATTGTCCAAGAAAGTCCCAGAAGAATACAAAAAGCTATATCAGAAGTTATTTCAGACCTACAAAGATGTGTTTGCATGGTCCTATCAGGACTTGAAAATTTTTGATATCAGTATTATGCAGCACAAAATTCCCCTGAAAGGGGATGCAAAACCTCATAAGCAGAAGCTCAGACAAATAAATCTCCTGTTGCTTCCCTCTATTGAGAAGGAGATTAAGAAGCTGTTAAAGGCCAAAATAATTGTGCCATTGAGGTACTCTGAATGGGTGGAAAACTTAGTCCCTGTCCGGAAGAAGAATGGGGAAATAAGGCTGTGTGTGAATTTTAAAAATTTAAACAAAGCATCCTTAAAGGATAATTATCCACTACCTAAAATGGATCACATCTTGCAGAAGGTGGTTGAAGCTTCTAGGATGTCAATGATGGATGGATCCTCTGGTTATAACCAGGTGTCTGTACTTCCAGAAGATCAAAAGAAGACTGCTTTCACCACACCATGGGGTACATTTATGTATGCCAGGATGCCTTTTGGACTGATTAATGCAGGGGCCACTTCTCAGAGGATCATGGAAATTGCTTTTGTTGGGGAACAAGATAAAGTTCTGGTAGTCTACCTCGATGATATCACTGTATTTTCAAAAAATGATACTGAGCACATTGAGCATCTGCGTAGAAATTTTGAGAAATGCAGAAGGTATGGTCTTTCCCTTAATCCTCAATAGTCTTTATTTGCATTAGAAGAGGGTAAACTGTTGGGACACATTGTGACTAAGGATGGGGTGAAAATAGACCCTAAGAGGGTAGAGGTTATAAATGGTATTTCCTTCCTCAGAAAAAAGAAAGAGGTGCAGGTATTCCATGGGCGTATTAATTTCCTAAGAAGGTTTATTCCTAACTATGTTGAGATAGTTAGGCATATAACAGATATGCTCAAGAAGAATAATGAAGTAAAGTGGTCACAGAAATCACGAGAGGCATTTACCAGGATAAAAAATGCTTTTGCAGAAGCTCCTATGCTAGCTGGGCCAGATTATGACAAACATTTTATGATCTTTTCCTTTGCATCACCTCATACCGTGGCCGGAGTTTTATTGCAGAAGAATGAAGAAGGATATGAGCAACCTATTGCCTTTTTCAGTCAGGTGCTTCGTGATGCAGAATTAAAGTGCAACATATTGGAAAAGCAAGCATATGCCCTAGTGAAATCCCTCAAAGCATTCCATGTATATATCTTACAGTCCCACATCACTGCATTTGTGCCTATAGCGTCTGTAAAAGATATTCTTATTCAGGGGGATAGTGAAGGAAAAAGGGGTAAGTGGATTTCTAAAATACAGGAATATGACTTAGACATCCGCCCACGAAGCTGATCAAAGGACAAGGGCTTGCTAAAATGTTATCTGAATCAAAATATCAAGCTTTGGGCATAAATTTGTCCATCATATCAGATGAGGAATCTGAGGAGAAAGAAGAGTGACAGGGAATTGGAGTAGCTACTCCAGAAACACATATAAAGGACCTCACCAGTCAGTGGTACAAAGAGATAGTAGAATATCTCCTGACACTCAGCTACCCTCTAAGTTGTGATAAATCAAATACAGAGTTCTGAGATTGAAATCACAGAAGTACATAGTCGCCAATGGCCGGCTATACTAGAGAGATCCCTCAGGCGTCTTACTCCTGTGTCTCACAGAGAATGAAGTCGAGAGTATTATAGTAGAATTTCCTGAAGTGATCTGTGGAGGAAATTACAGCTGGAGGGCCACAACTCATAAAATTCTGAAAGCTGGCCTCTATTGGCCAAAACGTTTTGGAGATGTTTTCGCCAGAGTAAGAGCATGTGATAAATGTCAGAAATTTGCTGAGAGACAGAAATCGGCACCATTTCCCCTGATTCCAGTGCATGTGGATGAACCATTTCGTTAATGGGGTATTGATTTTATAGGTGAAATACATCCTCCATCGAGTGGAAAACATAAATGGATATTAACAACCACAGATTATTTCACTAAATGGGTGGAAGCCATACCTGCAACGAATGCTACAGATACTGTGATCATAAAGTTCATGGAGGAAAACATCATATCCAGGTTTGGCTCTCCTGCTAGGATAGTGACTGATAATGCACAGGCCTTCAAGTCTGCAAAATTTGTGAATTTCTGCCAGCGATACAATATCATACTAAGTCACTCTACAGCTTACTATCCAAAAGGAAATGGCTTGGCAGAGTCTTCAAATAAAACTCCGGTGAGGGCCTTGAAGAAGACTATCAATGAAAATCAGAAGAATTGGGATTCCCAATTGAAATTTTCTCTATGGGCTAATAGAATCACCAGCAAGAGAGCAACTGGGAAATCTCCCTATGAATTGGTATATGGATGAGCAGCAGTTTTTCCTGTATAGTTGGCTTTACCAGTGGCCCACTTCATGCAAGAAAGCCAGGAGGAACCTGATGATATGATTAGGAGAATCAATAAATTGGCAGAATTAGAAGAAACACAGGGCCAGGTGAATCAGAGGTTAATAGAATATCAAGAGAAAATGAAACACATTTTTGATCAGCATGCAAAAGATAGGAATCTGCAAGTTGGTTATCTAGTGCTCAGATGGGACATCCAGAGAGCTGAGAAGGGAAAACATGGAAAATTTGATCCCCTCTGGTTTGGCCCTTTCAAAATTGTGGATAAAGGGGGCAATAATAATTTCAGATTGGAGAATTTACAGGGCGACTTGCTGGATGCCCCTGTAAATGGTCTATTCCTTAAACCCTATTTCCAGTTCTGACTCAGGCCGAAAAGCCTGGTGTATTATATTGTATATTAGTTTGTTGTTTCATCTTTGTTCGGATAATGTGGGTGTTATTAGGAATCGTTAAATGAAAAGCAAGGTTGCTGAAGAGCCGATTTTGCACAGAAGATGATCAGAGGGTCTGCGATTTCTCGACACGTCCGGGGATGAACGTGCCGTCCCCAGGTGGAGCCGATGTTGATCATGTCAAAACCATATTGAATTTTTGGCAGGCCATTCCATTTTAACCCTTCAAAATTCTTTTGATAGCCTGGAAAATCCATTATCCGCCTATCGTCGCCTTCTCCAAGCCTCAGAATTGCATAAAAGGGCCAAGAAAACCAACTTTGAAAATACATCAGGCCTTAGCCCCTTCGGCCTAGCCCCTTTGCTCCTTTTCCTCCATGTGACTGAAAGCCAGAACCGGGTGCTGGCCCTATAAGTGCTTACCACAGATACATGTTGGGCATGTCTATAACCGTTGATGTATACAGATCAGACGACATTCGCAGTGCTTCATCGCGCCCGGACCCCACTCCGTTCACAACTCTGATAATCTGTCCACCATCTGATTAGCTTGCAGATCAACAACTATAAGCTCACCCACTCCAGTGGCCCCCGCAGCGCACTACTCCAAAACCGGGTGGTATGTATCGCACCACCTTTTGGCAGTAGGCGGTAATTCTCCTTGGGCCAGCGATTCCATACACTATCTGCCACGCGTCCCAGCGTACGGGTCCAAAACTGCCGTTCATCGCACGCTATTGTTGGACAAAATATGCGCAGTGATATCGCTGTTAGCCGTCGGATCTGGAGACCTTCATCGAACGGTCATTGCGCATCAAAGATGCACGAGTTTTAACCCACGGAAAATGCGCCCCTGGCCTACTATCCATCGCCTCCGATGCTCTTTCAACCGTCGATCTCCCCTAAGATCGGACGGTCCAGATTTAGTCACATGCCTGCCATTAACCTCGTACCACCACGTCATTATCCCACGTGTGCATCGCATTTCTCGTCCGCCCATTACATATGTCAGTCACAAGTCAAATTTCATTGTTTTTCGTTTAAAACTTTCACTAATTCGCCTACCATTATTTCCACTACATTTTCTTCGTCACCACCCTACATGCTTCCTCCATTTCATCATGCTTCTTCACTACACAGTCGCCTCCATTACATTTTCGTCCCCCATGCATTTTTTTTCTTCACAACTTTGTGTGTTTTGCAGGTTTACGGCAATAAAGAATTATCATAATTTGCAGCATCCATTACTAAAGCCGAGAACGCGTCAAAGGACCAGTTTTTCAAAGGCGAAATTTATGAAGAAAGTCCTGGGTAGCTTCTGTGACATGACATCCATTAAGGAAATAGGGTTATACTTTGGAAAGCTTTCCAGGGGCATTCAAGGCGCCGATTTCACAGATGAAAACATTAATGGAGCAGCAGAGGAATATTCGTGAATGATTGAGGAATTCAGCGTTCGTCGTTGAAGATTTTAAAGCTTAATTCAAAATTGGGAAGGTAGAGGGTACAAGGCACAAGAAAAAATATCTCAAGGCTTTCTTTTCAGCACCATATCCTTTCAGGAAAGGACATAATGTTTATATGATTTTACTCCTTTACCGTGTTCCTGAAGAGATCTTCATCAAGTGCATTTATTTCATAACGTCGTCCTCAGAATACACACAACACTTCACAACCATTCAGCAGTATGGGCGTGCACGTCTTTTCCATTTTGTTTTAATGATACAATTAAATGTTCATCACCCACTTTCTTTATGAGTCCTCTTTGTTTCCTATAAAAACCAAAAAGAACAGATAGTTTGGGGTTCCAGATTTTATCAGAAAATTATGCAGTGAAAGGCTTTTTGTATACATTTTGTAGAACTTTTGTATGAAGGCTCAGAGCCCATAGGGTCTCAGTGAGGAGGAGTTCCATCTGTTAAAGAGGATTCCGGTCTTTGGTATCTCACAGTCTGTAACTTTCTCTTACATGTTATTTTAATAGATCATTTCATTTCACCCATGCTTCCTGTATCATGTTTTGGAATGCCAGTGGCTCATTTATTTTTGGTATGGATTCATCCTAGTTGATGCCCATGCTCAAATTAGTCAAGCACTTTAAATATGGCTCATGCATGATATTTTGTTCCATTATTCAGCTAACCATACTTCTTCTATATTAGTTTCTTTGGGGGGGTGCTTTTAAAATGTTATTATCATGTATGGATTCTTAGATATGTAAGCCCATGCATGGTGGTATTGTATATCTGGGTATCAGCTCAAAGTTAAATAATATCTTCTCAATATTTCTTTCACTACATACACCTTCTGATAACTTATGTCTGTGAAGTATTTCTGAATGGGCCCGCTTTGCAGTAAACTGTCTCTGAATTGTATGTTGCTTTTGTATTAGAGTTCTATATCTTGCCTCTACAGTATCTCTTTTCCTGTCCTAGTTTCTGAGATTTTGGTCCCATTCTAATTTATTTCCCTATTTACAGGAGATAGGCATGTGAGCCGAAGTTGACAACTTCATGCATTATATTATACGCTCCTTTCTATGCTAAGATGTCCTAGGCACTAGTCTATCACAACTCTAGGCTGTCTCTAGGAGCAACAACAGAGGGAAAGGGGCGGGGCTAGGTCGAAAAGCGACCGAGGCCTGAATATAGGGAAAACATGGTTTTTGGCTTGTTTTAACACATTTTGAAGCCATAGGAGGGTAAAGATATGAGGACTAAGGGGAAACTTGGGGGGAACAAGGGGGACTTTGACAAAAGGAACAAAGGGGTGAAAATGAAGCATTTTGCAAGGGTATAAAGGGTAGAATAAAGCCTTTGGACCATAATTATTTATCAGCAAGGCCTATTGGCTTAGAATCGGCAGAGGGAAACAGTCACAAGGCAGGGAACCTGAAAAGGCTACAAGGATGATGTGTTTTCAAGGGAAATGCATTCCTTGCAGGCTTATAAAACAAATTAGCCCCTTGCTTGCTTGTCAAGGAATTTATAAGGGGCTAACAGGTCCAACAAAGTCCATGCCCCACTTGTAAAAATGTCTCAAGATCCACCTGAGGGTGAAAAGGAATCTCATCCCTTTCCGTGGGTTTCCCCATCCTTTTGGACTGGTCACACCTGCTGGTGTATCTTCTGGAATCTTGGTGAAGGGTAGGCCAATAGTATCCCGCCTGCAAAACTTTGTAAGCAACCCTCTTTTCAGCAAAGTGGCCTCCACATGGGATGTCATGACATGCAGAGAGGATATTGAATATTTCTTCCTCCCTCACACATCTCCTTAATATTTGATCAGGGCCTTCTTGAAAAGGCTTCCCCCAATCCATGTGAAAGGGGTGCTTTTTTTTATGATTCTACTCTTCTTCTTGAATGAAATATTAGGATGGTGTCTCTCGGAAACCAAGTAGTTGGATATATCAGAAAACCATGGTGAGAGTGTTGATATAGCAAAGATAATGTCATCTGGTAGCTGGTCATCCACAATTCCTTCTTCACCTGCAGGGAGAGCTAGCCTGGAAAAGAAATCTACAAAAATATTTTCTTTTCTAGGTTTATCAAAAATAGTCAAATAAAATTGCTGCAAAAGTAACAACCATATAATTATCCTAGCATTAACATCTGGTTTGTTCATTAAATACTTTATGATTGCATGGTCACTGTGAACAAAGGTCTGATATCCAGTTACATAATGCCTGAATTTTTTCAAAGCATGGACAATGGCTAACATGTTCTTCTTAGTAACAATATAATTCAGTTCTGCCTTGGAAAATTTCTTGCTGATGAAATAAATGGTATGAGTGATATTTTCCTCTAATTTTCCTAATGTTGCCCCTACAGCTTTGTCATATTCATCAGTGTGGATGTGGAAAGGCAGAGTTCAATTTGGACCTCGGAGGATGGGGGTAGTAATAAATTTTCATTTAATGAGATCGAAAGCCTCTTGACAAGGACCAGACCAAATAAACTTAGAATCCTTGGCCAATAACCCACATAATGGTGAAGCAATCTGACTGAAATATTTGATGAACCTTCTATAGTAACCAACTAAGCCTAAGAAACTCCAGACATATTTTTGCTTTTTAGGAGTAGGTACCCTTTTGATGATAGTGATTTTGTTGGGGCCTACCTATATTCCTGCTTGGGATATGGAGTGTCCTAATAAAACCCCCTCTTTCTTCAAGAATTCACAATTTTTTGGGCTCAAGGAGAGATGCATATCAATGCACCTTCTTGATACTTTCCCAAATTCGAGAGAGCTTCCTAGAAGCCATCCCCATATGGTGTGAAATCATCCATGTAGATGCTCAGGACAACTCTTTGGAAGGGTAACTGGGGCATTGCATAACCCAAAGGGTAGGAATTTATAAGAAAAGGCGCCACAAGGACAGGTTAAGGTAGTCTTATCTTGGTCTTCGGGGCTGATTTGAGTTTGATTGTACCCACTAAACCCATCTAAGATGGAAAATAACTTCTTCCCTACAAGGCCATCCAGGATTTTGTCTATAAAGGGAAAAGGGAAATGGTATTTCTTGGTGGCTTTGTTAATTTCTCGATAATCAACAAAAATTCTCCACTTTCCATTCTTCTTTGGGACTAGGATAAGAGGAGATACCCACTCACTATCGGATATAGGATATATGAACCTTGCATCCAATAATTTCTGCAGCTCTTCCTTGACCATGTCCTTCAGAGTTAGGTTCATCCTTCTTTGGGGTTGTCTTACAAGCTTGCATCCTTCTTTTATGTAAATATGATTTTTTCACATTGAAGGATGCACCCCTTTCATGTCCTTGTAATCCCAATAAAATGCATCTAGATTCTCCTTCAAAAGCCGACATAGATGCTTCTCTTCTTCATTCGATAGGTTTGGGTTGATTTTCAGAGATCTGGATGGGCTAAACTCAATAGCCTTTGTGGATTCAGAGGTTGAATCAAATGAATTCACTTGCATCCAAGGTTGGCTTTCAGACTCTTTGACTAAGGTTTCGAGAGGAATGTTAGTGGAGGACTGGTTTTGAATGGCATGGTCGATAAGTTCATCTTCATCGAGTATCCCCCCTCTAAGAATAACATCTATGGTACACATAGGGGCAGTGTTATATAACTCATCTTCTTCATCCTCCAACCATATAGGGAGATCATGATCAATGGAAGGATGGGATCGAGGATATAACACTAGATTTTTAGAGAAAGGCCCACTTTTGATAGTCATGTTTTCGGCATGACAGGTAATATAAGCTTATGGAGTGGCTAACCAAGCTCTCCCTAAGATGAGAGAATAACCATTAAACTTGGTTTTTCTTTGCAGGACTAGGAAATTTGTAGAATACTCCTGTTGGGGTTCCCATGTTTTGGCCAGATTGGCAAGACCAAAAGATGAGACAACATCAGAACCACTTTGGGGTCCTAGGATCTAGCCCTCCTGGACCCAGAGAGTGATCTCTCCAATAAAACAAAGAATGATATATCTTTGAAAGCTCAAAATGAGATGTTTGGCTAGTTATGAAGCACAAATTGGGGTTTTAAAGTGATTTGGTTGGTTGGTTGTTGGGTTGTTCATGAGATCATAGACTGAGAAAGTGATGGAAGGAAAAGAACAAAATAGCAGTATGCTTCAGCAAAGTGGGTAGGTCAAGAAAGTGCCATCCATTGGGCTATGGAGTCATGAAAGGAGAATTACTCGCAACAACTAGCCAAGGCTTTCAGAGGGCAAGTCATCTACACTAAAGGAGATTTTTAGATAGATGATGGAATGGAACATTAAGGAAAGAAAGTGAAAGAAGAAAAGCAACCCAATTTCTGTCTATAGATCAGGTCAGAGGTCATTTAACTCTAGACCTGCTTGGACATACTCAAAGGCAGCTCTCAAAGGAGGGACAAAGGGGCAACTTATAGATTGGACTAGAGGTCATTTAACTCCAGGTCAGCTTTAGCATGCTCCAAGGGAAAAAAGAGATAAGTTTAACAAAGAGATCTTAGAAAGGCCAGCTGGTCACACAAGGATCCTAGTGGACAGGGCTAACTCTAATCCCCAGTGTTCCCAAATCTTCCAGCTTAAACCCAACAAGAACATCTAAGGACAGATTCACTTAATTCATACATTAGCTAGCAGGCAATGACATCCACTACACTGGTTAAATTAACTGAAATCAACCCCTAGATAACACATTTAGCAGAAAACATTTAAGGCAAGGAGAGCAGAGACATAGGGTACCTAACAAGGGCAAATCCTATGCCATATTTCTGATGCAAGCCAGCAGAAAATGAAACAACATGAAAATGTAAAACACAGAGTTAGAAAACATCAACAAAATTAATAGACCAGGATCCTATGAAATGTGCTTTGATTAATTGATACAAAACCAGTCACATACACTGAGCTCGATGGCTGTTACAATCCAAACTTCTCCTCCCAGCCTACTACATACCACAACTCTAATACTCCCTCCCAAGACCATTTTAACAGTCCAAATGAATTTCCATAAATGCAACAGCAACAACTGGACAAAAACCTTTACAATAAGTTTCTGTGTGAATCTTATAGCTGAAAGAGGGCAGAGGAGGTAGGTGAAGATCTAAATGAAGAATTAAACCCAGAAAAGAAAGAGGGCCGAAGCCCATTTTGTTTTAAACTCGGTGCATTCATTTCTAGTAAAGAAAGGTGGTCTTCTTCAGCTTCATTTACTCCGGTATGGTTCTGTTGCGCTCTAGATGCAGAACTTTGTGGTACTTTGGTGAATAAACAAAGGAGTGAAGTGAATGACTGAATGGTCTGCCGTAACGCATTAACAACTGCTCTAGTAGCTTGGGACTGTGGTAAAGGCATAAATCTTCAGGAACATGGTAAATAATGGAACTGATACGGGCACTTTGTCCTTTGGAAAAATCTGCTGATGTGAAACCCTGCTGACTTAGTTTTTTGTGCATTGAGCTCTCTGCCGCTTAATTTATAGCTCTCTCTGCGAAATCCTGCCGCTGTAATAAGGACTGTGTGCTCATGGCAGCCTTTCCCACCTGATAACCTTGTAAAACACGGGATTGAGTTATGAAATCCATGCATAGGGGGTAGCTATGGAGGACGGGAGAGAAACAACGCGGTGGTGTGGTGAAACAGTGTTTTTGCATGAAATGAATGTGGAAAATGCATTGATATGGAAAATAATAGGGCAGTGGAGAAATGCATCGTGGGT
The DNA here is from genome assembly GCA_034641835.2 of Pinus albicaulis. NCBI lineage: Eukaryota > Viridiplantae > Streptophyta > Pinopsida > Pinales > Pinaceae > Pinus > Pinus albicaulis. Next base: position 901,162,782 of record CM076580.1, read on the forward strand.
CGTTTGATCATGATGTGGAGGCGTGGATGAACGTTGGAGATCAAATAGTGGAATTACATATGAAAATGGACGAAATGAATACGAAATATGAACTTTAATGTAAAATGCGAAACTTTAGACTTTGGTGGAAATGCAAAGGAAATACATGAAATGCAATGGACATGCGTATAGGTGGGACCCAAGTGGAATCGCAAATCGCAATAAGAGATGGGAGTGGGAATAATCGCAATCGCAATCGGGAGAACAGAGTTGCGATGCGATCAATCGGAGGAGAGAAGCGATCAGAGGATCGGAGCAGGACTTGCGATAAATGGATCAGGGAATGGTGTGATCGGGAAATCGAAAGACGGGATGCGATCGGGGGATCGGAGAAGGACTTGCGATCAATGGATCGGGGGATGGCACGATCGGGCAATCAGAAGACGGAACGCGATCGAGGGAAGACTTGTGATGCGATCAATCGCATCGCAAATATTTTCGATGAGCCGATTGAAGGACTTCAAACAAACATTGTGATTGGAAGAGTTGCGATTGCGGCGGAGGTATATATCGTATGAAACTTTATAATACATTTTTACGGGTTATGGAAAGGGGAAGTGGTTAAGGGGTGGGGACTTTACAATAAACTTTGATATTTTTTTATAATAAAGTTCTAAGGGGTATGGTCAGGGAAGTGGTTAACATATAAATCGTGTGTGTATATAAACTGATTTATAATGCTAATTTATAATCGGAAAGGGGGAAAAGGGGTGTTTTTCCTAACAAAGGGTAAGGGTAGAATTTAAAGGGGATTTTGGGAAGATTTAGGAGGACTTGAAAGGTAAGTGGGGAATTTATAAGGGGAAAGAAAGAGGATGAAAACAAAGGCTTAGAGGGAATGAAATAAGAGGGAAAGGAGGCCTTTGGGCATTTCTTCATAAACAGAGAGGCTTTATAATGGGAACCAGCAGAGGGGATTTTATCAAAGGACCAAAGGCACAAGGAGGCTTCAAGGATGATGTGTTTTCAGGGGAAAAGCATTCCTTGAAGGCTCAAAAACATTTTAGCCCCCTGTTTGCTTGTCAAAAATTTATGGGGGGCTAACAGTGGCTCCACATGGGGATGGCTTCTTCTTGAAGGAGTCAAGAATTCAAAAAATGACCTTTGGTGTAGGCCAGATGCCTGCTACTTGGCACATCCCTTTCTTTCTTAGATCAGCTGCCACAAATCATGAAGACATCATATCAGCAGTAAAATTTCTTCCAAGCAACTACCTACCTACACTATAGTCCTAACATTTTTCTTCTGGGTGCATTTGGACTTGCAGACCCTTTACATCATCAATTTTTACAAATAGGAAAATAGACCTATTCTACTTCTTCTCTTATTACTCCATGAGGCCATATTAAATTGTTGGTCTCATAGTTTCTCTACCTGAACTAATATCTGCTAGGATTAAACTGTCTAGCAGACTTCTTATCTACATTCTAAGACAGAAATTGAAAACAATCAAGCCAGGATTAGACTGTCTGACTTGCTGGACTTTACAGGAATTAAAACAACTAACTATATGCTCATAGGCTGAGCTTTATTTCAGACATTCCTACCTACCCTAATCTAACTGGGAATCTCTGATGCTCTAGGTGATACAATAATGCCAATGCAGCCAGTCAAGTAATAGAAAAAATGGGAAGAATAACTGACTGCTCATTAGAGACAGCTGTAGGATGCTCTGCATGTGGATCTTCAAAACTGAGGCCGCCAGCAGTGGTGACCAATTCCGATGTATTTGGCTCTTGCAAAGGATTGATGCTTGAGGAGCTGAACCAATCAGGGCCTCCATGTATTCCACCACAGGATCAGTCAGAACATGATATAGACTTTCTTCTTTAAGGCTCGCCATGGCTGGTAGGCTATCTGTATCCTGGGAAGCTTCAATCGTTGCATCTGCAGTGAGGCCTTCGTAATCACACTCCTCCTCCTCCTGGTTTGGAGTATTTGGTAGATGAGCATCAACTCAGAACACCTCTTCTTCCTCTTGATCCAGACAAAGATTTCTGTGGGAAAGAAGGTCTCGCTCATCTTCAATGCAGCTTGAGCTAGAGGGCTCATTATATTTTACAGTGTTGTCCTCTAGTAGCGCAGGTTGTTTCTGCTGAAACAGACTGAACTCCGTGAAAAAATTAACATATTATTGAGCAGGGGCTTCTTTGATTACCTTAATCCTTTCGGGATAAGGCTCTGGATATTCATTCCACTCAAGATTTTCTTGACCCTTTTCCTCCTTGTCCCCTACGTTGAAGAGGTACCGGCTTCCGTCCTCTTGGAAAGTATAACTTATGTTCGGATATAAAGCAAAGAGGAGATTCAATGAATCTTCGTCTTCTATCATGCTTTCAATTCTTTCTCCATCAGTATCATAGATGGCCCGCATTGGCTTATCGTTTCCTTGAAGTTGATGGTCGTGATCTTTGCTCCATTAATCTACTGATGATGGCCCTACAAGCTCAGTTTCCCTTTGGAAGAAATATTCATTAGAGAAATAATCATTAGAGAAATCATAATTATAAGCAATGTCACCCATCAAATCTTCAGGACTCCCAGCAAGTCTTTCTTCAAAATAGTCTGCAAGTTCATTTTCCATTTCAAGCTCTGTTTCATCATACATGCTTGGCATGTGGCTTCTGTCTTGCAGTGATCTAGTTTTTCTTTCTTGAGGACAAGGAGCAGGTATTTTCCAATCATCATTTCTGGTTTCAGCCTCATATTCTTCCACTTCTATGTTCAGCAGGGTGTTGGCAGTCTCTATCAATCTTTCCAGCTTGTTTTCTAAAGAGATCTGCCTTATTTTCCCTGCTCGATATTTCTTTGTTGCTTTTAATCTTTCCTCCTTGCACTTTATGTTGTACTCGACAGTGACTGATATATTCTTCATTTCTTCCAGGCTCGAAGGTTCTCTTTCTCTTATATGGAATTCCACCTCGGGGTCAAAAGAACTTGGATAGTGCAATAGAGCCCATCCCAAGGGTGGCTTTATATCAGAACGTATCACGTTATATACCTTATTGAACCTGGCTGATAATTCTTGTACTGTCTCTCCTTGTTGCCTTTTCAAATTCTGATACTCTCCTAGGATGAGGAGAGCATTCTTAGGGGCTGCCCATTTATCGAGGAAAATTTGAGAAAATTGATGAAAGCTAAAATGCTTGCCACTGGAAGGCCTTTGAGCCAACTCTTAAAATTTCCCTGTAATGACAAGGAAAAAATTCTAATGCACACATCATCTTCTTCTATTTCATACAATTCAAGTAAATCCTCGAGGTTTTGAACATGTTCTTTGGCAGTGGCCCTTTTATTTTCTCCATAAAAAAGAGGCAGCTGTTTTAGAAGTTCTGAAGGAAGGGGTTGGAAGATAAGAGGTAAAAATAGAGGCTTATATCTTTCTATGACCTTTGTAGGTGTAGGTGGTGTAACAATGGGCTCATGGATGCTTGAAGCTTCTTTAGGGGTGGGAGATACAACATGAGCCTCTTGTTCCACCAGGTTCTTCACAGGAGTACAAGTCTGCTCATGGTCTGAAGACTGAGGCTAGAGATATTTCTCATACTCATTGTGGGTCTCATCTTGGTGCACTTGATCAGGCTTGAAGTAGGATAGAACATAGTGATAGACAAAAACAATGAATTCTTTAAACCAAATCCAACCCATGTGTTCTATCCTTCTATGAGGTCTGGCCATCTTTCAGGTTCTTCCTCCAGTGGAGTCTTTGAGGATTATGGAGTGTGGAGTCGCCAGGTGGATGAATTTGACTGTTTGAAGCAGGCTGCTATCCACGATCAGCAATGAGATGCCAATCTAAAGGCAAAGTGGTCTTCCCTAGTGGAGTTTCCATTATGTTGGGGTTCCCATGTTTTGGCCAGATTGGCAAGACCAAAAGATGAGACAACATCAGAACCGCTTTGGTGTCCTAGGATCTAGCCCTCCTAGACCCGGAGAGGGATCTCTCCAATAAAACAAATAATGATATATCCTTGAAAGCTCAAAATGAGATGTTAGGCTAGTTATAAAGCACAAATGGGGGTTTTAAAGTGATTTGTCTGGTTGGTTGCTGGGTTGGTCATGAGATCATAGACTGAGAAAGTGATGGAAGGAAAAGAACAAAACAACAGGATGCTTCAGCAAAAAGGGTAGGTCAAGAAAGTGCCATCCATTGGGCTATGGAGTCATGAAAGGAGAATTACTCGCAACAACGAGCCAAGGCTTTCAGAGGGAAAGTCATCTACACTAAAGGATATTTTTAGTTAGATGATAGAATGGAACATTAAGGAAAGAAAGTGAAAGAAGGAAAGCAACCTAATTTATGTCTATAGATCAGGTCAGAGGTCATTTAACTCCAGACCTGCTTGGACATACTCAAAGGTAGCTCTCAAAGGAGGGACAAAGGGGCAGCTTATAGACCAGACTAGAGGTCATTTAACTCCAGGTTAGCTTTAGCATGCTCCAAGGGAAAACAGAGATAAGTTTAACAAAGAGATCTTAGAAAGGCCAGCTGGTCACACAAGGATCCTAGTGGACAGGGCTAAATCTAATCCCTAGTGT